>VHKM01000797.1:862500-936322 GCA_007210695.1 Neogobius melanostomus | reverse complement strand
TCTATGTCCATTCATCTCTCTCTCTCTATGTCCATCTCTCTCTCTATGTCCATCTCTCACTCTCTCTATGTTCCATTCTCTTCTCTCTAATGTTCATATCCTCTCTATGCCATGTCTCTTGCTCTCTATGTCCATCTCTCTCTTATGCCCATCTCTCTCCTATGTCTCTCTCTCTCTATGTCGCATCTCTCCTTGGTCTATGCTCCATCTCGTTCTCTCTGATGTTTCATCTCTCTCTCTATGTTCATTTGAAACTCTCTATCTATGTCCATCTCTCTTCATGTCCATTTCTCTCTCTCTCTATGTTCAATACTCTCTCTCTATGTTTCAGGACTCTCTCTCTTATGTCCACTACTCTCTCTCTCTATGTCATTCTCTCTCTCTAATGTCCATCTCTAACTCTCTCTATCGTCCATCTCTCTACTCATGCTATAGCCATTCTCTCTCTTGTTCATTCCTCTCTATGTTCATCTCTCTCATCTCTCTAGTCCAATCTATCTCTCTCTATGTCCATCCTCTTAATGTTCATCTCTCTCTATGTTCATGCCTCTCTCTCTACTGTCTCCGTCTTCTCCTTATGTCCATGACAGCACTCTCTCTCTATGTCTCTCTCTCTCCTCTAGTCTACTCATCTACCTCTCTTGTCCATCTTCTCTCCTATGTCCATTCTCTAGCTCAATTGTCTCTCTCTCTCTCATGTCCATCTCTCTCTCTTGTCCATTCTCTCATTCTATGTATTTCATTTCGCTCTCTCTCTCTATGTTGCAGTCTCTCTCTATGTCCTCTCTCTCTCTATGTCCCATATACTCCGCTCTCATCTCTCACTGTTCAGCTCTCTCTCTATTGTTCATCTCTCTCTCTATGAATCCATCTCTCATCGATCTCTTGTCCTACTCTCTCTCTATGTCCATCTCTCTCTCTCTATGTCCATTCTCTCTCTCTCTAATGTCATCTCTCTCTATGTTCATGCTTCTCTATGTTCCATCTCTCTCTCTCTATGTCCATCTCTCTTCTCTTATGTCCACTTCTCTCTATGTTCCATCTCTCTACTATGTTATTCTCTCTTCTCTATGTCCATCTCTCTCTATGTTCATCTCTCTTAGTTCATCTCTCCTCTCTATTCCAATCTCTCTCTATGTCCTCTCTCTCTCTCTATTCCCATCTCTCTTCTATGTTTCATCTCCTCTCTCTTATGTCATACTCTCTCTCTAATGTCCATCACACTTACTCTCTCTCTCTATGGGTCATCTCTCTCTCTATGTCCATCTCTCTATCTCTCTATGTCCATCTCTCTCTCTATATGTCCATCTCTCTCTCTATGTCATCCTCTCTCTCTATGTCCATGCTCTTCTCATGTTCATGACTTTTCTCTATTGTCCATCTCTCTCCTACATGTCCATTGTCCTCTCTACTTATGTCCATCTCTCTCTCTTATGTCCATCTCTCTTCTCTAATGTCCATCTCTCTCTCTCTATGTCCCATCTCTCTCTCTCTAGTCACTCTCTCTCTCTATGTTCCATCTCTCTCTCTCTCTAATTGTTCTCTCTCTCATAAATGTCCATACTCTCTCTCTCTATGTTCCATCTCTCTCTCTAATGTCCATCCTCGTCACATCTCTTAAGCACTTCCATGCTCTCTCTCTCTCTAATGTCCAGCTCTCATCTCTATGTCCAATTCTCTTCCTATGTTCCATCTCTCTCTCTTATGTCACATCTCTCTCTCTGCTCAATGTCCATGGCTCTCTCTTCTCTCGTATGTCCATCTCTCTCTCTACTGTTTCATCTCTCTCTATGTGCCATACTCTCTCTTATGTTCTCTCTCTCTCTATGGTTCATCTCTCTTCTATGTATGCTCTCCTCTATGTCCATCTCTCTCTCTATGTCCATCTCTCTCTCTACTGTCCATCTCTCGTCTCTATGCCGCGTTCCATCCTCTCATCGTCTAGTAGTCTATGGCCACTCCTCTTTCATATGTTCTCATCTCTCGCTGCGTCTATGCTCCATTTCTCTCTCTCTCATGTCTCTATATCTCTCTTCTCTAGTCATTCTCTCTCTCTCTAGTCCACTCTCTCTCTATCTATGTCCGATGCTCTCTCTCTTCTCCTATGTCCACCCTCTCTCTCTCTATGTCCATTACTCTCTCTTATGTTCATCTCTCTCTATGTCCATCTCTCTCTCTATGTTCTTCTCTCTCTATGATCCATCTCTCTCTATGTCTCTCTCTCTCTCTATTCCATCCTCTCTATGGTCCATCTCTCTCTCTCTCTATGTCCATCTCTCTCTCTATGTCCATCTTCTCTCCTATGTCATTCTCTCTCTCTCTATGTCATCTCTTCTTCTCTATGTTCATCTCTCTCTCTATGTCATCTCTCTTCTCTATGTCATCTCTCTCTATTGTCATCTCTCTCTCTATGTCCATTCTCTGCTTCTCTATGTTCATCTCTCTCTCTTCTATGTCATCTCTCTCCTCTATTTCAATCTCTCTCTTTCTATGTCCATCTCTCTCTATGTCCATCTCTCTCTCTATGTCCATCCTCTCTCTCTCTATTCCCATCTCTCTCTTAAATGTCCATCTTCTCTCTATGTCATCTCTCCTCTCTCTATTGTCCATCTCTCTCTCTATGTTCATCTCTTTCTCTATGTCCATCTCTCTCTCTATTGTCCATCTCTCTCTCTAGTCCATCTCTCTCTCTATGTTCATTCTCTCTCTATGTCCATATCTCTCTCTATGTCCACTTCTCTCTCTAATGTCATCTCTCTCTCTATGTCCATCTCTCTCTCTATGTCCATCTCTCTTCTCTATGTCCAATCTCTCTCTCTAATGTCCATCTCTCTCTCTATGTCCATCTTCTTCTCTTAAATGTCCATCTCTCTCTCTATGTCCTTCTCATCTCTCTATGTCATCTCTCTCTCTATGGTCCATCTCTCTCTCTATGTTCATCTGCTCTCTCTTATGGTCCCATCTCTCTCTCTATGTCCATCTCTCTCTCTATGTCCATCTCTCTCTCTCTATGGTCCATCTCTCTCTCTCTATGTCCATCTCTTCTCTCTATGTCCATCCTCCTCTCTATGTCCATCTTCTCTCTTATGTCACTCTCTGTCATGTTTATGTCGTGACTCGACTTCAGGCTGAAACGTGTCGCAGACGAAGGGGGAAAAGAAATGTTTTTCCAAAGGAAAATGACAGAATAGTAACTCACAGAGACTTGTAAAAGAATTTAATCTGACAACGGCTGGAGAAGTTCATGTGTTATATTACTCCCATACGAACAAGTAATCAGATTAGTGTAAGACGTAATAAGTACTCGTTACTTGGGCGTTAATGAATTTTAGGCCGAAGCTAAACTTTCTACAAATATCCAGTGTTGTCCGTCATATACGGCCTAAATGGATATGCTCTGCTAACATGTTAAAGCATAAGTAACTGTGCCCTAGAGGCCATAAGCCGCATGCAGTGTCGTAGCATGTTTGTGTTTTTTACTCTTAATTGGCCGTGGAGAGTAAATACTACGCTGACAGAAAGACAAGGGACAGAGGGATATTGTTCATCCATTAACACAATGAATCATCATTGTTTTTCACTTGCAAACTGGCTGTAAATACTGTTTTAGGCGGCGCTATCCACAGTAGCTTTTGCTCGTTAGCCTGTTTAGCTTCTTCCTTCGTGAATTCATTCAGTGGTGTATTGGTGAACTCTGAAACCGGAGGCAGGGAAGTTGCAATGTGTTTTTCTGTCCAGAGACACAGGGGGAGATGCAAGACCCTCCAATCAATCCCATTAACACTTGTATTACCCCAGAAGGGTACGGAAAGGATTTATTAAGGGTAAAACACAGGTTACTTAAGGCTCGTTCCACAAAGCGCGAACCGGCCGTGCACGCCACGATCTACGTGCACGTATCGACACTAGCCCACAGACCTTTCTGTTTCCACCACACACACACATGCATTTGTTGTGGGCGGAGCCGCACAGAGGAGCTGCTGTACAGATCGTCATTAAAGTTTTTAGAGCCGCGATGAGAACAAATGTGGACAAATGCTGCCATCTGGTGGGAGTTATGGAATCATTCAGAGGAGCCAAGCTGTATTAAAACAGAAAATAAACCACTAAATACAACTATGAAGGTAAGCTACATGCAAATGTTATGCTAACACCAGCTAAAGCTGCGCTAACAGCGGCTAAATGCTATTATCAGCAGAATCCCTTTTAGCACAGCGGTATGATGTTGTGAAATATTAAATCCGTATGACCTGCGTGTCAATAGTGAGGGCTGTCCACTCTCTCGTTGCCAATCAGAGGCCAGAGTCTGTTCACGTCACATCAGACACGGGTCAGCGGCTTTGGCCACAGCCAGAAGTCAGTCCCAAAACCTATACCTGGTCAGACCGGTTTGGAACTGGCCTTTGTTATGGAAAAGCTCCACAAAACGTGTGAAAGAGCCATTCGGCTGATACGAGCCTGCATGGAAAAGAGCCTAATGTGCTGCTTTAAAGGAAGTCACTGTATTATTTAAGATTCTGATAATACTCCTCAAAATCATCTCAAGGGCCAGAGGTCTGTGATGGAGGGCCAGTTTTGGCCCTGGGCTAAAGTCTGATGGATCAGAGAAACCATCGGGATCTGGACACACTCTCCCCACACTGTAAACCGGAGTAATCAATAATCAGGTCACTTTTTCAAACGAACCGTGGCAACGACAGAGAAACAATTACAATCAAAGGCCAGAGTTTAGAAAACGCTGCAGCGCTTTGACAACAGGAAACACGTTTCCAATAAAGCAGGAGGGGATTATCCTATTTCTGCTCTACTTAAATCTATCATCTTACATTTCGCTCTCTCCAGCTTTAGTTAGAGCTGTGTGTTATATTTTGGTGTTTGCCGTGGTTTCCTCCTCTCCTCGGGCGTGGGAGGTCACACTGTTCTGTCGACGCTCAGGCCTCGGGCGGCGACGACGAGCCGCTGGATTCTCGTCTGTTCAAACGCCGGCGACGAGCAGCAGCAGCAGCTCTGACCCGACGCTTCCTCCTGAGCTCGGCCCACGGGCTCATGTTTAATTCAGGAGCAAGCCACGGGAGGCTGTGATGTTCCTACGGCTTCAGAGGCGCTCGGAAATATGTTTCACCGTTTAACAAGAGACCAGGATTTATCCCGCTCTGAACCGGCTGCTTTAGCTCCACAAACAAATCTGCACTTTTGGCTTCAGGGCCGTCGGTTATTCTCTCTGTTTCAGGCCAGACGTGTGGTTTTATTCTGTGACATTCTAGTTCCAGAGATTTGCTCAGAGGGGTTTTGGATCTGGTTTAGTTTCTGAATAAACTAGGGCAGTGGCTAGAGCCTGTGCTTGAGAAGGTCGAGGTTTCCCACCACTAAAAACATGTACAATAGGCCAGAGTGAATGAGAGTGTGAGTGAGTGGTTGGTGGTGATGGAGGGCCGATGGCACAGACTGGCTGCAATGGCCGCTGGCTGCTCTGCTTTACGACCGCAACACTGGAGGCCGCCATTGCTGTAGTACCTCCATATAGCCGCTAGTCTCCCATTGAAAGCATTGTACTTTAGACACGTCAAAAACAACTTTAACACCTGGTTTCTATTTTTAAACACTTTCTACGGCTACATATTCCTCCTGTGATAACGCTGGGTTAGTCACAATTAAGAAACCAGGCTGGTTTTCCAAAGAACATTTCTAGAAATCTCGTACTTAATGAGGGTCGGACTGTTAGCATTGGAGCTGCGCGAGCTACACGTCACACAAGGGCGGAGTCTACAGTGAAGATCCCGCCCTTATGCCCTTATTAGTAACATGCTTCGTCAGAGCTGGGGAGGAGGAGTCTGTAAATCCGCCATGATTTCCCCCTCGAACGTGGTCATTATGGTAAACGGGGAGGAGTGAGGAGGAGGAGTCTATTCTTTTTAACGGTCTATGACTGGCTGCCTCTTTTCCATCAAGGCAGGTTTATTTGTAGAGCACAATTCATACACAAGGCAATTCAAAGCTTCACAGTTACAGAAAACAGATCAAATCAATAAACATCAAAATGTAGGAAAGAGTGCAGATAAATACTTTCAGTGTCATAGAGTTTCAGTCTACCCCAATGGCAGCTATGGCTACAATAGTAGTTTACCACAACTGAGTTTTTTGAGAATAAATAATGACTGACTGCAGTGCAGCGCAGGAGTCTTATGGAGCGACTAAAGTGCAGATGTTGTTAAAGTTAAGTCCCTTTGTCTGTATGTTTCTCCCGTCTTTAGCCGCTGCTGTCTCCCACAAAGGAAATGACCATATTTGGATTACAGCGTCATCTTGGTCACAGCCTTTCGTGCTACACGTGGATACCAAATATGTCAGTATTTGTGAATGAATAAGCGTGGGAAAGACCAGGGAGCCACACAGACATGATGGAGTCACTTCCTGGATAAAACTCCAACTCAAAGAGATAAAACGTCAGAGAAAAACATCGTAAAGAGAGAGTTTGTGCTGTTTTTTTTTCCTTTGACATAGTTAAAGCTAAGATGAGTCTTACCTTCTGGTCGATGATGGAGCAGGCCACCTCTCGGACTTGGCTGAGGCTGAGGTCGGTGGAGTCCAGCTGAACGGCCTCTCGGCTCAGTCCGATCTGGATCTGGAAGGAGACCACGGCCCCTCCCGGCCCGCCCCTCCGTCCTCTTCGGGCGTGGCGAACGGCAGCGGGCTGGGCGCGCGGATCAAAGGCGGCGGCACGGACATCTTCGCCTCGGAAACGGAGACCTTCAGGATATCGTCAAAACGGATCACAAACAACAGAAAGTCACCATCAGCTGCTTTGATCAAACACGATGAGACATTCCTCTTTTACTCCAAAATGGCGTCACCTTCGTCAGAAATAAACACTTCGATTTGTAACTTGTTGAGAAGGTAAGTCTTTTCTTCTTCTAGATCCAAATGGCTTCTTCTTCTTCTTTGTCAAATGTGTGTCCAACTATTTTCTTCTGTAAACACGGGGCGAGACGATGAACAAAATGAACAGTCTCGTCTTATTTAATGACCGTTTACTGTTTTTCCTGGATAAAAAACAACAAAACCGTACTTTTTTTAACGTCCAATATGGCGTCACGTTGGTCTTTGTCAAAAAAAAAACGTAACACTTCGACTTGCAACTCGTTGAAAAAGGTAAAGTCTTTCCTTCTGCCTCTAGATCCAAAATGGCGTCTGTTTCTTATCGGAGTCTCGTCTTACTTTGTGACCAGTAACTACTTTAATACAAGAACAGATCCAAATGTTCAGATCCAAAATGGCAGCAGTTTCTCCTTTGTTAAAAGCGAGTCCAGCTTTCTTTGTGTGACATCTTTACAGACTGAAAGATCTTCAAAACAAAGGTCAAAGTCTCTACAAAGTACCACTGGTCAAGAGCAAATAGGAACTGTATTTGGTCAAAGTGTTTCTTTCCTTTTTTCGATTCCAAAATGGCGCCAAACTGTGCAAAGAGTTTTACGACTTTTTAACACAAACAGATCCAGTCATTTGGATCCAAAATGGCGGCAGTTTCTTCTTTGTACAAATAAAAGGTCTGAGTTTCTTCTTACAAAGGACTTTTCTGGATGAAAAGTCTAAAGTCACAAAAGGCTGATGAACTTTCTGCCTTTAGATCCAAGATGGCGTCTGCTCGTTCTTCCGTTAAAGTCTTTAAGAGCCTAAAAAGATCGTCAAAGAGCAAGTCTCGTCTTATTTTATGCACGTTATAAATTGATCTGACTCAAAAACAACATAGTCCAAAGAGTTTCAGCAAAATGAGGAAACCGTGAAAGGATAGAGTCTTTTTTTTTAGTCTTTGGTCCGACTGTCTTTTCTTCCGTTTGTACAGTTGTTTCGCTTCAGATCCAAAATGGCGTCTGAAAAGATCGTTTAGAAAGGAAAAGGATTATCAGAAATCACAGTTAGTCTGAAGTCTCCAAAAGGAACGGAGACGGAGTTAATCCTGAATCCAAGAAATGATTTAAAATAGCTCTGAGAAAGTTCCTATAACATTGTGTTGTTGAAAAATGAGCAGCGACTTTCACTGTCACGTCCTTTGACTAAGTTCCTTCAGTGTTTTGGAAAATCCTCGGAGAAAATCCAAAAGGTGAAGTGGATGTTTCCTGTTTTGAACTCCGTTACGTCAGAATGAGTTTGATTCGGCAAAACGGATCAGTTCCTCGTGGTTCTTGGAGACGAAACTCTGCTGGTGAAAAAGAAAAACAACATTTAGAGATGTTTAAACGTTTACATCAGAAAGCTTTCATTTTATATCCAGTTATGACTAAAACTGCCTGAGAGACGAGGGAGAGAGAGAGGGAGAGGAGAGGGTGAAGTCACTTACATCATTTCACCAGTTCAGTTTTACCCAAATCTAAAAGCTTCTGGACTGGAGCTCACAGCCTATTGGCCGCCTGATTTGAAAGCTTTTTTGTCACAGATTTGGATCAGAGACAGCAACAACAAAACAACAAAGTCAATACACTTTAAATGAAAAGCAGCAGAAGAAAGATCAATACGAGGTCTGACCCTTTGTTACTTTACAATCACTTTACGTCAGAGGAGAGAGAGAAAGAGAGAGAGACAATAAACCCTATATATATATATATATATATATACATACAGTACATACACACATATACATATACAATATATAATTAGGACTAAATGAATATTAGTTAAAAGCTAAGCTAAAAAGGTGGGTCTTGAGCCCGTAATACTGGAAAGACGCCTCGCCGTGAGTCTTTCTGTTGACTTTAGGAATAACTATAGGAGACCCCTGCCAGAGGAGCGAAGGGGCCGTGAAGGTTCATAATGTTAATGACTCTGTGTGTGTCTTGGGACCACTCGAGTTAAGTTTGTGTCTCTGCTTGGAATGTTCACATATGTGACGTGGGATCGAGAGACACTCGTTTACTGAGTCATGACTTTTATTGTTTAGGCCTAACTTTGTTATTGATGCCCTTTTGTTGTTTTAGTTAAGTTACACTTTTGTTCACCTCTTTGTAATTATTGTAAATATCCCCTTTTGGTTGAGTGTTTTGTTACCCCTTTGTTAAATTTACCCTTTGCATCCCTTTTATTAAATTACAACTTTATTCATTTTTACATCTTGGTTTTTGTTACTTCCTTTTAATCAGCTGAGCCGGGTCGTAACACGTAGTTGTGTCGTTTTTATGATGTGTTTACTGCACTTTGGTCAACCATGTTGTCTTTTAAGTGTGTTATAAATAAAGTTGGATTGGATTGAATGTGAAACTTCTGCTGTCGACTTCGGACATAAATACGAGAAAAAAATGTATCGCAAGTGTTCCGTAATTTTATCTTTTCATATAAAACAATAAGATATTTTATGCCTACAAATTATCAAAATGGTCTATATTTTCAGTGACAGATAGATAATGTATGAGCACATGTTCTCCACTTCAGCTTTACCCAAATCTAAAAGCTTCCCGACCTGACAGTTTACAGCCTATAGGCCAGTATAATGCCTCATTTGAAAGCTAAGACCTATAAAACTCCCTCTCCTTGGTTTTCTTGTCAAGTTTTAGTCGTTTTTTGTTGCTTTTTTGCGTGTTGGCTGCATATCATTTATAGTGTAATGTATGTGATGAAGCAACAGAAACTAGGAAAGAGCTTATAGGCCTTAGCTTTCAAATGAGGCGTTACACTGGCCAGTAGGCTCTAAACTCTCCAGTCAAGATGCTCTCAGATTTGGGTAAAGCCAAACCGGAGAAAAAGGTGGGGGTTAAGAGATTAACCGAGGGATTTTGGATCTTCTTTAGGTTTTGGAATAAGTGAACAAATCTGTGAAAAGTCTAATTGTGTCTTGTTTTTTTGTGTTCAAAGCTGAATAAATCAAGCTGGGAATTTGATATTAAAAAATCCCTCACTTCAAAAAACTTCAAAATATTGTTGAGTCCAAGACTGAGTGAAACTAAAACCTCATTTTGAGAAAAGTGACCCTGAAGTCTTGTAACGTTTCCGGGCTCCTCCACAAAGGGAATGACCATATTTGGAATATACAGTATGAAAGCGCGTGGGAAAGACGACTTTTGCAGCGCAATGATGGAGTGACTTCCTGGAAATCTCCGGCTCAAAGCAACAAAACGTCATAAAATAAGCATCGGGGAAGGTTTTGTCTTTTTTTAATAATCTGACATAAACAACTTCAGGATTTTGACATTGGGCCTCATTTCCTAGTTATCCAGAGTGTTGTTGATGTCTGGAGATATTTTTTTCTTAAATTCATGCAGTTCTTATATTTGAAGAGTCTAGTGGCGCTAGGCTAACGCTAGGCTAGTGCATGTCTACGTAGAGTGACCAGATGTCCCAGTTTACCCGGGACAGTCCCAGTTTTGAGTCCTCTGTCCCATGTCCCCACACATTCCTCCAAAACCATTAATTTGTCCCAGTTTTACACAGGATCTGTCCCAAGTGTCCCAGTTTTTGGCCAATATGATCCACAAAGTAACAAACTTTGCTTGAAAAGTCATGTCTTTGGGCCGTGCAAATGTCCATTACCAAGTAGAAACCAATACAAAATGCATGGTGTAAGATATTAACAAGCAGATTTAACATTTAGCGTGAGAAAAACAGTCAATAAATGGCTCCCTGGTTGACCATGCAACTAAATCCCAAATAGTGTCCCAGTTTTTTAGTCAGAAAATCTGGTCACCCTATGTCTACGGTATCAGTTAGCCTGCATTAAAAACAGTCTGACCCACTCCACAGTGCACCTGAGGTAAATCACTTATAACACCAGACTAACCATATAAATGTCTGTGTTAATAGAATCATTTAAAAATAACTTATATTTGAGCAGCATCAGCTTCGTGGCTGTAAGCTAACGCAGCGGCGGAGTGATCTGCGAGAAAATAGTCCCTCAAAATGCGGTAATTCATGTGATACAAGGTCAGTTATATTTCAAACATTATTCTATTAACACAGACATTTATATGGTTAGTCTGGTGTTATAAGTGATTTACCTCAGGTGCACTGTGGAGTGGGTCACACTGTTTTTAATGCAGGCTAACTGATACCATAGAAATGCACTAGCCTAGCATTAGCCTAGCGCCACTAGACTCTTCTGCATGAATTTAAGAAACAAATATCTCCAGACATCAACAACACTCTGGATAACTAGGAAATGAGGCCCAATGTCAAACATCCTGAAATATCCCTGTAACTTCTTAACCCACACCTTTACCCAAATCTAAAAGCTCCTTGAAAAAAGTGTCAAAATAGCAACAAAAAACGACACGAAAACAAGGGTGAAAATGGAACAAAAGAGCGACAAAAACATGACTAAAAAGCGATGGGAAAAGTGACAAAAATGTGTGACAAAAAAGATCAATTTAGATGAGTTTTATATGTGGTAAACTTTTAGATTTGGGTAAAGCTGAACTGGAGAAAATGCACTTGGTTAATGCCGGGGATTAAGAGGAGAAACGGTTGATGTTTCCACCTGCAGCTTCTTCGCCTTAAAATGGTGTTAAAAAGCGTTAAATACGACTGGCTGCGGCCGGACAGTGCTGCCCCCTGCTGTCGTGGAAGAACAGCAGCGTGATGTTATCAAAGTGTCACGATACGGTGCGTCCGATACAAAGCCGATATATCGTCTATTCAGCTAGTTCAGTAACTCTTTAGACGGAGCTCGTCCTTACCTGATCTCCACAGCGTTGCCGTGGGCGCTCGTTCACTCCTGCCGTGTCCAGACGCTCCACGTTCCGGCGCCTCGGCTCCTGACGTCCATCCTCCTCGCGTCCTCCTTTCCTCGTTGTGAGAGAAGTGCGAAATCTCCCGAGCAACAAGCGGCGAAATGAAGAAGGAGCGGGTCTGAGCGGACGAGAGCGCGGGGAACGGAGAGGGGGGGGGGGGGGGGGTGTGGGAGAGGAAGGGGTTAAAGCGGGAGGGAGGGGGAGAGAGAGAGACGCGCTCGGAGGCACAGAGAGAGGGTTGAGTCAACGCAACGGCCGCCGCGTCAGAGAGAAGAGAGGGAGAGAGGAGAGAGAGAGAGAGAGGAGAGAGAGAGGGAGGAGAGAGAGAGAGGGGGAGAGGGAGAGAGAGGAGAGAGAGGGGAGAGAGAGGGGAGAGAGAGGGGAGAGGAGAGAGAGAGGGGAAGAGGGGGAGAGAGAGAGACAGGAGGGAGAGAGGGGAGAGAGAGAGAGGAGAGAGAGGAGAGAGAGGGGAGAGAGGAGGAAGAAGAGAAAAGGACAGGAAAGAGGAGAGAGAGGGAAAGAAGGATAGTATCTTCTGTACTACCGAGTACAGAAGATGACTCAAGTACTTTCTTTGAAGATGGACAACTCCTGTACGACTGAGAACTTACACAGACAAGGAGAAAAGGAGATCGAGAAAGGGAGAGAGTGAAGAGAGAGAAAAGAGAAAAAAGAGGAGGGTGTTAATAATTGAGATAAACTAAACTAAAAGTTGAGCTTTAAAATGTTGATGAAAATGATGTCCTGAAGTCGGTTCAGATCTGTTTTTAGTCCTGACCTCAGACCTGGTTTAGGCCTCTGATTTTAATCCTAGTGTTTTAGCCCTGGTTAAGTCCTGGTTTAGCCCTGGTTAAGTCCTGGTTTAGTCCTGGTTTAGTCCCAGTTTAGCCTTGGTAAGTCCCGGTTTAGTGCTAGATTAGCCCTATTTTAGCCCAGTTAAGTCCCAGTTTAGTCCTGGTTAACTCCTGGTTAAGTCCCGGTTTAGTCCTAGATTAGCCCTGTTAAGTCCCAGTTTAGCCCTGTTAAGTCCTGGTTTAGTCCTGGTTAAGTCCCGGTTTAGGCCTGGTTAAGTCCTGGTTTAGTCCTGGTTTAGTCCTGGTTTAGTCCTGGTTTAGTCCTGGTTTAGTCCTGCTTTAGTCCTGGTTTAGTCCTGGTTTAGTCCTGGTTTAGTCCTGGTTTAGTCCTGGTTAAGTCCCGGTTTAGGCCTGGTTAAGTCCTGGTTTAGTCCTGGTTTAGTCCTGGTTTAGTCCTGGTTTAGTCCTGGTTTAGTCCTGGTTTAGTCCTGGTTTAGTCCTGGTTAAGTCCTGGTTTAGTCCTGGTTTAGTCCTGGTTTAGGCCTGGTTAAGTCCTGGTTTAGTCCTGGTTTAGTCCTGGTTTAGTCCTGGTTAAGTCCCAGTTTAGTCCTGGTTAAGTCCTGGTTTAGTCCTAGATTAGCCCTGTTTTAGTCCTGGTTAAGTCCCGGTTAAGTCCCGGTTTAGTCCTGGTTAAGTCCTGGTTTAGTCCTATATTGTTCCAGTCCAATCCCTTCTTTACACTTACACAGTTTCAGTCCCGATCTCCGTCTTGATCCCCGACTCCGCTGCCGTCTCTCACCTGTTGGCTCCATCGCCGTCGCCGCGGAGATGAGTGGGAGGTGAGCGTCTCCGTGGCAACCGCCTCCCCTCCCCGCTCCGGTCTCCGCGGCGACGCTCGGCAGAACCTCGTGTCCCTCACACACTGCTCTTTATGAACGTTTGAACACCATTTTACAGCTGCTTTGAACAAACGCCAAGGCCTGGTTAAGTCCTGGTTAAGTCCCGGTTTAGTCCTGGTTTAGTCCTGGTTAAGTCCTGGTTAAGTCCTGGACAGGATGATTCATCAAAGGCAGAGCATCAGAGTGAAAATACCAAGTGGAAATGACTTTGATGAGTTTTACACCAGATCTTCATGCATTTCTCCTCCATTTGCCTGATACATTTTCTATTTTTATTTCCAAACCTCTGGATCTTTTGTAGTTTTTCAATCATTTAGCCTTTGACATTCGACTGTAGGACAATAATCCAAACTAGATACTTTACTTCCCCCATATTTTGCCATTTTTCCCTATTGTTTACCATTTTTAATATACTTTACTCCCATTTTCTCTTATGTTGACATTTCCTTCCCCTTTTTTATTTTTCTTCCAATTTCCCCCTAATTTATCCCAATATGTTTTAGCAATTTTTCTCCCATATTTTGCCATTTTCTTCCCTAATCTTTTCCATTTTTTTCCATAATTTGCTGTTTCCTTAATTTCTCCCAATTTATTTTTGCCTCTCCCATATTTTTCCTACATTTGTGTCAATATTTTCCCAATGTTTATTTTTATCTTTTTTTTTTTTTACTCTTTTCCCTACTTTTGCCCCACATTTCTTGACATTGGAGATAAACATTGTAATTTTGCATTATCTTCCAAACGGCAATGTCGATAATATCTTGTAGACCAGAGGTTCCCAACCTTCCCCTTCCTTTATTTACTCAAAGTACCTCCTTAGATCTGAGGTGCAGGCAAGTGTTTGGACAATTATCTGCAAAACTCTGGTTTATTTGTATTATTGGTGTGTTAAAAAATAAAGCAAAAACACTTGATAACGATTCACTGCGGTTAATCAGGAATGAGACAGTTTTATTTGGTGAAATCCAAACGAACACAGACCGAGCGCCTCGTCCTCCTATTGATGGAGATAATGGTGTCTCTGCCTCATTTCCATAAGAAAAGGCTCAGTCACTCAGCTCCATTCACTGAGACCAGGTCCACGGGTTCATGGCGACCTGCTTCACCCTCTCTCGCTTCACTCTCTTTGCTCTCAGTCGTACAGGAGTTGTGCATCCTATGAAGGTCCTTGAGTCTGTCGTCGAAGTGGACGTTTCGCCTCTTCTTCGAAAAATGCTTCTGATCATCTTTTCATTTCATTATTTTCTTTAAAGGGGAGGTATTATGTAAAATGGACTTTTTCAAGCTTTATATCATGTTATTATGTCATTCCCTCATTAAACACGTGCCTGGAGTGTTGCCTTGGCTCATTCACATATTTTTGAGTAATCAGTAAAAACTTAGACGGCAGCCATTTTAGGTGTAGCTATGCCTCAGTCCTCCTAGGAACGCCCCCACCTCCTGGAGACGCCTCTGGACCTTTCGTCACCAGCCAAGCCACCAACCACTGCTCCTCAGCTCAGCAGAGCCCCCTCCCCGCACAGTAGTGTTGTTTAGATGCCACAGCAGTGTGCTGAAGGGGGCGTGTCGGAAAGCTTCTTAAAGAGACAGAGGCCTATTTCAAGACGTTCAGTACAGCCATTTTGAGAGAGCAATTTTATTCAAGGCAGTTATTTTAATTTACTGCATATACAGACCAACAGAAGGTTACGTCATCATTGTAGTATGCTATAGACTGGTGCTATGTGATTGAAAAAAGCAGAATACACCCTCTTTAACTCAATGTTCCCTCGACATTCTCTGAACTCTCTGCTCTTCTTCCTCACAGCCTCTGTGTTTAGATCGAGTCTGAAAGGCCGATCCAGTTTTGATCTGCAGTTGTTGGACATTCAGAGCAGCCTGTCCTTCACACACTGATCTATCCACCGCCTAAATGTAATGCTTTTATTGCAGATTTCTCCAGCTTTGTGGCAGACAGTGTTCTCGCCCCAACTGAACTGAGCACATTTTCTCCAGTTCGGCTTTACCCAAATCTAAAAACTTCCTGAAAAAACATCAAAACAGCGACGAAAACTAGACGTAAACAAAAGCGACAGAAACAAAAAGCAACAAAAAAGAGTCAAAAATATGACTACATTTATCCTGCCGTAGGTCCGAGGTTTCTTCTCGGTTGGAGTCCTCGAGTTGGGACGGTCGAGAATTCAAAGTCCATGAATGCAGAACGGGAAAAGGTTGGTCCAATAAAAAAACCTGACCTAAAAAGGCCAAAAATACAAATTAAGAATTCCATTCAAAAATAAAGTAACCTAGTTACTAAAGTGACTAAACGTAACAAATACTAAAGTAAGTCAGTGTATAAACATACACGCTTAATGAAAATGCATTTCAATACAAAAGTATCACTAATATAATGAGGATAAAACAAAGTCAATAATTTCCAAAAAGTCAAAAGCACATTTAACTGTGTAATAATATCTATTACAGTGAGGAAAATAAGTATTTGAACACCCTGCTATTTTGCAAGTTCTCCCACTTAGAAATCATGGAGGGGTCTGAAATGGTCATCGTAGGTGCATGTCCACTGTGAGAGACATAATCTAAAAAAAAAAATGCAGAAATCACAATGTATGATTTTTTAACTATTTATTTGTATGATACAGCTGCAAATAAGTATTTGAACACCTGAGAAAATCAATGTTAATATTTGGTACAGTAGCCTTTGTTTGCAATTACAGAGGTCAAACGTTTCCTGTAGTTTTTCACCAGGTTTGCACACACTGCAGGAGGGATTTTGGCCCACTCCTCCACACAGATCTTCTCTAGATCAGTCAGGTTTCTGGGCTGTCGCTGAGAAACACGGAGTTTGAGCTCCCTCCAAAGATCAGTCCGTATTTGTCGCTGTTTTGTGTTGGGGGAACTGCATGACGGACAGAGAGGAGAACCGGTCAGCTGGTCAGAAAGTGAACTTCAGTAACGGGGAGGGGGCGAACTCTGTGTGTGAGCTATCATCTCCAATGTCAAGACATGAGTGAATCATTTGGGGAAAAATTGGGGGGGGGGAACTGGGGAGAAATTGGAAAATATTGATAATAAAAATGATTGGGAAAAATCATTTATTTGAGCCGATTCAGCTGAAACCATTTTCTTTAATGCTGTCCTTGGACCAACAGCAACAAAATGTGGATCTAAAGATGGAAGATTTTTTTCTAGTTCCTCCTTTCAATATTTGATTTTTTTCGGTAGAACCTCTATATCTGTCTCTTGAGTTTGTCTGGCCTTTATCACAGAAATGCATTATTCCCAGAGCTGTTTTCCCACTGAGCGGTCGCTGCAGCCCGTTGTGCATGTTTTAGGCTGACAGTGATGATTCCTCTTCCTCCTGCAGCGTCTCTCTCTCTGTCAGACCTTTGTTATTTTTACCTCAGCGTTTCATTGATTTGTCTGTGACGCAGGTTTAACCCACGGCGCTAAAAATACCGACGCTTACTCCACTTCCTCCGAGTCTGAGTCACACAGCCACGGGTCCCGGGTTCCATTCCCACCGCAGGATTATTTAGATTCACTGATATGATGTGAAACCTTTGCTGTGGAGTAAAGAATGGACAGAGCCAGGTTTACATGTGTGCTTTTACAGGGAGTTTGCATCTGGTTTAGTTTTTGAATAAGCTAGTTATCATGAAAACATCTGTAAAAATTCAAATTCCTCCTTGTGTCAGATGGCATAGAGCCCCATTTCCTAGTTATCCAGAGTGTTGTTGATTTCAGGAAAGTGCAGTTCTTATATTTGAGTGTAGTGGTGCTAGGCTAGTGCATGTCTATGGTAACTAGTAGCCTGCATTAAAAACCTCTTCAAAATCATGGGGTCGTCCTCCAAACATTGCCATATCTGATTTGTAGAAAGCTCTTTTGTGAATTCCACGTTAGTAACGCCGGCCGCAGGTAAACAAACTACTGTAGATCCGGTAACCGAGCAGATCACTCCACCGCTGCATAGCTACAACCAGGAAGCTGATGCTGCTCAAATATAAGTTATTTTAAATGCAAAAAGGTTATATTTAAATCATTATTCAGTCGACACAGACATTTATATGGTTATAAGTGATTTACCTCAGCTGCTCTGTGCTGGGGTCAGACTGTTTTTAATGCAGGCTACTAGTTACCATAGACATGCACTAGCCTAGCACTAGCCTAGCACAACTAAACTCTTCAAATATAAGAACTGCATGAATTAAAACATAAGTATATCACTCTGGATAACGAGGAAATGAGGCCCCATGTCAAACATCCTGAAATATCCCTTTAAGGACCTAAATTAGCAAAACAAATATAGAAGTTTTATTCACTATTTCAATAAAGTCATGTTTTTTGGGTTGTTAAAAGTCAGTTCAAAACTTGACAACACACGTTTGATCCACAATTCAATGCTGCGTTTCATTTGGCAAAAATCTGTTAAATCAAAACAAAGTCTGCATTACGAGAGCAGGCCCGAGGCAGAAGACACGATCTGTGGACGGCACTTCACACTAATCTGACGACTTGTTTCAGTAATGAGTGTTTGAATCAGCCCACAGGTCTTCAGAGCATATTCCTCTCAGGGCTGTGGGTTCAAGGAGAGGAGCTCAGATCCCGAAACGTGACACTTCATTTGTACGATCAGCTTTACAAGGCACTAAAGTCTGGACGTGTTCACCCACTGACCTGAAGGAGAGTCAAACTGGGTCCTTTTCAAACACTCTCTAATCACTGACCGTCCAATGTGTTTATATTGTGTTGTACTGTATTAATATGTTTGTTTTAACTGTATTGTTTCATTTTCATGTAAAGGCCAAACTATAGGGACGAACATTAAGAATTAGTTTTGGCTAAAATGTAACTTATGTAACATACTTGTCCCTTTATAAACTTACACTAAACTAAACTAATCGAACGCACGGCTTATTCCAAGTCGGTCCGTGTACCTTTCGTTCAATCAATTTTCAATTTGAAAACAACAATGAAATTACCCAGAAATGTGTGCTATCAACATTTTTCATTTCATAAAATGAAACGAAATCACTCAAATTGGCACGTATTTTCATATTTCAATATGATTCAAAAACGGAAAAATGAAAATTGAAATCACAGCCTCAGAGCGTCATTATTTAGTTTTATCGATTTGCGTATAGCCGGAAGTTCGGCTGTACGGTTCACATTAAGGTCCGACCTGAAACACAAATTTAGATAAAAACTAACGCGGAGATTGTATACATTGTTCAATTTTTAGTTCTTTGTCCTGGGGTATTAGCACTCCTTTATAATAATTCCTCAGAGATGGGATTGGTTATGCACGGAGCTAACTACAGCGCTATGCTAGGTGGCCAACATGCCCGTAGCAGGCCGCAGATGGCACTATCTGGAGTGCGTAACTCGTGCGCTTCCCCGAGCTCCTTTCTCCTCCTCTAAACAATGCACGAGTCTTCTGTCCACCTAGATGCGGACTCTCTACATTTGTGTAGAATCTGACATTCTGCGAGATGGATTGGACCGAACGCTTTAGCTACAATTACGCACGGAGCTAAACATACTGTGCCAAGTGGCCAGTGCGCCGTTCGCAGGCTGGGAAGGTGGCACAACCAATCAATATTGATTTATTAATCAATATAATGTATACATCTTGCGCATGGCTTGGCTTGTACTTTTCAATTTGATGAAGCAAAAATTCTGATCCGTTCTGCACAAGACAGAACAAATATTCAGTACCATAAGTGATCGATGACTCCATAATGTTTCACTAATAATAATACAATTTAACCATTTTTTTTTTACAATAAACCGCTGTTTACTAAAGCCCTCCTTGGGGCTATAGAACTGGTCAGCTGGGGAGGTGTTCCAGGTGAGTGCGCAAATGTTGAGAGTCCTAATCTTGAACAAAAACTCGAACATCAAAGTGGAGGAGAGATACGCTCAAGGGACAGCACGACCTACGCGCCCCAGGTTGTGCCACCTTCCCAGCCTGCGAACGGCGCACTGGCCACTTGGCACAGTATGTTTAGCTCCGTGCGTAATTGTAGCTAAAGCGTTCGGTCCAATCCATCTCACAGAATGTCAGATTCTACACAAATGTAGAGAGTCCGCATCTAGATGGACAGAAGACTCGTGCATTGTTTAGAGGAGGAGAAAGGAGCTTGGGGAAGCGCACGAGTTACGCACTCCAGATAGTGCCATCTGCGGCCTGCTACGGGCGCGTTGGCCACCTAGCATAGCGCTGTAGTTGGCTCCGTGCATAACCAATCCCATCTCTGAGGAATTATTATAAAGGAGTGCTAATACCCCAGGACAAAGAACTGAAAATTGAACAATGTATACAATCTCCGTGTTAGTTTTTATCTAAATTTGTGTTTCAGGTCTGACCTTAATGTGAACCGTACAGCCGAACTTCCGGCTATACGCAAATCGATAAAACAAAATGACGCTCTGAGGCTGTGATTTCAATTTTCATTTTTCCGTTTTTGAATCATATTGAAATATGAAAATACGTGACAATTTGAGTGATTTCGTTTCATTTTATGAAATGAAAAATGCTGATAGCACACATTTCTGGGTAATTTCATTGTTGTTTTCAAATTGAAAATTGATTGAACGAAAGGTACACGGACCCAAGTCTCTGTGAGTTACTGTTCTGTCATTTTCATTGGAAAAAAAAAACTTTTAAGTCGACTCACGAGTCTCGACATAAACGACACTGGAGGAGAGAGATGGAAATACGTCACTTTCTGAACCTGCGGCTTTGCCATAGACTGTTAAAAAGAATAGACTCCGCCTCCTCACTCCTCCCTGTTTACCATAATGACCACGTTCGAGGGGGAAATCATGGCGGATTTACAGACTCCTCCTCCCCAGCTCTGACGAAGCATGTTCCTAATAAGGGCATAAGGGCGGGATCTTCACTGTAGACTCCGCCCTTGTGTGACGTGTAGCTCGCGCAGCTCCAATGCTAACAGTCCGACCCTCATTAGTACGAGATTTTAAAAAATGTTCTTTGGAAAACCAGCCTTTCTTTGTTGTGACTAACCCAGTGTTATCTCAGGAGGAATATGTAGCCATAGAAAGTGCTCAAATAATAGAAACCAGGCATTAAAGTTGTTTTTAACGTGTCTAAAGTCCAATGCTTTTCAATGGGGGCCTAGCGATGATATGGAGGTACTACAGCAATGGCGGAGCAATGGCGGCCTCCAGTGTTGCGGTCATAAAGCAGAGCAGCCAGCGGCCATTGGGCTTTGCTGATGTTTCTGTTCAAATTCAATTTTTTTTTATTTGACCTTTATTTAGTCCCACTGAGATTAAGAATCTCATTTCCAGGGGAGTCCTGGCCCCAGAGGGGAACCTATTGTACATGTTTTTAGTGGTAGGGGAAACTGGAGTACCTGGAGGAAACCTACACAGACACAGGGAGAACAAACTCCACAGAAAGGCCTCGTCCAGGAGGGAATCGAACTCAGGACCTTCTAGCTGTGAGGCGCTAACCGCTGTGCCACCGTGCCGCCCAATAACACGAGTTTTGGCAAAACTGGTTCATTTACATTATGATTAATGTAACTAATAAAGTAAGATGTAATCGCACTTAGTTACTTGTGAAATCAAGTAATCAGTAAAGTAACTAAGTAACTTTTTAAAGGAGCAATAATCAGATTACTTTTTCAAGTAACCTGTGACAAAACTGCCTGTGAAAATAATTACCACCTCCCTTTGTCTGCACATGCGCCCTGTGGATATGTCTCCCGTCTTTAGCCGCTGCTGTCTCCCACAAAGGAAATGACCATATTTGGATTACAGCCTTTGGTGCTACACGTGGATACCAAACATGTCAGTATGTGTGAATGAATAAGCGTGGGAAAGAGCAGGGAGCCACACAGACATGATGGAGTTACGACAAAACGTCAGCTTCATAAAACCTGAGATGTTAAGGAGAAAACTATAGACATGTTTTCAGCTGCAGCGTCTCCACTAAACACAGAATAACACCAAGCCTTTCCTGGACGACTGAGAGCCTCTGCCTCCATCATGGCCCTGTGATTATGGCCCTGCTCAGTCCTGGTTCTTGTTGTAGAGAGAGTTCCCAGATGGACAGAGACAGAGAAAGTGTGAGGGTGTGAACTCTGCAGTAACAGCATCATGTGACCGACCGAGACAAACCAGTGTCAGATCATTTCATACGACCATGTGACTCAGTGTTAGGAGTAACTATTACAAAAGGAACAAGTTACATACATGACTTTCTTCAGTAACTAAGGAATAATATTACTGAAACAAAATATGGGAATATATTTACAATTAAATTAACACAAAGCTTCTTCTTCGCTCTTTAGGTCAGAAAATACACAATTACCCAAACTGGAGCTAAGTCTAAATAAGACCCAGACTCCTCCCAGGACGAGGCAGTTTTGGTTTCCTCCTCTTGGGAGATTCAGAGTCAGAAAACTTTATTTATCCCCAAGGGGCAATTCCTTTGCAGCTTCTCAGCCACACATCCATCCATCGCATTAATACAATACAGTAAACAGGCCTAACACAATAAATAAAATAAGTCAGCAGAATAGCAAAAACCTAGCCTGGCTAACGTTTTCATGTTCTGGTAGGAGAGGTGTGGTTTACGATTGCCCAGAGCCGTTTATTGGGCTGAATGTCTCTCATATGCTCATAGCCCGCTCTACACCCTGGCTTTTTAATGCATTACACTATGCAGGGCTTCATCATACTTCACATATAACTCAATTAAATAAATATAATAATAATGATAATTAAACCCAAATTAAAATTATATTGAGGATGGTAATGACAACTGGGAAGTAGCAAGATCTCGGAGTATTATATGTATTAATGTACCTTTATAACATAAAAGTAACTCTCGGTAATGTTTGGCACAGGTAACAATCTGAAAGAAATGTATTAATGATCACATTCTTTTTACTTGCGTTGTACTAGACATCGTACATGAAACAAGATCGTTGCTGTAGTTGTGCTTCGTTTCAATTAATTATATAAACAGATCAAATGTTGTTTTGTAAGTTTGTAAGTTGGTCTGTGCTAATGTAGCTTTCTTAGATATGAGTTGTAGCACATTCTTTTGTTGTTTCTTTATTTTGCTGTTGTTTTTATTTTATTCTTCTTCATTATTTATTGTTACTTTGCCCTATGTTCCTTTGTTTATGATTTGCTACCTTGTAAATGCTAAATGTAATGTTATTAGGAAACCTACGCAGACACGGGGAGAACATGCAAACTCCACAGAAAGGCCCCGGTCTTGGTGGGAATCGAACCCGGACCTTCTAGCTGTGAAGCACGAGCGCTAACCACTGTACTACCGTGCCGCCCAACCATACCATATAAATGTCTGTGTTAATAGAATCATGTTTGAAATATAACTGACCTTGTATCACATGAATTACTGCATTTTGAGGGACTATTTTCTCGCAGATCACTCCGCCGCTGCGTTAGCTTACAGCCACGAAGCTGATGCTGCTCAAATATAAGTTATTTTAAATGATTCTATTAACACAGACATTTATATGGTTAGTCTGGTGTTATAAGTGATTTACCTCAGGTGCACTGTGGAGTGGGTCACACTGTTTTTAATGCAGGCTAACTGATACCATAGAAATGCTTTAGCCTTGCCCTAGCCTAGCGCCACTAGACTCTTCAAATATAAGAACTGCATGAATTTAAGAAAAAATATCTCCAGACATCAACAACACTCTGGATAACTAGGAAATGAGGCCCAATGTCAAACATCCTGAAATATCCCTTTAAGGTCAGGGGATCGTCCTGGGTCTGTTTTGTTGGAGCTCTGGGGGAAGGTTAAACCCGGGACTGGAGGGTCTTAACGTGGTCTTTCTTTCTTTCTTTTGTCCAGTCGGGTCCGTCTGAGACATGTGACCGAGGAGACGCTCTTCTTCATCTATGTGTTTATAAACAGCGTCTCCTTCGGCCTCGCTCCACTGCAGATGTTCACAGATGTTCACATGTTGACATTAACCGCAGATAAACATGGAGCAGCTCCAACTTTCATGAGGAATCTGTGCTTGGACAAAGGAGAAGGGGGGGGGGGGTTCTCAGTATTTAGATTTGCACTTTTTCCTTTAAAGGCCAGACAGTGAAAAGGGAAACTGATGATTTTGGAATGTTTCCTGTAGATTACTGACATAAAGATGAGGCAAAACGCACTGCCAGATTTGTTTCTTTTTATTCTAATTTGGAAACAAGGCTTAAATGTGTGGGTTTCTGCTTGATAGATTTGATTGTTTTTAATAGTTTTTCCGAGGAGATTTTGGATGTCTTTGATTTCACTGATTTTCAAATCTAAAACTCGACCAGTATGCTTTGAATAAACTGTTTAAAGGCTGTGACCTGATGCTGTAATTTCCTTTGTGGGAGACAGCAGCGGCTAAAGACAAAGGGACTAAACTTTAACATCTGCACTTTAGTCGCTCCATAAGACTCCACACTTTACAGCCGGCTTAGGAAAAGTCCAGCTGTAAAGTTGTGAAATATTAAACAGGAGCTGGTGCTGCTGTAGAAACAGAGGAACGCCGGGATGTGAACAAACACTGGCTCCGTAAACCATGAGTTTATGACGTTTGCTCAGAGGAGATAAAGACATGTAGCCTCTCGAAAGTACAATACACCTTGAACTGTTGCACATTTTGTCATGTTTACAACCCTAAACGTAAAGATTTTATTTTAACTGTGAAGTGAAAGCAAAATGATACATGATTCTGTTATTTTTCAAAAGATAGAAAAGTCTAAAGTGCTAAGTAAAGTAATCTACTCTCAGTATAATTCCAGCTGTTCTGTGAGGGCCTCAGAGCTATGGTCAGAGTGTATACATGGGTTTCCCCTGGCCGCCATTTTGAATTCCGGAACACCGAACACCGCAGTTATGCCTCCGCCTGTTGCGCTGTGGGACGTACGAATGCCCTGTCTCAACAAAAGGGACTCGCTTTCTACAAGTTTCCTAAAGACCCCGTTCGTCGACAGAAATGGATTTACTGCCATCAGGAGAGACCAGCGGACTCCAACAGCGACTCCAAGCTGTGCAGTGAGCATTTTGTTTCAGGTAAGTGTTGAAACAGTTCCAACAATATAACGTAAGTAAGGCTATAGGCTACAAACAAACACTAGGCTATCCGTACATGAATATACTCTGGCCTAGGCTGTAAGCTCCAGTCGAAAAGCTTTGGGTGATGCCAAACTGGAGAAAATGTGCTCAGTTAAGGCGGGGGGTAAGAGGTTAACATGTAGCCGACTGACCCGTGTGAACTGCCCGCCGTAGAACATAAACACACTTCTCTTGTTAACGTTACCCCGATCCATAGCTGATAAAACCATAAACTATCAATAAAACACGACTCATAGTCTCATAGACTAAAACAAAATAACCCTCAGCTTAACTGTTTGAGAGAGACGAGCCGACACATGCTAACGTTCGCAAAAGGCAATCGTTTGTTTATTACTTACCCTTCCTGTGACCAAGAACATTTTGCGCCTCTTCACCTGTATATTGTTATGCGTAACCCGTCCTGAGATAAAGCACTGATAGGCTTCAGTGCTCTTAAAAGCCTCGAGGGCTTCACCGGTGTATGGAGAGGGATTATGGACCAAATAGATGTACTTAGATGCGGTAAACTGTCACTGGTTTTAAGTGGCATTAAAACAAGCTCCAGACAGTTGATAAGGATCAAATCCCAAGGTTTCGATCTTCTATGTGTATCTGTTCAACTCATCTGCTGTCAAGTCTGCAGTTTTTGATGTAGGGTTAGGGTTAGGGTTAGGCGTCTCAACAATTCAATAGTTGAGACGCAGGTAGATACACTGTTGCACTAGCCAGCGGTGTTCAAAATGGTGGATAGAAGTACAGAAGTCACGTGACTGAAATGCATGTATTGGTCACTAAGCAACAGCATGAAGGCCAAGGAGCTCACCAGAGAGGTCAGGGATAAAGCTGTGGAGAAGTTTAAAGCAGCGTTAAGTTATACAAAGATTTCCCAAGATTTGAACATCTCACGGAGCACTGTTCAATCCATCATTCAGAAATGGAAAGAGGACACAGCTACCATGTGGAAGAAGGTGCTTTGGTCAGATGAGACAAAAATTGAACTTTTTGGCCCAAATGCAAAACGTTATGTATGGAGCAAACCTAACACTGCTCATCGTCCTGAGTGCACCATCCCCAGTGTCAAATATGGTGGGGGGAGCATCATGCTATGGGGCTGCTTTTCCTCAGCGGGGACTGGGAAGATTGTAAGAATAGTTGGGAAGATGGATGGAGCCAAATACAGAGACATTTTGGAGGAAAACCTGCTGGAGTCAGCAAGAGAATTGAGGCTGGGGCGGAGATTCACCTTCCAGCAGGACAATGACCCTAAACACAAAGCTAAATCTACAATGGAATGGTTTAAAAACAAACATATTAATGTGTTAGAATGGCCCAGTCAAAGTCCTGACCTAAATCCTATTGAAAATCTGTGGAAAGACCTGAAAACTGCTGTTCACAAACGCTCTCCTTCTAATGTGACAGAGCTTGAGTTGTTTTGTAAAGAGGAATGGGCTAAAATGTCAGTCTCTACATGTGCAAACCTTGTAGTCATACCCCAGAAGACTTGCTGCTGTTATTGCAGCAAAAGGAGGTTCCACAAAGTATTAAGTCATGCTGTATGAATACTTGTGCATGCCCCACTTTTCACTTTTCTATTTTTTGTAAAATAACAGAATCATGTATCATTTTGCTTTCACTTCACAGTTGTCTGTTACTTGTGTGTGAACTTTCAGTAAAAAATTCAAAATATGACAAAATGTGCAAAAGTTCAAGGTGTATTAGTACTTTCGAGGCACTGTATGTGGAGGAGCACACGTATGAGCAGGTAAGAATCACCTGCTGGAGGATTGACCTATTGTACATGTTTATGTTTGATGTGGGAAACTCGTCCAGAGAACATCGGGGACAACATACAAACTCCACAGAAAGATCTGAGAATCCAACACAGGACCTTCTTACTGTGAGGCAAAACGCTAACCACTGTGCCACTGTGCCGGTGGTAAAGTTAATATATCACTTTCTGAAACTCAACGTGTTCTTTCTCATTAAGTTTATTCAGGGTTAGGTATTGCTGATCATTAAAATGACAAATCAAAATATTAATGCTTTATATCGTATCGAGCGTATGGTATCGAGCATATGGTATCGGCGTGTGGTATCGGGCATATGGTATCGAGCGTATGGTATCGAGCGTATGGTATCGGGCGTATCGTATCGAGCATATGGTATCGAGCGTATGGTATCGAGCGTATGTATCGAGCGTATGGTATCGAGCGTATGGTATCGGGCGTATCGTATCGAGCATATGGTATCGAGCGTATGGTATCGAGCGTATGGTATCGGGCGTATCGTATCGAGCATATGGTATCGGCGTATCGTATCGAGCATATGGTATCGAGCGTATGGTATCGAGCATATGGTATCGAGCGTATGGTATCGAGCATATGGTATCGGCGAGTATCGAGCATATGGTATCGAGCATATGGTATCGAGCGTATGGTATCGAGCGTATCGTATCGAGCATATGGTATCGGGCGTATCGTATCGAGCATATGGTATCGAGCGTATGGTATCGAGCATATGGTATCGAGCGTATCGTATCGAGCATATGGTATCAGGCGTATCGTATCGAGCATATGGTATCGAGCGTATGGTATCGAGCATATGGGTATCGAGGCGTATGGTATCGAGCATATGGTATCGAGCTATTCGGAGCGTATGGTATCGAGCATATGGTATCGGATGCGGATATGGTATCGAGCATGTATCGAGCTGGTATCGAGCGTATGGTATCGAGCGTATGGTATCCGAGCGTATGGTATCGAGCATATGGTGGGTATGGTATCGAGCGTATGGTATCGAGCGTATGGTATCGAGCGTATCGTATCGAGCATATGGTATCGAGCGTATCGTATCGAGCATATGGTATCGAGCGTATGGTATCGAGCATATGGTATCGAGCGTATGGGTATTATCGAGCATATGGTATCGAGCGTATGGTATCGAGCGTATGGTATCGAGCGTATGGTATCGAGCGTACTATCGAGCATGGGGGATGGTATCGAGCAGTATGAGCGTATGGTATCGAGCAATATGGTATCGGAGCGGTATGGTATCGAGCATATGGGTATGCGGCGTATGGTATCGAGCATATGGTATCGAGCGTATGGTATCGAGCATATGGTATCGAGCGTATGGTATCGAGCGTTATGGTATCGAGCATATGGTATCGAGCGTATCGGTATCGAGCATATGGTATCGAGCGTATGGTATCGAGCATGAGCATATGGTATCGAGCTATGTATCGAGCATGGTATCGGCGTATGGTATCGAGCATATGGTATCGAGCGTATGGTATCGAGCATATGGTATCGAGCGTATGGTATCGAGCTATGGTATCGGCGTATGGTATCGAGCATATGGTATCGAGCGTATGGTATCGAGCGTATGGTATCGAGCGTATGGTATCGAGCATATGGTATCGAGCGTATGGTATCGAGCATATGGTATCGAGCGTATGGTATCGAGCATATGGTATCGAGCGTATGGTATCGAGCATATGGTATCGGCGTATGGTATCGAGCATATGGTATCGAGCGTATGGTATCGAGCATATGGTATCGAGCGTATGGTATCGAGCGTATGGTATCGAGCATATGGTATCGAGCGTATGGTATCGAGCTATGGTATCGAGCATATGGTATCGAGCGTATGGTATCGAGCATATGGTATCGAGCGTATGGTATCGAGCGTATGGTATCGAGCATATGGTATCGAGCGTATGGTATCGAGCATATGGTATCGAGCGTATGGTATCGAGCATATGGTATCGAGCGTATGGTATCGAGCATATGGTATCGAGCGTATGGTATCGAGCATATGGTATCGAGCGTATGGTATCGAGCGTATGGTATCGAGCATATGGTATCGAGCGTATGGTATCGAGCATATGGTATCGAGCGTATGGTATCGGATATGGTATCGAGCATATGGTATCGAGCGTATGGTATCGAGCATATGGTATCGAGCGTATGGTATCGCATATGATCGAGCGTATGGTATCGAGCATATGGTATCGAGCGTATGGTATCGAGCATATGGTATCGAGCGTATGGTATCGAGCATATGGTATCGAGCGTATGGTATCGAGCTATGTATCGAGTATGGTATCGAGCGTATGGTATCGAGCATATGGTATCGAGCTATGGTATCGAGCATATGGTATCGAGCGTATGGTATCGAGCATATGGTATCGAGCGTATGGTATCGAGCGTATGGTATCGAGCATATGGTATCGAGCGTATGGTATCGAGCGTATGGTATCGAGCATATGGTATCGAGCGTATGGTATCGAGCATATGGTATCGAGCGTATGGTATCGAGCATATGGTATCGAGCATATGGTATCGAGCGTATGGTATCGAGCATATGGTATCGAGCGTATGGTATCGAGCATATGGTATCGAGCGTATGGTATCGAGCATATGGTATCGAGCGTATGGTATCGAGCGTATGGTATCGAGCATATGGTATCGAGCGTATGGTATCGAGCGTATGGTATCGAGCGTATGGTATCGAGCATATGGTATCGAGCGTATGGTATCGAGCATATGGTATCGAGCGTATGGTATCGAGCATATGGTATCGAGCATATGGTATCGAGCGTATGGTATCGAGCATATGGTATCGTATCGAGCATATGGTATCGAGCGTATGGTATCGAGCATATGGTATCGAGCGTATGGTATCGAGCGTATGGTATCGAGCATATGGTATCGAGCGTATGGTATCGAGCTATATCGGCTATGGTATCGAGCGTATGGTATCGAGCATATGGTATCGAGCGTATGGTATCGAGCATATGGTATCGAGCGTATGGTATCGAGCATATGGTATCGAGCATATGGTATCGAGCGTATGGTATCGAGCATATGGTATCGAGCATATGGTATCGAGGCGTATCGTATCGAGCATATGGTATCGAGCGTATGGTATCGAGCGATGAGTGGTATCGAGCGTATGGTATCGAGCATATGGTATCGAGCGTATCGGTAGGTATCGAGCGTATGGTATCGAGCATATGGTATCGAGCGTATGGTATCGAGCGGTATCGGTATCGGGGCGTATGGTATCGAGCGTATCGTATCGAGCATATGGTATCGAGCGTATGGTATCGAGCATATGGTATCGAGCGTATGTATCGAGCATATGGTATCGAGCGTATGGTATCGAGCATATGGTATCGAGCGTATCGTATCGAGCATATGGTATCGAGCGTATGGTATCGAGCATATGGTATCGACGTATCGGTAGCTATGGTATCGAGCGTATGGTATCGAGCATATGGTATCGAGTGTATGGTATCGAGCATATGGTATCGAGCGTATCGTATCGAGCGTATGGTATCGAGTGTATGGTATCGTTCGGCTATGTTCGGGTATGGTATCGAGGTTGTATCGGGCGTATGGTATCGGCATATGATCGGGTATGTATCGAGCATATGTATGGCGTATGTTCGATTGTATCGGCGTATGTATCGAGCTATGTATCGAGCGTATGTATCGGCGTATCGTATCGAGCATATGGTTTTTGTATCGAGCATCGAGCGTATTTCGAGTGTATCGTATTGAGTGTTTCGTTTAGTGTATCGTATCGTATCGAGTGTTTCGTATCGTATCGAGTGTATCGTCCCAGCCCGAGGATTAAGTCTGAGTGACTGTTGGAAGTTTCTGGAAATACAGTAGGAGCCAATGGAACAAACTTTGATTCACGTTGTAGAGCTGGTTTCTGTTACATTTTTTTTATGCCATTACTGTAACAATACTCTTTCCAATACCTACGCTAAAATATTTGTTGTCTATAGTCTAGAACCAGAAAACAGAATAATGTGTGGAAGATCTGCAGGTTTACAATAGCGGGTTCTTTTCCAATATTAAGAAATGTGTGAAAAATGGGGAATAATCTGGGAAAAGCTGAGGTAAAAGTGGGAGAAAGTGTGGCAAAAATAAGGACAATTTGCGGTTAAAGATGGGGCAAAAATAGGGGGGAAATGGGGGAAATAAGGAAAATATTAGTAATAAATAAGAAAAAAAAACTAAAACTTTGAAGAAAAATCTTGCAAAAGATAGGGAAAGAATTAAGATAACATGGCATTTTCCCAGCGAAGAGCAACAAAACCTTTGAAAAATCAACTGTGTTTGTGTTAATGTTGATCTCTGACTGGGTTTCACAAATATTTGCAGTTTTTTTCTGGTTTTCTTCAACAGGACCCTCCTCCTCTGTTTGCCGTCCTATTTTTATTAATTCCCTTCAATGTTTTTCTGCACATTTGACCTTTTCTGTTGCATCCGTGTCGTCTCTCTGCTCCGTTTGAGTCTGGAAAACGTCTCTGTATCTTCAGTGTCGGTGCCGTTGCCATGGGAGACAGAGGCGCTGATTGACTGATGATGATGCTGCAGTGGGCGGGACCTCGGCGACGACGACGCGACTCGGCCCTGGACCAATGGGCCGCAGCCTCCGAGTCGCACCTGGGGGAGACTCACGCGACTCTCTGGCGCCTCTCGGTGGCCGTTGTGAGAAACAGGCTCATCTTCCATTTCAGACGTTTACACCGGTGTTTGTGCGAGAAAGGCTCACTATGCTCACTAAGCCAGAGGAAGGAGAGACGATCGTGTTTTAGGTCATTTTACTGGAGTATTCTGGACAAACGCGTCTAAAACAAGCTGAATGTTGGAGAAATAAGGAAATGTGGCCTTGTTTTCAGGTCAGTAAAATGATCTGATAAAGGAATTTTACACTTAACCTCTTAGCCCCGCCTTTTCTCCAGTTTGGCTAAATCCAAATCTAAAACCTTCTTGTAAAAAGTGTCAAAATAGCAACAGAAATGAGACGAAAACGACGATGAAAATGCAACAAAAACCTGACAAAAAAAGCAATGAAAATGTGACAAAAATGTGACAAAAATGTGATGATAATGTGATGAAAATTGTATGAAAATTGTATGAAAATTTCACAAAAATGTTATGAAAATTTCACAAACATTTATGAAAATTTCACGAAAATTTCAAAAAATGTGACGTAAATGTGATGAAAATTTGATGAAAATTTGATGAAAATTTGACAAAAGAGACAAAAAAACAAGGAAAAAGATCAGTTTAGATCAGTTTTGTAGGTCTTAGCTTTCAAATGAGACGTTACACTGTCCTATAGGATGTAAGCTGTTAGATTTGGTGAACTGGAGATAATGCACTTGGTTAAGGAAGAAGAAGAAGAAACTTTATTGATATAGCACCTTTCCCAGATAAAATCACAAAGTGCTTCACATGGGCACAACAATAACAAAGGTTACAGAGAAATGTATTAAAACAAATTAACTAAAACAATCACAGCAAAATAAGAATCAACATCTTATTAAACTTAAACGCTCAATAATAATAAATGTAATTGTTTTCAAACAGTAGGGGGCACACTCTAAAATGTGAGATCTTGATCTAAAATGACTGGAATTATGAATATTTCACCTTAATTTGAGTCATTCGGACGCAAACAAAAGATCTGCCAATGGAATAAGTAAAAACTGGAGGAAACCTACACAGACACGAGGGGAACATGCACAGCTAGAAGGTCTTGGATTCGATTCCCACCTGTGTGTCTGTGTGGACTTTGTATAATTTTTGTCGCTTTTTCATCACTTCTGTCACAATGTTTCTAATTTCCTGGTTTCCTGGATTCACCTGCAGCGTCTCGCCTTAAAGAACAGTTTTTAATGAACCTGAAACATTTCTCTGCAGAAACAGGAGCTGGAGGAGCAGGAGGAGCAGGAGGAGCGAGGTAATAGGTGTGATTATGAGGATGATGGTCCCGTCGGCCTCTGCTCGGACAGGGGGCGTGGCCAGGTCCTCGGGGGGCCCCGGTCTTTGGGGGAGAGGAGGGACAGAGGGGGGGGAGTCCTGAGGGGAAGGTAATAGGTGTGACTGGTCCCAGCGCTCGGCTCAGTTCACACCGACAGCATTAAAAACTGAATTATGTGGATTAGACGGGGGAGATACAGGAGCCACAGGGGAGAGGGGGAGATACAGGGGGAGATACAGGGGGAGATACAGGGGGAGATACAGGGGGAGATACAGGGGGGAGATACAGGGGGAGATAGCCACAGGGGGAGAGGGGGAGATACAGGGGAGAACAGGGAGGGGGAGATACAGGGGGAGATACAGGAGCCACAGGGGGAGAGGGGGAGATACAGGGGGAGATACAGGAGCCACAGGGGGAGAGGGGGAGATACAGGGGGAGATACAGGAGCCACAGGGGAGAGGGGGAGATACAGGGGGAGAGGGGAGATACAGGAGCAAGACATGTCCGATACTTTCACCAACTAAATCTAAATAATGGATAGTATAATGTATAATGTATAATGTCACAAAGGGTTGAAAGCTCAGTATTCAGTCTTTACTTCAGACTCAAAAAGGTCCATAAAACATGTAAAAGAGACAGACAGAAAGATGAAACAGAGAATATCACTATTATAGTCGATAAAAGCAGTTTCTGCAGTGCTGTACCTGATGCTGCTCTGGTCAGGCCGTGTTAGAACAATTATAACTTCATTATGTGAGTCCAGGAGCCTCATCATACATTTATAAACAACATTTCCAACGTGCTCACATTATCCTGGCACTTTCCCAGGAAGGACTTTCCAAAGAATCCTCAGAGCATCGTTCTATACTTATCTTCAGGGTTGGCCAAGATACTTAAAAATGGTCATATATTCTATATTAGTGATTACAGCTTTAAAAATGTAATATGTTTGTATTACATATTATCCATCCATCCATCTTCTTCCACTTGTCCGTTGCCGGGTCGTGGGGGCAGCTGTTGGAGCTGCACCAGCCCCTATAGCGCCCCCTGCAGGTGGTGGGTCCACAGAAGGACGGCCTCATGGTTCTAACCGGGCCTGTTGGTCTCTCATAAGGGGCTTCTGAACCGCTCTTTGTCTGACCTGTCACCTAGGACCTGTTTGCCCTGGGAGACCCTACCAGGGGCACCAAGCCCCCGACAACAGAGCTCTAACCCCTCCACCATGTTAAGGTGGAGGCTCCAGGAGGGGAGTATTACATATTACTGTTTCACAGCTGAGTTACACTACTTTGAGATGAAGCTTGAGCGCAAATTCAACCTGGAGACGTACCTACAGCCTTCACTCATCTTTCATGGCTGCTTCACCAGCATCCAATCACGGCCCCATCGCAAGCGCTGTCCCGCTCAGCCATTCACAGTCCAGGATCTCCTTCATAAGCTCCCCGGTCAATCACTCAGAGTTTCACAGCGTGCAGTGACCCTCCTCCGCCCCTCCTCCTCCCGGGCTTTGCCCGTCACATCTACGCGCATCGGGTCCCGTTATACCACCACCAGGTCCAGGCTCCGGGGGAAGATGCTGGCCATCATCATCAACACCAGGCAGTCCGTATCGTTCGGCCATCTTCCGCCGGGGTCTGAGCCCCAATCTCAATTAAGTTCATAAAACTTTCTAACGCAACACGTCTCTGTGAGTCTTTTCAGGTTGAAATACTTTTGGCAAAATCTAAACTGAAAATGTAATAATGACACGGAGCTAAAGTGCAGTCAGACATTTCCTTTTCTTTCATTATCCCCATTCTCTCGTGTTTAGTTTTGACGACATTACCTCCAGACTGCAGATCTTACTCACCAGTGTCCCACTTGATTTGGTGCATTATATTTGGGGGCATTTTTTGTTGATACATTAAATGCACTTATAACTCGAGTTACTCTTTTTAACGCACAACACTATACAAGGGAAATATACAAGGGAAATATACAGGGGAAATAATAAAAAATAAAATTATAAAATAAAATAAAAACTGTAGTGGAGATGGGAATGACAACAGGGAAATAACAGGACCAAAAGAGAATTATAACACACAGAATATAATACGTCTGTCCCTACACAAGTCAAACGCGTGATAAGAATGTTAATAATTTAATGTAATAATTAGTAACAACATTAGACTGACATTGGAACATATACCAGAAAGAACTACAGTGTAAACCTGGGATGAATCTCCAATTACATCTTTAAAAGTCAGATTAACGACGTAGTAATTCCTTTTTAGATAAACTTTGTTCTATCAATTGTTCTTTTCCTTTGGTTAATTCTGCAAACATCTGTAACAAATGTCTCGAGCTGCTGTTATGCATTTAAATGCTCTTCATGGCAAATGTTGCTCTGTCTGAATCTTAAAGCTGATGATTGTATCGTTATAAATCTGTATTTGTTCAGCTCAGGAAGGACGTGTTTGTATCTAAAGTCGATGTAATTTAGACTTTACAATTTATTATGTAAATGTATATTGAGTTGAACACGGCGTAGGCACTTCTAAGCTTATTGCTTCAGCCTACTCCATTTTGAGCATCCACAATTGTATGAATTTTGAAAGACAAAATGACTGTAAAATTGCTCAAACTAAACTAAACTAGTTGAATTGTAATGACTGATATGTTCCCACATTTTGTTTCAGTGCTATGTTATATTCCTTAGTTACTGAATAAAGTCATATGTTTGTAAGTCGTTATGGAATTGAGCTTTAGTGCAGCAGCAGCACAGGTGGGCAGAGCGGTGTCGGCTTTAAACAAAGCTAATCTTTATCTGTACACATTCCAAATGAACGAGCAGCATGTTCTCTTATATTCACTGCCTCTGGATGTCGTCATCACTCCTGATCATGTGACCGAGTATTTCAGCCAGCTAGAGCAGGAAGATATGGCCTAAAATCTGTATCACGATATAAAAAGAAATATCATGATAACGATATAGTTGACAATGGACAAATTACTTTAAAAAAATGTTTAATGCCATCCTAATTTCCTCGCAGATATGATCTACTCGAGCCGTTTACATCCTTCATTTCATTTGACTTTTCAAGCCCCTGTCCCAGTGATCTGTCAGTGTTTATGCTGCTCTGATGGAGCTGAGCGAAACATAAATGATATTGTGTCCACAACGATATCAAAAATGATAGAATAGAATAGAAAAACTTTATTGTCTACCATGCACAATGATGGCAGAAATGTGCCTTTGGCTTGCTCACACATTCCATACATTTAACAATGTAATAAAAATACATTCAAATCCATATAAAATCAGTTTGTTGCAGACGCAGCAGATTCACTTCAATGAAAGAAAAGGAAAAAGAACAGACTGACTGAACGACATAAGCAGTTACAACTTATTCAGCTCCTTGATGCAAAGGGAACAAAATAATTCCTGTACACATGTTTCTTGGGACAAGGAAGTATCTCTGCCGTGATGGAAGGAGCTCAAAGTAATGGGACAATGGATCGTCATCTGACACGATGCTTTGTCGTAATGCAGAGACAAATTGGTTTGTTGTTGGCCTGTTATTTCACTGCCCTGTTTAACAACTCTGCCAAGTTTAGCTTTGTTTTTGACAGTTAAATGACCAAACCAAGAGACTATGTTAAATGTACGCTCTCAATTAAACACTGATAAACCCTTGTTAAGATATGGTCACTGATATCGCGATAACGATATGCGATACGATATGGCCCAACCCCTATGGTCAGCTCCTCCTGAGAAGTGGAACATGGGAAACACAGCCTTACTGCTCTCTAGTCCTCACGATCATCACTACACTCTTTTTAGAGTTAAACTTGATTATTCATATTGTTCACCATTAGGGATGCCCGATTTTTTGAACCTTTTTTTTAAGAAAAGAACATGACTCATTCATACCAATGTTTCTTTTGTTTTAACATCTGCATTTTTGTCCTTGTAACAAACTGCAACTGTCTCAGTAAGAGAACTTTACATTACAAACAATTACAAGACATGAAAATGAACTATAATCATTTTGACATGAGTGCTTTATATTTACATGTTTACAGCATAAATAACGTGTAGCAAAGCAAACATTTTGAGATTATATTTATTTTACCAAACCTTTTTTTTTTGCAGTTTGAACATACTACATTTAGAACTAATATTACAGTGCAGTTTTTTTCACCCTGAACGCCTCACAGCCTCCCGGTGCAGCCTTTGTAAACATAAGGAGGAAAAACACATGACGGCTCCTGTAGGTTTTGGATTATTTGACAAACGGACATTTGATGAGGATTTCAGCAGAATCAGAGCAGGTCGGTCAGATGTTTGTCAGTTTACGATCTTTGGTAAACGTCTGTCATAATGTTAAACTCTGCGTTAGCCGCTAACGCTAATCTCGTAGCCGCTAACTTTAGCTGCGTCTGCTGCTTCGATGCCAACACGTGTATGTGGTTACATGGTGAGGCGTGTGTTGGGGGTGAGGCGTGTGTTGGGGGTGTGGTGTGTGTTGGGGGTGTGGCGTGTGTTGGGGGTGTGGCTTGTGTTGGGGGTGTGGCTTGTGTTGGGGGTGAGGCGTGTGTTGGGGGTGTGGCTTGTGTTGGGGGTGTGGCTTGTGTTGGGGGTGTGGCGTGTGTTGGGGGTGTGGCTTGTGTTGGGGTGTGGCTTGTGTTGGGGTGTGGCGTGTGTTGGGGGTGTGGCGTGTGTTGGGGGTGTGGCGTGTGTTGGGGGTGAGGCGTGTGTTGGGGGTGAGGCGTGTGTTGGGGGTGTGGCTTGTGTTGGGGGTGTGGCGTGTGTTGGGGGTGTGGCGTGTGTTGGGGGTGTGGCGTGTGTTGGGGGTGTGGCTTGTGTTGGGGGTGTGGCTTGTGTTGGGGAGGCTGTGTTGGCGGTGCTTGTTGGGGGTGTGGCTTGTGTTGGAGGTGTGGCGTGTGTTGGGGGTGTGGCTTGTGTTGGGGTGTGGCGTGTGTGGGGTGTGGCTGTGTGGGGGTGTGGCGTGTGTTGGGGTGTGGCTTGTGTTGGGGGTGTGGCGGGGGAGGTGTGGAGCTTGTCTTTGAAAAAGTTAACGTCGTTAGAAACAACAAGCTATGTTCCGGTCTATTTCGGTCGCGCAAAATGGAGCAGCTGAGGGTGGCTTTAAAATCGATTCTTTTATTTTTTACATCGATTCAATTTTACGCATATTAAATCGATTTAAATCAATTTTCGATGAATCGTTACATCCCTATGCACCATATGAGCACACACTGTGACCTGCAGTGTCGGGCGACATCAGTGTATAGTAGACGGTTTAACAGTCTTTCCTCATCATGCAGCCGGTCTGACAGTTCTTCAATCTTTGGGAGAGATTGTCCATGTAAAGGTTAGAAAGCACCACCTCACGCATCAGTCAGGAATTAGACATGGATCAATCCCTGCGATAAAAGCTTCCACATGTTGTTGAGGTGGGCCAAATATTGTCTGCAAGATGATATTGAAATTGCTGTTTGGAAGATCTGCAAATGTACAATATCAAGTCGAATTTATTAAAAAATATGTGGGAAACTAAACATCAAAGCTTTGTGAATGTTTGCAGCACATTTTCACATATTCCTCCCGTCTTTAGCCGCTGCTGTCTCCCACAAAGGAAACGACCATATTTGGATTACAGCGTCATCTCGGTCACAGCCTTTCCTGCTACACGTGGATACCGAACACGTCAGTATTTGTGAATGAGTAAGCGTGGGAAAGACCGAGTTACTTCCTGGTTAAATGTCGGAGGATAAACACCGTCTCTGCTTCTCGTCTCTCTGTCGCTCGCCATCGGCTCCTTCTCCTGTTTGCAGTTGCCGTGGAGACGTCGGGGTCAGGGGTCACCGCGGGGCCCGGGGATAATTGCGGGCGTCCATCTTGGCTCCACGAGCGCGGTTTCCTCCCCATTAGCTCCGTGTCCCGCCCGTCGCCGCAGACAGACGTTAATGACCTTTGTCCAAAAACGCTTTCGGCTCCGCTCGTCCAAACGGGGGATGGGACGCACGCGGCGGGGGCGGGGCATGCTTCTTCTCATTTCGCCTGAATTAAGCGGCAGATTCTATATCGATGGGAGTCATTATCCCCCTCCGGACCACAGGGGGAGGCGCAGGTTCAGCGTCACACAGTCTAAAGGGAGAGAGTTACATATGAATGTGTGAGGAACTTCTCCTTCAGTCTAAACCGCATGAGCGTCACCGAAGAACCACCAGAAGAACCAACATTGGTTTTGGTTCTGGTAAAAAGACACAATATGTGTGACAATATATCGATTTTCCTGATATATCGCGATATTTTGTGGGACGATACGATACCGATACTTTTTATTCCGATATCGATACTTTTGATTACGTCATGCATATTAATGAGGCAGCAGTGCTCCACTGTTTTCACAGTCAATAGAGGCCAACAGTGATCAAGAATTCAGTCAGACCAGCAGGGGGCAGCACTACAGTTTTAAGCACTTGGACCAAACACTGTCACACAAATAAATTACTTTTAATGATAGTTTTATAATTATAAAGAAGATTAATCTGGGGTTGATTTATTCCTTTTTAAACAGGACTGTGGTTTCTTGTTTATTGAAATGTAAATGAAGTCAGTGACAGCTCTATGACCCATTTTCAGTGAGTAAGTCAGGGATCATTTATAAAAGTGGAACAAAGCACATGAAAAGAAATGTAAATGATGAATAATATGTAGTATGTTAAAATAAAGGTTAAAAGAAACATGTTGTTTTTTTAATCGTGATGTATCGTAGGTTATTTTGTGCAATATATCGATTATCACAGTATCGGCGTATCGTGAGATGATCTGTCAGTGACTTCATTTACATTTAAATAAACAAGAAACCACAGTCCTGTTTAAAAAGGAATAAATAAACCTCAAATTAATCTTCTTTATAATTATAAAAACTATCATTAAACGTAATGTATTTGTGTGACAGTGTTTGGTCCAAGTGCTTAAAACTGTAGTGCTGCCCCCTGCTGGTCTGACTGAATTCTTGATCACTGTTGGCCTCTATTGACTGTGAAAACAGTGGAGCACTGCTGCCTCATTAATATGCATGACGTTGCTCATTAATATGCATGACGTCATCAAACGTATCAATATCGAACGATTCAAGACGGGGCGGTCCTAGACTGACGGGACCTAAAGTCAGGGCAAATGTTATTGGCTCTGGAATATCAATCTGGCTCTTGTCAAGTTTAAAAAAAAACATGTACAATAGGCCAGAATGAATGTGGTCAGTGAGTGAGTGGTTGGTGGTGGGCGGGGCCGGTGGCACAGACTAGGTTGTCCACCGCAGAAATAACCAAGCTGCAGTTCAGCGTTTGGCCATGAGGGGCTTCGTGGTCGGTCGGCGGCGTCTTGTGGCGGCGACCTCTCGTGTGCTGCTCTTTTTGATCGACCAATTACCGCCGAGGTTGCCGTGACGACGCCCTCGGCTTTCTAACCAGAGCGTGTTTCTGCGGCGAGGGTTTGACGGTCGCGTAATGACCAATTACCGCGCCCTGTCGGCTCGCGCTGAAGACACTGGACACGGGTCATGAAGGATTAACCTATTGTGCATGTTTTAGTGGAAGAGGAAACCCACGCAAACAAACAAACTCCTGCAGAAAAGTCCCACTGACCCCATAGGATCAAAGCCAGGACCTTCTAACTGTGAGGTGACTGACGGCCAGTGGGTGGCGCTGTGGACGTCACTCAGAACTGCTCTGTTTTATTTACATGTTTATTTATGGATCAGATGTTTCACATTTACTGTTTAGAGCAATATTTCAATGGTTTGACTGACGTGAAGTTCTCTCTCCCCTCAGGTGTCCTCGTCTCTTCTCACTTTACTCCCATCACCAACTGTCTCTCTCTCTCCCCTTTCCCTCCCTCCTCCTCTCCTCTCTCCCTGTTTCTCTGCTCTCCCTCCCCTCTCTCCTCTTTCCCTCTCTCCTCTCTCTCCTCTCTCTCTCTCCTCCCTCCCTCTCCTCTCCCCCTTTCCCTCTCTCTCTCCCTCTCTCCTCTCTCTCCTCTCTCTCTCTCCTCCCTCCCTCTCCTCTCCCCCTTTCCCTCTCTCTCTCCCTCTCTCCTCTTTCCCTCCCTCCTCCTCTCTATCTCAGGTGTCCTCTCTCTCTCGTCTCTCTTCTCTCCTCCCTCCCCCTCTCTTTCTCTCTCCCCCTCCCTCTCTCTCTCCTCCCTTCTCTCCTCTCTCTCCTCCCTCTCCTCCCTCTCCCCTCCCTCCTCCTCTCCTCTTTCCCTCCCTCCTCCTCTCCTCCCTCTCTCTCTCCTCCCTTCTCTCCTCTCTCTCCTCTCTCTCCTCCTCTCTATCTCAGGTGTCCTCTCTCCCCCTTCTCTCTCTCCCCTCTCCCTCTCTCTCTCCTCTTTCCCTCCCTTCTCCCCTCCCTCTCTCCCCTCCCTCTCTCTCTCCTCCTCTCCCTCCCTGTCTCCTCCCTCTCCCCTCCCTCCTCCTCTCTCTCTCTCTCAGGTGTCCTCTCTCTCTCTCTCGTTGGTATTTTTAGAGCTTTATTTTCTCCTCCGTTCACACCTGCGCTGCCGCCGCTCGCTCATGTTTCTTTCATGAACACAATATGTTGCGCAGAAGCTCATTATCTGCTCATTGTGGCGTCTCAGAGTTTTTGACAAATTAATCGTAGCGTGTTTTCAGATGTTCCAGCAGCTGCGGGAAAACAACAACGCACCAGCTCTCGCCGCTTCGGGAAGTCAAGTCTGTGGTGAGAAAAAAATGGTTTTAAAAAACGAAGATCAAGGACCAGAACGAACCCGAAACACGCCGCCATCTTGGATCCGGCCTTAGTTACGATATCGACGTATCGTTTAATAAACTTTAATGCTTTTAACCTTTTAACCCCCGCCCTAACCACATGCTTTTTCTCCATTTCAGTTTATAGCCTATAGGCCAGTGTAAAGCCTCATTTGAAAGCTAAGACCTACAAAACACATCTAAACAAATCTTTTTCTTGGCATTGATGCCGCATTGTCACTTTTTCAACATTATTTTTCATTGTTTTTTGTCACTTTTCTGTATCAGTATATACCTGTACATGTTATAAGTTAACTTCTATCCTAATTACAGATATCAACATACAATCAGTAGAATTTCACAGCATGCTAATAATAATTATAATTAATAGCTATTGTTAATGATCATAACAATTATCCTTTTTGTCATTATCAATGAATATCTAATTTTATATTATAAAGGTACACTGGACATTCTGTCATCTTGCTACTTCCTTGTTGTCATGAATATTCATTATTATAATTATTATTTTTTCCCCCAAAGTCTCTAATGTGGTGGATTAAAAAGCCAGGATGTAAAGTGGGCCTTTGAGAGCGGGTGGTAGCCCTCGATCAATAATAATAAATATTGCGCTTTACAAGCCTGTGTTACCAAGTCGTCATTATTCATTCACTCCATACTCGGTGGTGGTAAGCTACTGTTGTAGCCACAGCTGCCCTGGGGTAGACTGATGGAAGCGAGGCAACCAGTCTGTGCCATTGGCCCCTCGACCACCACAACCACTCACTCAAACACCACATTGATTTTTGATTTGAATATTTTATTTTGAGCTACACAACACTGGCACAAAGTGAGAGAAAAAATAAATACAAAATAACATTCTAGCTCGAAAAGTAGTGGGAAGAAGACAAGCGTATTGACTCCCACCCCCGATTCATAAACTTTAATAATAATAATAATAATAATATATAATAATATAATAATAATGTGGTTGCAACAATAACAATGTTTAGTCCTTATTGTCTTACTGAACAATTAAGTTGTTACATATTTACAACATTTACAACAATGTGTTACATTAAGTCAACATTCACAGTATGTTACACTTTATAACAAGTGTAATTTTTTTATTTCTTATACCTTATTACCATGTTAGTGTTACTGTTATTCATCATCATCATCGTCACAACCCATATAGCATTACTTTGTATCAAAGTGCTTGAATGATACATAACATAATCCACATTTATTCATGAAAAGTATAGTATTAATAGACTGATTGATGCTCATGATAACAAGATTAATCTTAATGATGTGTTAAAAACCAAACGGTCTCCCATCCAAGTACTGACCAGGCCCTTCCTGCTTAGCTTCCAAGGTCTGACGGGATTGGGCAGAGCAAAGGCGGTCTGGATCAACAAGTCCCCACCCATACAGTATATAATCATTATAGTTTTATACTTATCTGATCACTATTTTTACCACAAGAACAAAAAAGAAATAGCTACGATTAGTCCTGAGAACTCACAGGAATACGACAGTGATCGATTGGCTCCGAGTCCGGGCCTATCACAGAGCAGCACACCACGCTGAAGACTCCTCATTGGTCACTTTCACTTGCACGCGGTCTCTGTAAACATTACGGGGTTCTAGCAAACAGCGGTGGATTATTCAGGGGTAATTGGACGACTCTTTGCAATTTTTTGCGATTTGTAATTTTATATTAAGGACACATAGAAAAAACAAACAAACAAATTCCTACATAGAACAGACAAACACATTAGTATACATTAAGAAACAAAGACAACAATAGAAACAAACAACAACAACAACAAAAACACACACACAAATAATAATAATAGTAAAAAAAAAAAAAAAAACGTTTGGAGGCTGTCTTATATGTTACATTCACTCATACAAGCCCTGGGGCTTCACAATAGATAATAACTCACACCCACTTTTCTATGATATAATATACACACACATACAGTCATATACATATACAATCATAATGCCTCTCAAGCTTAAGGTTGCTACTATAAGCATACTCCTCTGTAATTGTAGTTATGTAGATTATAGAGGGTTTTTTATTACATTTTTTATTCCTTTTTATTTTATTATTATTTTTATTTGTCATTAGTCTTTTCTTACCAGTGACAAATTAGACGACAGTCAGAGGACGACCACAACAGTCATCCTCTGCACAAAGTACAGAAGTCGACTCGGTAGCTTTCATTGAAGATTTTTGTGAACTTACATTTTTAGATCTTTCTTTATATGAGTCATAATAATAATAAATAATTAATTAGATCTAATTTGGATTCCACCCTAGTGTGGATATATTGAGGTTGAGTAACAACCTGACCTGGCAACCAGAGAGCAAGATCGTCCTGGTGACACAAGATGAAGTGTGGAAGCTGCCGTGTGTTTATGGAGTTTTAATGAGGCTAAACAGACGTGAGGACGCAATGCTCCTCAAGGCTACGGGTGAGTCCGTGTTTACACATCTGTCCGGGTTCAGCTGTTGTTAACCTTAGCAAGACATAAACGCCTCCTTTACGCTTTCATATCATTGTTATGTAATAGTCTGCTGTTTAAAGAGGGGGTATTATGCTTTTTTCAATCACATAGCACCAGTCTATAGCATACTACAATGATGACGTAACCTTCTGTTGGTCTGTATATGCAGTAAATTAAAATAACTGCCTTGAATAAAATTGCTCTCTCAAAATGGCTGTACTGAACGTCTTGAAATAGGCCTCTGTCTCTTTAAGAAGCTTTCCGACACGCCCCCTTCAGCACACTGCTGTGGCATCTAAACAACACTACTGTGCGGGGAGGGGCTCTGCTGAGCTGAGGAGCAGTGGTTGGTGGCTTGGCTGGTGACGAAAGGTCCAGAGGCGTCTCCAGGAGGTGGGGCGTTCCTAGGAGGACTGAGGCATAGCTACACCTAAAATGGCTGCCGTCTAAGTTTTTACTGATTACTCAAAAATATGTGAATGAGCCAAGGCAACACTCCAGGCATGTGTTTAATGAGGGAATGACATAATAACATTTTATTTTATTTTACATAATACCTCCTCTTTAAAAGATGTTATGCAGCTGTTTCTGATAATATGCTTCTTTTTAGTCTCACAAGCAGCAGTGAATATGGTTTATTTTACCCAGCCACCCCTAGACTTTACATCACCAGCGAACCAGTCCCCGTCTCGTGATGGACCTCCCCCGACCGCGGCCGGCGCTGGACCGGACCCGGCGACCCCCTGGTTCTGGGGCGTTTGCTGTTGTCGTGATGTGACGGATGAGAGCCTCCTCCTCCTCCGGGGCCTCGGCTGTAAACATGTTTTTTTTTTTTCATTTTGTGACAGTTTCATTATGTAAAAAAAAAAAACGTGGTTGCCATGGCGACGGCAGCAGCGCGGTCTGAAATGACACGTACATCCAAACATTAATAAAACGTGCTCAAACAAAACCAGCTTTAAATTAGCGCTTAATGAGTTTTCGGAGTCTTTAGAAAAAACAGGAAAAGTTTACAGCGCCGCGTCGTCAAAAAAGGACTTTATTATACTTTACAATACTTTACTACTTTACTTTACTATACTATACTTCACTACACTTTACTGTACTATACATATACTTTACAATACTTTACTACTTTACTTTACTATACTATATGTGGCAATACCAGTTTTTATTAACTGTATTTTAAATAACTTTATTAAATGTATGTGTTTTAAATATTGAAACGGTCAGCAGATGGCGCCACCACTCAAAATAAGTATAAAAGCCCACCCTCGTTCACACGCACTTCCTCTGTCTCCTCACAGAGCCCAGGGTTGTGTGTGCTGTTACATGGGTCCAGGTAGCTATTTGTTCGTTTGTTCATTCTTCCTTATTGGTTTAGCCGCTAACGCTGGTTTAATTTTAGCGTCGCGGGTGGTTGAACGCGCACCACTCCACGGCGTCCATTGCTCTCTCGTGTTTGGCCCGGGGTCTGCCCGGGCTTTTACATAACCAGGGGCTATCGAAGCACCGCGCCGGCCGAGTAGAGTTAAATGTGGGCGTGCGACGGTAAGCTTGCCTGGCTTCGTGGTTAGCCTTTATTTTGCAACTGCTCCTCAGCTAACCTCTTCATTTACGTTCAGGTGGGCCTGATGCTGCTGTCTTGCTTCCTCCTCTGTTTTGTTCAACTGAAAATTGCCAATGGAAAAACTAACTGAACCAAATGTTGTTAACGCTGTGACATGGAAAAACGTTTGTCAAACAGAAAGATACAACTTAAAAGAGAAACATAGAAATAAACTAAACTACAAGGAACATGCTGCCTCTGTCCTTATGGGTCGAACCTGTGTGCCTTAAAGCACATCTTTTTCCAGTTTACACTGGATGGCGTTGTCAGGCTTTTATTTATTTTATATACCACTCGTCATGTCACATATACTTCACTACACTTTACTGTACTATACATATACTTTACAATACTATACTTCACTACACTTTACTGTACTATACATATACTTTACTACTTTACTTGACTATACTGTACTTCACTACAGTTTACTGTACTATACATATACTTTACCATACTTTACTACTTTACTTGACTATACTGTACTTCACTACACTTTACTACTGTGTACTTCACTACACTTTACTGTACTATACATATACTTTACAATACTGTACTTCACTACACTTTACTGTACATATACTATACATATATTTTACAACACTTTACTTTACAGGGGTTCCCAAACTTATCAGCGCAGCGTCGTCGAACAAGGACTTTATTTGACTTTACTGTACTTTACTACTGTGTGTGTTGTTGTTTGTTTATGTGTATGTTTATTTGGTCGGGACAGTGCAAGTTATTGAACAAGCCACACCGGATTGTAGCCTTGGGCTAATTTCCACCCGTCGTCCCCCATGTGCACTCTCAAACACATTCACATTCATCCTGGCCTATTGTACATGTTTTTAGTGGTAGGGGAAACCAGAGTACCCGGAGGAAACCTACGCAGACACGGGGAGAACATGCAAACTCCAGACAGAAAGGCCCCGTCCAGGTGGGAATCGAACCGGGACCTTCTAGCTGTGAAGCACAAGCGCTAACCGCTGTGCTACCGTGCTGCCCATAATCCGTATAATCAGTTTACTGTACTATACATATAATTTACCATACTTTACTACTTTACTTTACTATACTATACTTCACTACAGTTTACTGTACTATACATATACTTTACAATACTTTACTACTTTACTTGACTATACTGTACTTCACTACACTTTACTGTACTATACATATACTTTACAATACTTTCCTACTATGTACTTTACGATACTGTACTACACTTTACTGTACATATACTTTACTACACTTTACTCCACAATACTTTACTACACTTTACTACTGTGTACTTTACTATACATATATTTTACAACACTTTACTTTACAGGGGTTCCCAAACTTATCAGCGCAGCGTCGTCGAACAAGGACTTTATTTGACTTTCCTGTACTTTACAACTGTATACTGTACTGTACTTTACTGTATTGTACTTTACTGTACTTTACTGTACTTTACTGTATTGTACTTTACTGTACTTTACTACTGTATAATTTACTATACTTTACGCAACCAAAAAACATCAAAAATGTGACTAAAAGCCTTCAGGCCACGCCCCCTTTGCTCAGCAGGAAGAGCCTGCTGGTTCTTTGATGGAGATGAATGCTCCATCAAAGAACCAGTAAATTGGTAAGAGTCTTACGCCAAACCGGATGTGCGTCAGCGTCCGCCATGATAAGAAGCGTCCGAATTGGGCTGTCAGTTAGGAAGGAGTTAGGGAAAGTGGCCTGTTTGCTAACTATCATAGCCACTTTAGCATAGGGACCTCTGATGCTAACTATCATAGCCACTTTAGCATAGGGATCTCTGATGCTAACTATCATAGCCACTTTAGCATAGGGACCTCTGATGCTAACTATCATAGCCACTTTAGCATAGGGATCTCTGATGCTAACTATCATAACCACTTTAGCATAGGGATCTCTGATGCTAACTATCATAGCCACTTTAGCATAGGGACCTCTGATGCTAACTATCATAGCCACTTTAGCATAGGGACCTCTGATGCTAGCTATCATAGCCACTTTAGCATAGGGACCTCTGATGCTAACTATCATAGCCACTTTAGCATAGGGACCTCTGATGCTAACTCACTGGCGATTAGGAGCTATGTGCCATCCCATAAGCCACTGCGCCAATCTCCCCACCCCCCTCGCCCCCACCCTCGAGTGATTCATGCGCAACCACTGTTGATTGACAGGTGCAGATTTAATAATAATAATAAAATTAAAAAAAAGATTCTGCACAAGCCAAACTTTATAAAAGTGACAAAATACATGTTGAGTCTCCACAGCTCAGTCACATGGTTTTAAAGAGCCGCCTCAGTGCTTTGTGCTTTTGTTTCATTTAGTAGAAACTTAAGCCACATGGCTAATTTGCATACTGTAGCTTTATGAAACAGCTGTTGAGATGAAATAAAGGGAAATGTGAAGGATCATTTGGATTTATTTTTTTTTCTCCTTAAATGTCTTTATTTGGACACTATGTTGTTGCATATGCACTACAGTAGGTGGCGGCATGAGCTTTTGTTTGCCTGCCAATATCGTTAAAGAAGAAGAAGAAAAGCTGTTGGTGATGTCACTTCCTCTTCCCCTGGGTAAGGACGGTGGAATTGGACAAATGCTGCTGAAGCTCTAGTTCACTAACTGCATAGAGATCTAACAGTTGAGCCCATGAAAGGTTCAGGATTAGTGGCTAATGTTAGGACTTAGAGGCTACAATTTAATGGTTTCGGACGCAGCAGATGCCTGGGTGAATGTAGTGACGCCTCGCTTCCGTCAGTCTACCCCAGGGCAGCTGTGGCTACATGAGTAGTTTACCATCACTAAGTACTGAGTGAATGAATAATACAATATAACCAGTTCTTCATTATTATTAGATCATTTTTGTAGGTCTTAGCTTTCAAATGAGGTGTTACACTGGTCTATAGGCTCCAGTAAGAAGCTTTTACATTTGGGTAAAGCTGAACACGTGCTTGGTCCCCATTGACCTGTTGCTTTACTTTATTCTTTCATTTCCTCTGAAGACGTTAAATATGACTGAAATAAGAGCGTCCTCTGGGATGTGTTTGTGTAACTTTCCATATCGTGTGTTTGTGTTTGTGAAGCTCAAGTCCACACTAAGACACACTAACACACACTAACACACACTAACACACACAAACACACACTAACACACACTAACACACACTAACACACACTAACACACACACACACACACACACTAACACACACTAACACACACTAACACACACTAACACACACTAACACACACTAACACACACACACACACACACACTAACACACACTAACACACACTAACACACACTAACACATGGCAACAGCACGAGCGCGAACCTCCAGAGGCTCCGTCCGCCGAGGAATCATCCACCTTTAATTAAAAACAAGAAGGAAACATGTGTCGACCTGAAGGAGTCCCAGACGACGACAAGGAGCGGGGGAGAGACGGGGGAGGAGCGGGCGAGGAGCGGGGGAGGAGCGGGCGAGGAGCGGGGGAGGAGCGGGGGTGGGGGGGGGCAGGGGGAGGAGTCTCTGGGGACTCGCTGCAGACGGCAACAGTTGTTTGTCACTGAACATTGTACAAACATCTCGCTGTTAAAAAACAAACTGTGTCCTGCTCCTCAGAGGAAGCTCTTCTTCTCCTGATGCTCCTCCTCCTGATCCTCCTCTTGATCCTCCTCCTCCTGATCCTCCTCTTGATCCTCCTCCTCCTGATCCGCGAGGTCAGAGGCGGAGCTGAAATCTGAATTCCAGGAGGAGCTCAGTCAGCAATAAATGACTTTAATTGATGTTTGTCCAATCACAGCTCAGAGCAACTGTTGCTATGACTCCGTGCTCGTCAGTGACCCAGGGCTTTTATGGCTCTGTGTGTATATATATATATATATATATATATATATATATATATATATATATATATTGTAGCGCTTTGAGAAACTGGGTAATACAGGCTTGTAAAGCGCAATACAAGTGTAAGGCATTATTATTATTAAATAGGTGCAACATGCATGAACAGCTCTTTGCTGTTTTAAGCTTGCACTCACTGTTTAGTGCCTGTCTTGATAAATGACTCCTAAGTTTCTTTGTTGTTTTATAATAATAATATTAATAAAAACAATAATAATAATAAAATACATTTCCAAATAACATTGTACTCTGAGGGAATCTTCTTTTGCAACACAAGGTCACATGAAGTGTGAATTCAAACCTGGCAGACCGACCTGCAGAACTCCATTCATCTCCGACTGCACCAGACTCTCCTCATTCATATTTCACACACTGATCCGCTGCCTTGTTCAAATATGTGAAGTGCTTTATGTGTCATTGTACAGTTGTTCACTTGTGTTCAGGTGTTTGGTTAGTTGGCCTTCAGTCTCCTCTGAAACGATGCAGCGCCTCCTTGTCTTGTTTCAGAGCTCCTCCATCTCCTCCATCTCCTCCATCTCCTCCACCTCCTCCACCTCCTCCATCTCCTCCATCTCCTCCACCTCCTCCACCTCCTCCATCTCCTCCACCTCCTCCACCTCCTCCACCTCCTCCACCTCCTCCATCTCCTCCATCTCCTCCGCCAGGGTCTGATTCATGTCCAATAAAACGGTCTATAGACCTACAGGCTGTAACCTTTTAGATTTGGGTAAAGCTGAACTGGAGAAAAAGGCGGGGTTTAAGAGGTTAACGTCTCGCCTTCGTCAGCGCTCGCTCTCCTCCTCCGTAACTTTGTTTCCAAACTTTAAATGAAAGCTCTTCCTGCGGCGTCTGGACAGTAATTGTTTTCTGCTCTCTCCCCGGAGGACGCCGCGCTCGTTAGCGAAGCCGTAATGAGCCGTAACGAGCGCGCGCGTGGACAGGTGAGGACTCGCGCACGTCTCCGGGGGAACGCGGCGGCCATATTGTCCTCGGCTCGTAATGAAGCGGGAAAACATGCGGCGGCCAATTAAAGGCGACGCTCGGCAGACGGAGACACATCGCATTAATAACGCGGGAGTCTGACCCGGAGCAGTTTAGTCTGTTTGACTCGGCTTAGACCAAACGTATGGGTGAAGGAAAATAACGTTTGCTGTAGATTACTGACATAAATATGAGGATAAATGTGTTGCAAATGTATTTACTCATATAAAAATAAGGATGTGTGGGTTTATTCTGTGACATGTTGGTCACAAATATTTGCTCAGAGGGATTTTGGATCTTGTTTAGTTTTGGAATAAACTAGTTCAAATTCAAATTTCTCTTTGTTTTTTGGGTTCTATATATTGTGGTTCCCAAAGTGGGGTCTGTGTCCCCTGGGGTCCTCAGAAGACCTGCAGGGGGGCTCCCAACGCTTGTCTACAAAGGCAAAATACATTTCTATGCTTCATAATAACTTTAAAGGATAAGTTCTTACCAGAGCTTAGACGAGTTGATGCGTAACCGTCTGGTCTTTGTGCGTGTGCTGTTGTTAGCATTTAGCCTCTCCTCCTCTCCTCTATGGGGCCAAACCGGGTGAAGTTAGAAGTGACCAAGCTCTTCCACGTTTACCATATTTAAAGCAGTACTAAGTAACTCTTGCCCCTAGAGGCCATAAGCGCAACTGCAGGTGTCATAGCAAGTTACGATTTTTTAACTTATTAAATGTCTTGGAGAGTAACAGAAAAGGTGAAGGGAGAGAGGGATGTTGTACATGGAAATATTTGTTTTCACTCAAACTTGGCTGTAAATACTGTTTAAGTGGCGCTATCTCACAGTTAGCTTTGCCCGTTAGCCTGTTAGCTTCTTCTCCGTGATTCTATTAGTGTGTATTGGTTGCTCCGCCCCGGTGGCAGCCAAGTTGCAAGCATGGTTTTCTGGCCAGAGACACCAGGGGGAGATGACAGACCCTCCAATCATCCCATTAACACTTGTATTACCCCCAGAGGGACTACGGGAAGGATTTATTAAGGTAAACACGTTACTTAGTACTGCTTTAAATACAGTTATGTGAAAAGTTACACGATCCAAGTCTACTTACACAAAACTAAACATGATGATTTTCTAAGCGGATAAAAAGGGGAACTATATTGTAAGGCGTAATAACACCTTAGGAGCACTTCCACGTCCGCGCAGTAAGTGAAGATATTACTGCTCCTAAGGTGTTAATACGCCTTACAATATAGTTCCCCTTTTTATCCGCGTAGATCATGTTTAATTTTGTGTAAGTAGACTTGGCTCGTGTAAACGCTCACATAACTGTATTTAAACAGGGGAAACGTGGAAGAGCTCGGTCACTTCTAACTTCACCCTGTTTGGCCCCATAGCGGAGAGGAGGAGAGGCTAAATGCTAACAACATCTTTGGTCTTTGTGTGTGACTGAGCGCAAGCGTAAACACCAGACAGCTATGCATCAGCTCATCTAAGAAGAAATAACACATCTCAGTATAGAAAAACACTGGCCTGTTCCTTTAATGTTTAACCCCACAGTCATGTCTAAAATAATGCTGCTAGTTACGAGATCACGGATGAAAACCAGGGGTGACCGAGCTTTTGCTTTTGCTGCTGCCACACTTTGGAACAGACTTCCCTCGAGCGTTAAAACAGCTCAGTCTTTGAATGATTTTAAATCTCTCTTAAAGAGCCATTTGTTACGCGAGCGTTCAACACAAGCTGAGCAGGATTTTCTTTGCTGGTTCTTGTTATTGCGATTGTTTGTCATTTGTGTTGCCTGTGTTCAGCACTTTGGGCAGCGACGGTTGCTGAACATGTGCTTTACAAATAAATTTGACCTTGATCTTGACTAAATGTTGCTTTTGATGTAATTTTAGCCGTAAACAAACTCCTCAGAATAGAGTCAATATATTTCAACTTGAAAAGGCAGAAACAGAGTGGTGTTTGGAGCGTTTTATTGGACATGAATCATGACTGCATTAACCATAGGAAAAACAGCTTAAGAAGGGGATCATGGGCGATGAATGGCTGAAGCAGGATGGGGATGAAGCTCCATTACTATGGGGGGGGGGGATAAGAGATTTTCTGATCGATAAGGCGGCAGCGATGTTGCAGACTTTGGGAATGGCAGGTCAATATGATATGAATATTGAAATTGCTGTTTGGAAGATATGCAAATTTACAATATCGAGTTGATCTCCAATGTCAAGAAATGTGGGGAAAAAGTGAAAGAAATGGTTGAAAATGGATAGAAAATATAGGAAAATATTGTCATAAAATTGTGATTACTATCAAGAAAAATATTGAGATATTCAATTTTTTTCAATATCGCCCAGCTCTAGTTCAAAGCTCTGACATACTATACCCCTGTGTGAAAAAACCTTCCAAATGCAGTTGTGTGGAGTCTGTAGAGTGTGGAGTCTTCTGGAGCGACTAAAGTGCAGATGTTGTTAAAGTTTAGTCCCTTTGTCTGCACATGCGCCCTGTGGATATGTGTCCCGTCTTTTAGCCGCTGCTGTCTCCCACAAAGGAAATGACCATATTTGGATTACAGCGTCATCTCGGTCACAGCCTTTCCTGCTACACCTTTCCATGGGTTGGACAAGCGCAGTCTCTCAGTCTCTCGCTCTGGTCTCTCGGTCCTCGCTCTGGTCTCTCGGTCCTCGCTCTGGTCTCTCGGTCCTTGCTCTGGTCTCTCGGTCTCTCGCGCTGGTCTTCCCTTCAGGGACTGATCTGGGTTTAGTCCCGGGACAGTCCTGGGCCTGGTCCCAGTGTCATTAGACTCTGAAACATGTGTGGACCTGAGCTGCTCCACAGAGACTCTGCGGTGAGGACTTCATTAGCCCGGGTTTAGCTCCGGTTAATCCTCACTGTGAAACACTGCACGTGCTACAGGGAAGTGTCGAGTCGAGCTGCACAAACACAAACACACACACACACACACAACACACACACACACACACACACACACACACACACACACACACACACACACACACACACACACACACACACACACACACACACACACACACACACACACACACACACACACCACACACACACACACACACACACACACACACACACACACACACACACACACACACACGGGAGACAGAGCGGAAACTCGGGAACAACACGAGAATCACAGTGTAACAGTAAAGTCAAACCGAAAAGAGAAATGTTGAGCCTGAGGAAAACAAACACAAAGAGGCCAAACAAACATGTACAATAGGCCAGAATGAAGAGTGAGTCAGTGGTTGGTGGTCGGAAGGGCCGATGGCGCAGATCGGCAGCCTCGCACTGCGTCAGTCTGCCCCAAACTGACGGCTGTGGCTATTGTAGCTTAGGGGCCTGTCTCACCGGCCTGGAGACTAGTTGGAGACTGGAGTTGCCGCTGGTCACAGGGACGTCCCCTGCAGATGAGGAGAGTCTCCAGGTCTTGGTGCAAACGAACAGGTTTGATTTCAGTGGAGACTGCATGTGACTTGAAAAGTCCCCATACAGTGTCCGCATGGTCTCTGAGAGGTCTCCGAGAGGAGGTCTACACAGTCTCAAGCAGCTGTGTCTCGGAGACATTGCAGAGACGTCACAGAAACGTCTCACAGGTTAAAGACACAAATAGTGTTTGCAACATCAGAATCAGAATAGTTTTTATTGCCATTGTTGAGAATAGGTTCACAAACTAGGATTTTTTCTCGGTGCAGACGTGAACATAAAACACAGAATTTAAAAACTTTAAACTATAAGGCTTTAGGGGCATGCATAAAGAATATTAAAATGAATAAGATAAACCAGCCACAACTGCTTGAGACCAATTGGAGACTTCGCTGAAATCAAACCCTCCTTCTCTCCAGGGGATAATTCCGTGACCAGCAGTAACTCTAGTCTCCAACTAGTCTCCAGGCCGGTGAGACAGGCTCTTTGTATGCGCACAATCAACCCGAGTTGGGGAGACTCGGACTGATTGATCCGACTGACTCCAGTGCGGCGCTTTAAAGCTGAACTCTCTCCTTCCAGTCCCGACTTTAACCTCAGAGCTCCCTGGTCCACGTCAGTGCAAAGACAGACCCAGGACGAGGAAAAGCATTACCCACAATCCTCCATGTTCATGCTTTTCATTCACTGACAAAAACTGAATTTAATTTGAGTCAAGTTTAGTCGACTAAATCTAAGACTAATGTAAACCTCACATGTATAATATTTATTATAATCATATTTAATCATCGTCCTCTGGTTCATAGAAAAGCTCAGACCGGTTCCTTTTGCCCTGGATTTAAATATGAGACGTTTAGATGAGTTTAGTCTCTTCGTTTCATTTTTATTTTGTCCGATTTTAGTCTACGAAAATATCTGGACATTTTAGTCTCACAAACAACTTTCAATGTAGTTTTAGTCGACGACATGAACACTGATTAACAAACATGTAGAGTCAGTCCAACAGCTAAAGATGAAGAATTAGTCAAATAAGCGTGAGCTGCAGAATCCCTGAGTCCCCTTCATTAGTCCTTTCCCCTCTCCTCATCAGTCTCTCTCTCCCGTCGAGCCGGCTCCTTATTAGCCTCGCTCCGTTAGCAGTTAGCGGCGTTAGCGCGAGGCCGTCAGCGCTGATTGGTTCATTAAAGGTCATTAGGGGGAAAACGAGCGTCTCCATGGTGACGGAGGGCCGAGGGGATCGCGCGGATCACGGGCCGTCGCCAACGCAAATCCAGGGAACAAAGAGTCAGGGATCGAACACAAACCGAGACGACGACGACAACAACAACAACAACAACAACAACTTCCAGAAAGCAACGTCAAAGCTGTTTCAGACGAGGAACAACATGAGAAAAATAAAGATAATGTTTGTTTTTATAACGTTTAAAGGAATTACAAAGTTTGGGGCCTTGAATGTCACACGGAGGATCTTTAACCTCTTAACCCCCACCTGAACCGAGCACATTTTTGGCTTTACCCAAATCTAAAAACTTCTTGAAAATAAGAAAGTCTAAATAGCGACGCAGATGACGATGAAAAAGTGACAAAAACATTAGACATCATTAACCCAATTATATTTAAGATTTTGCTAAAGATTGTTCCCAGTTTTCTTTAGTTTGGCCATTTGTGTGATGTTTATAGTTTCACTTCCTTATTGGACACCGACAGGAAGTGACATCGATGAAGGTAACGGCGGCACGGTAGCACAGCAGTTAGAGCTCGTGCTTCACAGCTAGAAGGTCCCGGTTCGATTCCCACCAAGGCCGGGGCCTTTCTGTGTGGAGTTTGCATGTTCTCCCCGTGTCTGCGTAGGTTTCCTCCGGGTACTCCGGTTTCCCCTATCACTAAAAACATGTACAATAGGCCAGGATGAATGAGAGTGTGTTTGAGAGTGCGCATGGGGGACGACGGATGGAAATTAGCCCAAGGCTACAATCCGGTGTGGCTTGTTCATTAACTTGCACTGTCCCTACCAAATAAACATAAACAAACATAAACCATTTTAAACTGTTGCCGTGCCGACCATGTTAAGTCAATACGTTTGTTAACGCTGTGCGGCCGCTGTGTCGGCGCCGGCACAGCTGCGCATGCGCTGTTGTTTTCCCCATAACTGCAAAAGTAAACGCGCCCTCGAATTTTTTTTTTACTGTGTTGTAAAGCAAACCCCTTGCGCTGTTTCTCAGTGTTGTTGCCATTACGATAGGGGGTTCATTCACGTGACACATGCCGTCCAATCACAGACAAGAAATCAGACGGATATGCGCTGCGTGACTAGCGTACTGGGCAGCTTGGATGAGATTTTGAGCGAGAGTTTTGTTGTCAGCGAGTGTTTTTGGAGTACTTGGAGTGTTGGAGCCAGTAGGAGAGACTTGGCGCGATGTCGAAGGAATGACAGGAAGTGACCTAGAAGAAGGTAACATTCCATACGTTTGTTAAGTGGTGACGTCACAGCTCTACTTCCGGGTTCGCAGATGTGCGAGAAACTACAAAAAACTCTTTAATACCACAATCAATATTTCTGAAACTCAACAGAGAGTTACTGAACAGACTTATTTATCAGGCCCATTAGCCAAAAGTGCTGAACCTACTGCTATAAAAGTCATATTAAATCGCTACATCTGGGTTAGCGGAGAAAAATGCTAACGGTGCAGCAGCTACACTAACCCCGGAAGTAGCGACTTTAGTAAATACTTTTTTAGCAGTAGGTGCAGCATTTATGGCTAATGAGTCTGAGAAATAAGTAGCTTCAGTAACTCTCTGTTGAGCTTCAGAAATATTGATTGTTGTTTTTAAGAGTTTTTTATGTTTTATTCTCACATGTTTTCCCGTCTGCCAGGACCCGGAAGTGGAAGTCGTGACGTCACCACTTAACAAACGTATGGAATGTTTCCTTCTTTTATGTCACTTCCTGTCAGCAGCTTAAAAATTCAAATAAAAATAACTTTTCTGCCCAACATTTCTTCATTAAAATTGCTGCTTCACTGAAACAATGATAACTATGCAACTGATGTAATCCATCTAAATAAGTCATATTTTCAAGAGCATTAAAACCTGTCATATGAACTTTAAATGAGATCAAATTATAATTATTACTTACAACAGATGTTATCCATGTAAATAAGTCCATCCATCCATTTTCTTCCACTTGTCCGTTGCCGGGTCGTGGGGGCAGCTGTTGGAGCTGCTCCAGCCCCTATAGCGCCTCCTGCAGGTGGTGGGTCCACAGAAGGACGGCCTCATGGTTCTAACCGGGCCTGTTGGTCTCTCATAAGGGGCTTCTGAACCGCTCTGTGTCTGACCCGTCACCTATAGGACCTGTTTGCCATTCAAACCTGTCATAAGTATTCAAAGTAGAAAGTGCAAATCTGTTTAAATGAGTGAAAGTATATGGCCTGGATTCCCCTCTGTACGGAAACACAACGGAGACAAACCTTCCTCCTCGTCGTGAGTCGGTCGCATTGACAGCACATCTGCACAGCGCCACCTACTGTCCACAGAGTGAGCTTCATTAGGCTTTTGGACAAATGGACTTTTCCCTTTGGAGCCTTTTATTGTGGACAGTGTTATGTTTATGTTTCAAATGGACTCAAACACTTCCTGAGTAAAAAAAAATCCTCCCAAACTCTGGTGAAGTACAGGAGTACAGGAGTAGATTTACTCGGTGACTGACTCCTGGAGCACGTGGCCTCGGAGTAAAGCGCGTTCCACCCGCAGCTCCTCTCTCTCTGCCCATTGTTCCGTAATGAAAGCGCGCGAGCCCCGTCACATCTCCCCCTCCTCCTCCCCCTCTCGCGCTCTCGCCTAATTGGTCTTCATCCTCTCTCTCTCTCTCTCTCTCTCTCTCTCTCTCTCTCTCCTCCCCCCCTCCCCTCTCTCCCCCTTGTTTTTGGTGATGGTAATAATTGCCTGGAGGTCGCCTGCGCGCGGGGGAAATAATTGCCGCATGTCGCTGTTGTTACGAGTTTGTTTTGCAAAAAGAGGAACAAACCGCGGCGTTGTTTATTTACAACAAAAAGAAAATCAACAACAAACAACAAGAGGAAGAAGAAGGGGGGAAAAAAAGATAGAGATATATCATCCCCCTGTCCGCCTCGCGCCCCCCCCCCCTCGCGCCAAACAAAGCCTCTTTCTCATCTCAAACCCCGGTGGAAGTGGAGGTGATTTTATGTAAATTTCGCGAGTCTCCGCCGCGCGCGCAGACTCGGTAAAATGTCAGTAAATGCGGCGGGACGCGGTTTTTGAGGCGAGGGATAATGGAGCACACGGAGAGGGCCCCGGGATGACACCGCAGCGCGCGCACGCGGACGGAGCGAACCCGAAGACACGCGTACATACGGCGCGTAAATGGCGCTCATCATCATCCTCCTCCTGCAGACGCATAATGGCGTTTATCCTTTCGTTTATCCATCCTACGGAGGCGACGGGACAAATACCGCTGACATTTCACTGCGTTTGAGACAATACTGCGATAGAAACGCGGCGGAAATGGCAGAAATATTATAGGCGCTAATGGACCGAGAGAGACATTCAGCAAATAAGCGGCGTTTATTCATATTATTAGCACAAATACGACACGTGGGTTTATATGTTTAATCATTGTAATAATAAGAAGAAGAATAAAACGATAATAATGTAACAAATATAAAAATAAAAAGATATACATTAAATTAAATATAAAAGTAATACATATAATAAAAAATATAATAGTTAGAGAATTTAAAAATAAAATGCATTAAATAAAAATAAAATAAAATATAATCAATATAATTAAACAAAACAATTATATAAATAATTTTTCAAATGATATAAATAAAAAATATAATAATTTAAATAAAATGTCACAATGAAAAATATATATAATAATAAATATGTAAATGAAATTAATATAATGAAACAAATATGAGGGTATGAGCCTAAATAGAATCTAGAAAAACATGTAATGCTTGGTTTAAATTTTGCAATGAGTCTATTTTATAAATAGGCCTTGACTTGACCTCTATCACATCAAATTGTTTTTATTGCTGAACAGATTCACTAACTGGGATTTGTTTTGTTTTTTCAGTTCAATCGTTCAACATGAAACACTTCTCTTAGATAAATAATAAACTATAAAAACGCAGACTAAAATAAAACATGACAGTAGAACAACAGCGTGAGTGTATTTACAGATGTGTATCAACAATAGTAATTCTTCTTCTAAATCTGCTGCAGTTAGTTAGTGCTCGTCTGCTCAGGAACACTGGCCGGCACCGTCACATCACTAATCTTTGAGTGTTTGTTTTTAATTCTATTCATGGACGTGCACCTTCTCTCTGCCGTCAGCCTGTAGAGCTGCTGGTTGTTTTTCACCGGCTGGTCCTCGACTCTGGACAATCCCTGACCTGACACTGTTTAAAACTCACCTGTTCAGATCCGCGTTTAGCTTCATTTCATTTCTGTCATTTCAGGCGAGACGCTACATGAATAGGGAAGCTTTGTAAAGATCTCAATTTGAAACCTCTGCGGTAGATTACTGACATAAATATGAGGAACAAATGTACTGCAAGTGTTCGGTCATTTTATGTTTTCATGTAAAGATAAGACGTTTTATGCCACAAAAAAAATGTATAGAAGGGGTTTTGGATTTTGTTCAGCTTTAAAATAAGCAGTTTTTATTTAAATAATCTGTAAAAAATACAATGTGGCTTTCAAAGCTCATTAAATCAGGCTTGGAATTAGATATAAAAAAAATCCCTCTGAAAAACCTTCAAACTATTGTTACGTCTAAAAAAATTGACGGTTTGAAGTCTGTAGGAGCGACTAAAGTGGAGATGTTGTCGCACCAATGAGAGAAAATGTATTTTGAGAAAATTACAATTTCTCAAATAAATCTATGGAGACACATTGAGTCAGTGAAATAATAAACATGTTATATTTGTTTCCAGGTGAAAGTTTATATGTTAGAGAACAGTTCAGCTAAAAACCTGGAAATTGAGAAAGTTGAGTTTTGCAGTGTGTCCTCTGTATGTTCTATTTTCCCATTGTGTGTAAATTGGTTTTCGTACACTGCTGTCGTAAAGCGCTATGCAATAAAGGTTGATTGATTCTTGTTTAAGGCCTGATATAAACTGAGTTGATTTAAATAAATGCAAACACATTTTTAAGAATCGTTTCCATTTTATTCCGTGAGCGTCTTTACCTTCTCTGCACCGTCTCATTAATTCCTAATATGAGCTCATTTCTAACGGGCTCCCTTCTTGTTGTGGGGGATGATTTACAAACCCGGGGAAGTCTGCTTCGACACCGTGTCCGTGACTACAGGCTGTTTCCTTTTGTCTGAAACATAAATCTGAAACGGTGAGAGCGGAGTATTATCCCGAGCCCGGTGTGATCGTGGGAGAGTGAGGCGAGTGACAGTCTGTACAAATACGAGACGTGGCGCCGTTTCGTGAATAAATACAAAAAAAAAAGGAGTGAAATTTATGAAACGAGTGCAGTGTTTAAACGCAGCTGTTTTATTCCCTGTTCTCTGCTGACACCTGCAGGGCGGCGCCGGGACTGCAGCCTGCGCTCGTTAATGACAAAACACAAAAGGGAAAGAAATGAGTGTTTGTCGCAGGTGAGCAGCCGGTTTAAAGGTGAACATGAGTCAGTTTGTGTCGTTAATATCAGGGAAAGAACAGGTTCCTTTGTTTGGGTCGTGACTGAAGCTTCAGGAGCCGCGACACGAATCAAAAGATCAAATTCAAGCAGGTTTAAGCAAAGCGAGACGCTGCAGGAGGGATGTTAGAACGATAAACACTCTCAGGAACAGACATGAGGAACTTCTCAGAGGAAAAAAGGGTTTGCAAATGTTCTTTCATTTCTCTGAGGCATTTGGATAATAAAAAATAAAGAAAAAAGACCAAGATCAGAGGTGGGTAGTATTCAGGTTTACTTTTGCAAGTCGTTTTTTCATACTTCAACTTGGGTAATATTAAAATATTCATTTTTCTTACTTGAATTAAAAAAAAAAAGTAACTTGCGCATCTGTAAAATACTTTTTGTTACTTAAGTCTTCATGATAGCTGTATTATATATAAGATAAGATAATCCTCTTCCTCACCCTCCGCGGGCGGTCTCTCTTTTTTCCTCCAACCTCGGGTCCTCTACCGTCGGCCTGGGAGCTTGAGGGTTCTGAGCAGTATCTTTGTCCTAGAACTGCACTTTTCTGGACCGAGATGTCTGATGTATTTCCTGGGATCTGCTGGAGCCACTCCTCCAGTTTGGGGGTCACTGCCCCGAGTGGCTCCACTGACCCTTCACTCTCCAGACCCTCTCCAGCTCATCTCTGATCCTTCTCAGAATATATATATCCTTCTCTCTCTCTCTCTCTCTCTCTATATATATATATATATATATATATATATATATATATATATATATATAATAATTCCGTTCCTTGAAGCTCCACCTTAAACGTGGTGGAGGGTTTGAGCCTGAATGATCCTGGAGCTCTGTTGTCGGGGGCTTCGTGCCCCTGGTAGGGTCTCCCAGGGCAAACAGGTTCTAGGTGACGGGTCAGAAACCCCGTATAGATCTACGGGCCCGGTTACAATCATGAGCCCGTCCTTCTGTGGATGAGACGATCAGAAATGTTTGCACAACTCCAAAATACCGCCCAAAATATGTCTTTACTTACACCACGAAGTGTGACGTTTGCCCTTCCTCAGACATGAATGCTTATACCTGTATGTGTGTCTGATTGAAAATGGCACATGATGCAGACATGTTCACATATTATTTGGTGAATATGCCACTCACATGCCTCTTGAAATAAGAGGATAATGTTTACTGATATGCCACATTTTCAGCTATACTACCCATCAGATAAAATGAAATATCTGTAATATAAAACAGGAGTTTCTGTATGTGTAGTTTGACATGACATCACCTCACAGGGAATCTTGGCTTTATTCACCTTATGCCGCCCCGCCCACTTTGGCACTTCCTTTGAATTGGAACTGACATGATGACAGAACGAGGGAAAATGTTAAAATCCGATGTTTAGTAGATTGATTTGTGTAAAATGTCTAAAGTTCATCAACACTGCATCGCTTCTCTGCACGGCCTAAAAACAGCTTTGTGTCCGAGTAGAGCTGGTTTTATCCTGTCCTATGTAAACTAATACAAGTGAAGGGGCGGCACAATTCATGGCGACGCCCACGAGAACTTCAGGATTAAAATAAACAAATGATGCGAGTTTTGTTGTGGCGAAACAAGATGGCCACCGCAACTGAACTGGCTGATATTCAGTTCAGTTGTTCTTCTATAATGGAAATGGATCACACACATTGGATGACTGAACCTGCCGCTGACTTGAAGTGTTTGGAGCTGGAGCTGTGTCTTCAGCCTTTACCGTAGTCATAAAGATGGTATTGCCATTATAGTTTCTGTATAAGGGCTCGTTAGAATGTTATGACTTAATCCAGGACGAATAACTATGACCAAAATCAGAATAGTGTGGCTTTTGAATGTGAGAAGAAAAGCTCTTTAAATAGAGATGAATATTTAAATGCTCAAGAGAATGATTGTTTTCTCCTTATTCGCCGCGTCTCGCTGCTTTTCTTTGTGTGATATTAAAGTTCGAGCTGCAGATGTAACAAACACGGGCTGGTGTTAAGGAGAAGCATCTGGAGTTTCTCTGGGGAAGACTTTCTCTGTTACACCGGCGCCAAAAATATCCACACACAGGGCGGTGTTAGGGAGAGATCTGCGCCCCTACACCTGCTTCAGTTTTAGATCTAACTCTGTCAGAGTAAAAAACAGAGCAAACTCTCTCTTTATGAAGTTTGTTCTCTGACGTTTATCCAGGAAGTGACTCCCACATGTCTGTGTGGCTCCCTGGTCTTTCCCACGCTTATTCATTCACTAATACTGACATGTTTGGTATCCACGTGTAGCAGGAAAGGCTGTGACCGAGATGACGCTGTAATCCAAATATGGTCATTTCCTTTGTGGGAGACAGCAGCGGCTAAAGACGGGAGGAATATACACAGGGCACCTGTGCAGACAAAGAGACTAAACTTTAACAACATCTGCACTTTAAGCCTCGGTCACAACCGGACGTACGACTGACGTTTCCCAAATCGCTGAGTTTATTTTTGTTGGTGGAGAACGTAGCTCTGGTGTTCAGATCACCACACACCCAATGTGCGTCACACGGAGCTGCTCAGACGTGCGGCTGTCGTTTCATTCATGCAGCAAACGCACGACCGACCTGCAATAAACGTACTGACCGTGGGTTCATGCGGCTTCGTATGAAGTTTGTAAGAACTGCTCACGATCTGTACGTCGTGTGAACCAACGCCGTGCGTTATCTCAGAGATTACCGGGCAGTTTGGAGGGAATAGTCTATATAGTTGGTCCTTGGATACAGAGAAGGTGCATGTTTGGGCAGTATGACACATATACGAAGTCTGCAAGTGTGTCATACAAAAAAAGTTTCGTACAAAACATACGAAAGACATATGCTGGCCGTACAGCGTTCCTGCAACCTGAAAAAAACGTAAGCGCCTGTAGAGTTTGTTTGACATGTCAAAGAACCTCTGCGGCTCCAAAATAAACACGTCACATGCATGCTCTCCATGCATTTTCTTGCGTTTTGTGCACGTAGACTGGCCGTAGAAGCCCATAGTGACCACAGCTTTAGTCGCTCCTACAGATGCTCCAGTGTCCACAAACATTGCCTGCACGCTCAGTTCTCAGTATTACAGTTTTTAGGTCAGAATCACCTGGCTGGAGGATTCATCTATTGTACATGTTTTTAGTGGTAGGAGAAACCTACGCAGACACAGGGAGAACATGTGAACTCCACAGAAAGGCCCGTCCAGGTGGGAATCGAACCCAGGACCTTCTAGCTGTGAAGCACGAGCTCTAACCGCTGCGCCACAGGTCAGATGAATTATTCTAATATTATTTGTGTTTGTTTGTTTGTTTGTATACTTTATTGTCCCCGTAGGGAAATTTGTCCTCTGCATTTGACCCTTGTCAGAGTCCAGATAGTGAGGTTTATGATCACGTGAGCTGCCTGCGTTTCCCAAAACTCACACACCATCAGCTTCATCAGCCGCCTCTGCATGTGATCATTTTACAATAATCCGAGCAAAACTCCAAAAACACGATGCACGATTGTCCTTGTGCTTCGGTCAGTCTGTCCAACGATAAGCCTCTGGTTTTCTTACTTTAGCCGTCTTACACCGTCTTACAGAGCCATGTTTTCATGTGAGCCGCTCTGAATGGTGATGGTATTGCCTCTGTACCAGAGCTCGAGTCTCGTAAGAGTCCACGTCCACTTGATTTCTACAGCGGGACATACACAAGCAAACAGGAAGCGAGTAAACCAATCAGCGAAGGGCAGTCAGTGTTATTAGCGCTTCTGTGTTAATATTCAAACAGGATTATGAATCACAAAACTCATCTGCTCACCTTAGAGAAAAGCTCTCTCTCCTGTGCGCCGTCCGTTTGTAGCTGAAGGACTTCCGTGTCCCGAGAGTGATGCTGCTCACAAACCACACGTGACACAGATGAACGGTTCTGATGCACGGACTCGTGTCAGTTTGAGAGCAGCGGCAAAAGCGAGCGCCCAGACTGATATCCCAGAGTATAAGACAAACAGAGGGGGATCATTCTGGATGCCAGGCTAGATGGAAGCCAAGCCTCAGAAACACTGCTAGGTAACGCGGCCTGGATAATGCCAAAAAATATAAATTCTTCTGGAGCCGCCACCTTAACATGGTGGAATGGTTTGAGCCTGAATGATCCTGGAGCTCTGTTGTCGGGGGCTTCGTGCCCCTGGTAGGGTCTCCCAGGGCAAACAGGTCCTAGGTGACGGGTCAGACAAAGAGCGGTTCAGAAGCCCCTTATGAGAGACCAACAGGCCCGGTTAGAACCATGAGGCCGTCCTTCTGTGGACCCACCACCTGCAGGAGGAGCCATAGGGGCTGGTGCAGCTCCAACAGCTGCCCCCACGACCCGGCAACGGACAAGTGGAAGAAAATGGATGGATGGATTTTCCGTCAGTAACTGGGATATAACGGCATGTTTACACTATTTTCCGGTTTTAAGGAACTTCCCATTTCTTGTCCATGCACAGTTAATCATAAACAAACATGGCGGCGGCGAGTCCTGTTTCTGGAGTCAAGGGGAGACGGAGTTTTATATTTTAAACATGAAAGAACTAAAAGCGAAAGTGAATATTTAAGATGGAAAGAAGCATCGTAATGTGGATTTATGCGAAACTGTCGGTGACAGTATCAAGGCGGCTGGTTTTCCTCCGGACACAGAGGAGTCGACCACAACACTGAGCCAGATTAAGTTTTTCCTCCACTAACTCTCAGTGAACTCCCTCAGCTCCACTTTCGCATCTAAAGACAGACATAGGACGGGTTAAGGAAACGAATTATCCACAATCTGCCGTCACTGTAAAAAAACAACAACAACAAAAAAAAACAAAAAACAAAAAAAAAAAAACAAACAAACAAAAAAACAAAAAACAAAAACGAATCCCTTGTAACACACATCATTAAGATCATTCTTGTTATTATGAGCATCAATCGGTCTGCGATTAATGTACCTTTCATGAATAAATGTGGAGTATGTTATGTATCAAACATTTTGATACAGAGTAATGTTATATGGGTTGTAATGGTGATGATGAATAACGATAATGCCAACACGGTAATGAATTCGGTATGGGAAACAGAAATAATACAATGGTTGTAGAGTGTGAGATACTGTGAGTGTTGACCTGGTATAATGCAGTATGGCATCTGTTGAAATGTAACCAACTCGGTTGATAGTTGTTTTGTTTGTAAGATGGTAAGAAATATGAAGTGTTGTTATTTATTAATTGTTATTTAAGTTTATGAACAGGGGTGGGAGTCAATAAGCTTGTCTTCTTCCCACTCCTTTTCGAGTTAGAATGTATATTATTATTTTTTCTTTTTTTGTTTTTCTTTTATTGTGTATATATATTTTTCTGTTTTTTTCTTGGATTTTGTGCCTTAGCTCGAAATAAAAACTCAAACAAACAACAACAAACTGTCGTAGCTCAGGATGTCGAGGACGAGCAAAACATTGAGCCCAAAGTGACTCAAAAGAACAAGCCCCACAATAAGCCACACATTTAATAATTTTGCTTTTAATATTTTCACCGTATTGTGCTCAAAACTGTAATGTATGCGCCTGTGCGGACAGAGCTTAAATTTGAAAAGCCGGGTTTCCTTATTTGATCATGTAAACAAGGGATTTGAGTTTCCCGAGTTTCCCGTTCTCCAGTGAACGTCTATTAGTCAGAACAATAGAAGTCTTGCCCCTTGTTTCCTGTAGCTCCTCTTTTGACGCCCCCTCTGTGCTGCAGGGGGGGCTCCTGGTGCCTCTTCAGTGTCTCAGAAGAAGAAATGTGTCGCTCTCAAATGTCTTTAGCTCAGAAGCTGCTGTTTGTTTACGTTTATAAAGCTGCTTCTTCAGGACCATTATGGACCCTCTGCAGTAAAAAAAAAATTGCCAAACAAAAAAGTGTTGAGCGATGTCATAATTGTCCAATACATTTAAACCTCATGCCAGTTTGAATCTAATTTAATGCTTTTTAATGACATTTAAGGCTTTGATTTCGGCAGAATTCATTTCATGACTTTTAATGCTCCGCGGAAACCCATTGAATGATCTACACAAACATTCTAAACAACTCTCCGCCCGCACTCTCTTCCCCTCTCGTGCACTCTCGGCCCTCCTCACGTGAACACCCCCTCGTGTGCATGCCCCTCACGTGCACGCCCCTGTATAATCGCCCCTCACTCCCCCCCCCCACATTGCGAGCGCTCATAGTTAAGTCTGAAGACATTTTTTCCTAAACATTGAAAACTCGCGCACTCTTTTCACTCCCCCTCCTCCCCTTCCTCCCCCCTCCCCAGATAATTACCCTCTCCTTCCCCCCCGTCATTGATGTGCAGATGATCGTGCCCCGCGCCTGCCTTTTACGGCGTGTTGTGGTTCGAGCGATGTCAACCGAACAGCTGGATTGCCATTTTTCACTCAAATTAGATTTAGGCTGAAGCACATGCGCTGGGGGAATTAGGCCCCGCCCCCGCGCTCTTTCCTGCACGCCGCGTAATTTGGCACAAAGGGACGGAGCGGCGCGGGCACAGCGGCGCGTCGCGAGTGTTGGCACCATTCATGCCCGAGTGGCGCCTGAACCAAACGGGGCCAAAAGCTCCTTCAGGAGAGAGGGATTCACAGCAAACTCCTTCAGCGAAGAAGAGGCAGAAAGGCTTTCAGCGGCATCTGCACTCACGCAGAACACACGCACACGCACGCGGAATCCAGCTACAGCCGGCGCTTTTCACAGGCTTCTGATTCAGGGCCGCATTATTCCACGGCTCAAAGGTTTCGCAGGAAAATCAGGTGTTTCCCGAATGTAAATCAGCTCCATTCATCGTCCCAGGTTCGAGTCACGGCCCCAGAACCAGAAAATAGAACAATCATTTAAATTTACAATATCAGGTTCAGCTCCAATGTCAAGAAATGTGTCAAAAATGGCTGAAAAGTGGGAAAAATTGTGGCAAAAATAAGGGGAAGATGTGTTAAAAAATGTGGAGAAAGTGGGGTAAAGCAGCTGGAGCTAATGTCCACAAATGTTCTCCATAGAAGACTTTGTGCTTATATGTAACTGTAGACGTCATCTGTGTAGTTTCACTCCACCCGTCAGATGGGGGCGCTGTATGAAAAGGCACAGCCTACCTGTGTTCGACCTCTGACCCCTTGTTGTTCCTGGTGTGGAGGTGGTGTAGCCTCGGGCCCTCGTGAGCAGGTAAAAACCTATTTCTGCAGTGTAATTCCCATCTAAATTGTTAGCTCTAATCCCTGTGTGTGGTGCAGCTGTGGGTCTGGGGCGGGGCTTCAGGCACAATGCGAGATGGCGGTGCTGTAGGTGGGAGGTGTGGTTCCCCACGGGCCAGAATGTGATGATGGGTGTGCTCTGCTAGTGTGCGAGTACTTAGAACCTGCACAACATCACATCCATTGCTGCTTTGTGGACACTGAATCAACTGAGATGTGTGTCTGTGTGAACCTGTGGAGATGCAGAGACGTGATGAGTGGTCACTAACTATGGACACATTTGCTTGTTTCAAATCTAAACGAAACTGGAAAAACTGAACGGAAACTTCACCTATTAATCCCTAAATAAATTATGTAAAGCTAATTGGAACAACTCTTTTCAATGAACGAACCTGTGGTCCTTTGGTGATATCTGTAATTGAGCTAAGCTAACACCCACCTGGAGCCATGAGATCAATGTCAATGGCAATCAACTTCAGAAAAAAGATCTGGGAAATCATTCGGACATTCCATCCATCCATCATCCATCAATCATCCATCAATCATCCATCCATCCATCCATCCATCCATCATCCATCATCCATCCATCCATCCATCCATCCATCCATCCATCCATCCACCATCCATCCATCCATCCATCCATCAACCATCCATCCACCGTCCATCCATCCACCATCCATCCATCCATCCATCCATCAACCATCCATCCACCGTCCATCCATCCATCATCCATCCATCCACCATCCATCCACCGTCCATTCATCCACCATCCATCCATCCACCATCCATCAACCATCCATCCACCATCCATCCATCCACCATCCATCCATCCATCCATCCATCCATCCATCCATCCATCCATCCATCCATCCATCCATCTATCCATCCATCAACCATCCATCCACCATCCATCCACCATCCATCCATCCATCCACCATCCATCCACCATCCATCAATCCATCCATCCACCATCTATCCATCCACCATCAATCATCCATCAATCCATCCATCCATCCATCCACCATCCATCCATCCATCCACCATCCATCCATCCATCCATCCATCCATCCATCCACCATCCATCAATCCATCCATCCACCATCTATCCATCCACCATCAATCATCCATCCATCCATCCATCCATCCACCATCCATCCATCCATCAATCCATCCATCCATCCATCCATCCATCCATCCACCATCCATCCATCCATCCATCCATCCATCCACCATCTATCCATCCACCATCAATCATCCATCCATCCATCCACCATCCATCCATCCATCCATCCACCATCAATCATCCATCCATCCATCCACCATCCATCCATCCATCCATCCATCCATCCATCAATCCATCCATCCATCCATCCATCCATCCATCCATCCATCCACCATCCATCCATCCATCCATCCATCAATCATCCATCAATCCATCCATCCATCCATCCACCATCTATCCATCCACCATCAATCATCCATCAATCCATCCATCCATCCATCCATCCATCCATCCATCCACCATCCATCCATCCATCCATCCATCCATCCATCCATCCATCCATCCACCATCCATCCATCGATCCACCATCCACCATCCATCCATCCATCAATCCACCATCCATCCATCGATCCACCATCCATCGATCCACCATCCATCCACCGTCCATCCACCGTCCATCCATCAATCCACCATCCATCCATCGATCCACCATCCATCCATCCATCAATCGATCCACCATCCATCCATCCATCCATCCATCCATCCATCCATCCAACCATCCACCCATCCATCCATCCATCCATCCACCATCTATCCATCCACCATCCATCCATCCATCCTCCACACAGGCAACACATATGACACGGGGGCTTCCAGAGCGCCACACGTGGCCAGGAGGCAAACGACAATAATGGCTCTAACACCTTTTAATGCCACAGTAACTAACTGTAAAGCAAAAAAAAAAAAAAAGTCAGTAAAGATCTGTTCAAAAAATCCTTTCTCTTTAAATATCCCACAATGAACATGAAATACAACGAGACACAACTTACTTTGGGTAAAAAAGTTTCTGCATGTTTATGGAAGATAAATATTGAAAGAAACGCACTGAAAACAGAGTCTCCTCCACAGACACATAATCTCAGATGATGAAAAACATGGACGCTTTTCACGCCTCTTTCCTGCCGGACTCTTCTCTCACCTGCTCCTCACCTCCGTCTGTGTCCCGTTTATTTCCGCCACTCGCCGCCGCGACCTCCGACCTCTCCGCCTCCTCGCTCCTCGGCCGCCGGGGCTGATGGGTAATAACACGCTGTCAGAGAAAACGCGCCGAGGTTTAATAACGCGGGAGAGAGGGGTCGGAGGAGGTCGAGCCGAGAGGAGGGGATGGACATTACGTCACGTCAGACTCGACAAACACGATCTGAAAGGAAAAGGGTTCTTCAGGCGAGACGCGGAAAAGGAAACGTTTACTTCAAAAACTTCTGCTGTGGACTCATGACATGGGAAGATCTGAATAATGGACAGAGCCAGGTTTGAGTGCGTGGGTTTATTTTGTGGCATTTTAGTGACAATTTTAGAGGAATTTTGTTTTTAATAATCCAATTCTTTCTTGTTTTTTCAGTTCAAAGCTCATTAAATCGTTGTGGGGAAAAACCTTCCTGTAAAGTGTGGAGTCTTATGGAGCGACTAAAGTACAGATGTTGTCAAAGAGTGGAATGAAAACGGCCCTAATACCAGCCATGTTGGAGTCACTTCCTGGATAAATCTCAGACTCAAAGCGACCAAACTTTTTCATTTTTTCATTTATTTATTTAAAGGGACAATGCATATTAATGAACATATAAATGTAAATATGCCAGAATTAGCCAATGGCTACTTTCCATCTGTACTCCCTGGCAGATCAAGAAAATACAAAGACCAATATACAACATTAAAGACAAAAGATCATCACACAGATCATCCACACAATTAAACTTGAGACATAAAACATAAAGATAATGGTCAGTGGTTACATGTCTAATTACCCTTCAGCCAACCTTTATGTTCAGTTTTAAATACTATGAATGTGGTACAGTCTCGAATATCTGCTGGGATGCTGTTCCATATTGTGGTCCCTTTCGTCAGAGAATAAGCATCATAAAGAGAGAGTTTGGCTGTTTTTGTTTTTGTTACTTACAACTAAGATGTTAAGGAGGAAATTAACTACAAATGTCAAATTACCTGCTCAAAATTACAAATAAAGAATTAGGGTAGGCGAGCTATGGATCTGTTGAGAGGGATCCTCCCAACGGGCTCGTAATCCTCGTCTTTTAACGCACCACACAGCATAGGAACATCATCTACAAAATCAGCTAGTTAGGGCAGCTGTGTAGGGGTTTGTTGATGAGGAGCTACTGCCCTCTACAACTGGCCCGCTCTACACCTGGCTTTGTAACGCACTACACTGTGTAGGGCTTACATAATAAATTTACATAATAATATTCACGGAGTATAATATGTATATTAATCTGTCTTTTTAACATAAAACTAGTGACGTTTGGTAATGCTAACAATGTTACCATGGTAACCATCTGAAAGAAATGTAATGATCTCCTTTTGTTACTTGCTTTGTACTAGACTTCGTACATGAAACTAGACCGTTGTTGTAATTGTGCTTCTTTTCTGTTGATGTACGAACACTTCAAACAGTGTTTTGTAAGTTATAGTTCTTTGTAAATAGTTTGTAAGTATGTGGCATTATCATAGTTGTTTTGTAATTAGTTGTTACGTAATCAGTATTGCTCTGTTTTGGGGTATGGTCGGATGCTGCGGGTGTGTAGGGTCTATTTTGTTTTGCTGTTGTTTCCTTGTTGCTATTTTGTTCCTTTGTTGTTCCACTATGTTCTTGTGAAATGATGAATTTAACTGTATTGATTTTGGGGGTGGAGCTTATAAGCTCTTGCTTCGGCCCACTCCTTTTGCTGCTCAAATAAGCAAATAAACTAAAACTAAACTAAACCTGGAGTAGAAATGTAAAATGTCTGTCTTGTCCACTGATGTCAGTATTTGTGAATGAATAAGCCCGGGGAAAGACGATGGAGTAAAGGGCTGGACGACACAGCTGATTCATGAACTTAGACCTTTCATACAAACCTTAAGCCCAAACACAAAGAACTTCCATCGTCTCATCCAAACTCCACAACTATAGGAGCTGTTTCTGCCAAAGTAGAGATTGCAAATTGCGCCGCCATGTTGGAATGATGTCCTGGAAAACTCCAAAGCAATACTCAACAAAACATCATGAAATAAACATTGTAAAATGAGAGTTTGGTTTGTTTTTTACTCTGACATTGAAACTAAGGTGTTAAGGAGAAATGTAGCTAAAAATCTGGAAGCTGCTTTACATCCAAGTTTTGATGCCGTTTGTCCAAGGACAGCTTTAAAGGAAGTGACTTGGTTGTTTCAGCCCAAATGAAAGATTTTTCCCCCATTTTTTTGTCCCCATTTGTTCCCATTTAAAATAAAAATAATTGCTCAATGTTCCCCCATTTTTGCCCCAACCTTTTCTCGTATTCCCAAATGTTTTCCCCTAATTGTTGTTTATTTTTTTTACTGTTATTTTCCATATTTTCTTCAATTTTTCCCATAATTTTGTCTTATTGTTTGCCACCATTTTTTTCACTATTCTCCCCAAATTATTCCCCATTTTTCACACATTTCTCAACATTGGAGGTGAATCTGATTTTGTAAATGTGCAGATCTTCCACACATTATTGTTCGGTTTTCTGGTTCAAGGTATCAGAAAAAGTATCGCTCAGGTATCGGTATCTGGTCAAAGTACTGCTGTCATTACTGGTAAAATCCCTCTGCGAGCTCACTCTGTGTCGTCTCTTCAGCTCTAATGCTTCACACTCTGTTTCTTCATCACAATTAGCATTAGCCGTTAGCACCTGCCGCTCCCCGCAGGGCGCCGCCGCGTCGTTTAGCGCCGTGAAGCTGAATATGAATTTGATAAAGCGCTAAAGCGGCAGAGGTGATGGAGCATCAGAATGAAAGAGCGAAGGGTTAATCACCGCACAGTCGCTTTTCTTCAAACTTAAGAGTGTCGCTTTAAGTCTCGCTCTGTGACTGTTTCGGTCAAGATGAGGGAGAGCTGGAGGTTTAATCCCAGATTCAGTGTAACAATGAGGAGTATTTGTTGTTCTAATGTTGTTTAGTTCCACTGTGAGTTGTTCATATTGTCTTTCTTCACAGTTTGTAGCGTCACAAGCAAAATGGATCCATCAGTTATCAAGCCCCCGATGGCCTTGATAGACAAGCGTATTAACCAATCAGAGAAAAGTGACGCAAGCGACATCCAGCTTATTTTGTAAACATGGAAGTCAGTGGTTTTATGAAGTATCAGCCGAAACTTTAAGCAACAAGGAGTCATTAGTAACTGTTCAGATTTTAAACACAGGTGAATTCAACACCAATGTGTAACGGCTGCTTCAATCAATAAACAGTGGGAACCAGATGTTTACATACATGTCTGACATGAAACTAGAATTAACTTTAACCTTTTTAGGTCAATTAGAATTTTTTACAAAAGTTTACACACATTTCATTATTATTTGGCAGCATTGCCTTTAAACTGTATCAATTGGTCAAACGTTTTGGATTTCCTTCCACAAGCTTCTCACAATAGTTGGATGAGTTTTGGTCCATGGAGTTTGTTTTCCTTAAGACACTTTGTAACCAGTTTGGCTTTGGGTCATTGTCCATTTGGAAGACCCATCTGTCCAAGCTTTAACCTCCTGGCTCTTGAGATGTTGCTCCAATATTTCCACATAGAGTTCTTTCTTCATGATGTCATCTATTTAGAGTTCCCTCTCAGCCCATGTCGGGACAGGACTTGTGTCACTCTGGATAATGACAAACTCTTACCAGGTTCAGCATCTTTAGGTCTTTTGCATTTGTTCTTGGGTTGATCTTCACATTTCAGACACAGCACGTTCATCTCTGGGACACAGAACCCGCCTTCTTTCTGACTGGACATTTCCATCATTGTTTTAACCAATGAACCTGAACCTTCAAGTGTCTGTAAATTACACCCAAGGATGAACCAGACTTGTGCTTCCAAGGTCATGACATCATCATCTGAGCTTTAACAAACTGTTTAAAGGTATAGGAATCTTAGTGTATGTAAACTGCTGACTTTGTAAAAAATAACACACAAAAAATATTTTAAAAAATCTCTCTCATTCTTCTGACATTTAGCAAATTTAAATTATTAAAAAAATGTAATTGACCTAAAATAGTAAAGTTAATTCTGGTGTCATGTATTTTTATAAAGTGTATGTAAACATCTGTTTCCCATTGCACGTTTGAACCGGGACAAAATACTTTTGATGGAC
>VHKM01000797.1:600000-860000 GCA_007210695.1 Neogobius melanostomus | reverse complement strand
AGAGAGAGAGGAGAGAGAGGGGGAGAGGAGAGAGAGAGAGAGAGAGACAAAGCTGTTTGTTTAGTTTAATAATGGCACAACTGTGTTAAATATTGGACCATCAGAGGCACTGTACTTAGGCCTCACTCTACACTGGAGAAAACACTCCCTTATCTTACCTCAGGGTGGCACAGTGGTTAATGCTAGTGCTTCACAGCCAGAAGGTCCCAGGTTTGATCCCTGTACAGGGCCTTTCAGTGGAGTTTGCATGTTCTCCCCGTGTCTGTGTATGTTTCCTCCAAAGACATACGGGTCAGGTTGGCCCACAATGGCGGCTCAGGACAAACCAGACTCCTGATCTACACAGTTTCATTATACAATTGTATAATAACAATAAAGTTGTTGTTCTTCTTCTCCTAAATGTTACAATGTATAACAATCTGTTACCTACACACTAAAAAATGCTGGGTTAAAAGTAACCCAACTTTTAACCCAATGTTGGGTCAAAGTTGGTCCGACCCAGCGTTGGGTTATTTTGACCCAACTGTTGGGTTATTATTTTTTAACCCAACAGTTGGGTTAATATTTTTAACCCACCGTTGGGTTGTTTATTCTTAATTTTACCCAATGATTGGGTTAATCCGTAATGATCACCCCAGTGCTGTTTTAGAAACTTTATTTCTTACAAAAGCAGAACATAATTGTTTAACACAACATCATCAGCAGCAAATAATTAATTTGGTTTTTAACAAGCCTAAGGAAAGTCCCCCATTGTCCATATTGTACTTGCTGTATTTTGGTGAAGTGGTCCTTTTTCAGAGTCAGAGACAGGGCTGTGGACAGTTCAGTCACAGCAGGGACAGGGCTGGGGACACTGCAGCAGAAGACAGAGCAGGAGACAGAGCAGGAGACAGAGCAGGAGACAGGGCTGGGAAAAGTTCCGTCTGAAGCAGGAGACAGGGCTGGGGACACTGCAGCGGGAGACAGAGCAGGAGACAGGGCTGGGGACACTGCAGCGGGAGACAGAGCAGGAGACAGGGCTGGGAACAGGGCGGAGGACAGTTCAGTCACAGCAGGAGACAGGGCTGGGGACACTGCAGCAGGAGACAGAGCAGGGACAGGGCTGAGGACACTGCAGTCTACAGCAGCAGAGACCACTGTGGAAATAAAGAGAGACATTGTCACAGATGAAATCCAATACCTGGTAACCATTACTCCACCAGGGACACCAACCTTCCCATAAGACAGTGACAGTATAATGTAAGATCTTACCTTGGTGAAGTGACAGAGGCATCGTCTCAGAGGCAGGCGGACACTTCCACTGAGCTGAAGATTCCACTGGAAGAGAAACATTACATTTGTGTTTGGTCTAAAACTATAAAGGGTCATGTTATATATTTTGTAAAAAATATACTGCACTTACTGGGACTGGTGTCCAGTGATGCAGATGATGATCTTCAGACAGACAGTGGAAGAGCTCAGGAGAGTTTGTTTTCTGTAGGACACACATTAACACAAGTTTGTATTTTAGCAAATGAATTAAATAGAGAATAAAACATTTCTGATAATTATAAAACTGCTGCTTACCTGTAAAGCTTTAGTGGCATTTATCAGCTCTGGAGGTTCCACATGGAGAGGGTAAAGTTGATCTGAAACACACAGGACAGAGGCTTTAAAATATCCTAACTGAAAACTGTTAACACTTTTCTCTGTTTCTCCCATATCTGAGCCTCTCCTTCTCTCCTCTGCTGCATCTCCTCATCCCTTTAACCATATTAAATTACTAAAGGCATTATGTAAGAAACAACAGCAGAGATAAGACACTGACAAGTGTTTAAGAAAGAGTTCGCGTTAGCATTAGCGTTAGCATTAGCTAACGGTTATCGCGCGCATTATATTAAATAGGATATCATAACCGATTATTTTAACTACCTTTAGCCCTCATTATTTCAGTCAATACTTGTCCTATCAACACGAAATAAAAACTGGGACAGAGAGTGAAGTGTCTTCTGTCAGGATTATTTAACTACACACCTCTGTGTTGAATCGTTTTTTAGCTACAGCTCGTCCAAAAGACGTGACTTTAACCCTTTCTCTTCTATGACAGATGCTAACAAGGTGTTAGGGAAACACAAAGCCAAAACCAAATTGATTAATTATTTGTGCCTAATCAGTTTCATTTGGATAAATACTGACTCTTTATGAAAGAGTAATCAAATAAAAACATGTATAAATACCTTTATGAGCAGTTTCAATCGGAGGAGGTGGAGGAGCAGTAATGGCTGCTGCTGACAGTTGAGCTCAGTGGTTTTGACCCAACCTGCTGGGTTGGAAAAAAACAACCCAACTCTATGAAAATAACCCAACAAAATGACCCAACAGCCACAACCCAGCAGTTGGGTTGTTAAATAACCCAGCATTTTTAGTGTGTATGGTAACGCCACCGTGATTGATCGCTCTAGTTTCAGCCACTGATTCATTAATGTTGTTGGAAATATTGAACCGCCACCTTAACGTGGTGGAGGGTTTGAGCCTGAATGATCCTGGAGCTCTGTTGTCGGGGGCTTGGTGCCCCTGGTAGGGTCTCCCAGGGCAAACAGGTCCTAGGTGACGGGTCAGACAAAGAGTGGTTCAGAAGCCCCTTATGAGAGACCAACAGGCCCGGTTAGAACCATGAGGCCGTCCTTCTGTGGACCCACCACCTGCAGGGGGCGCTATAGGGGCTGGTGCAGCTCCAACAGCTGCCCCCACGACCCGGCAACGGAAGAAAATGGATGGATTGTTCTAAATATGATTGCTAAATCAGTTGAGTCCATAGTTTGCTGTAGGTTTGATGTAACAGTGAAGGTCAATGTAATATTGAGAGAAATGGGGGTGGGGTTTTCCTCTTCCCACTCCCTCTCACACAAAAGTGGAGCTTCCTTCTTATTCTGTTGAATGTATTTTTGATTTGACATGTCCTGAACCATGTGAAGTTTATGCGTCTGCATTTGACCCGTCCTTCGACGCCGCTGGAGCGACCCATCAGGAGCGACCCATCAGGAGCGACCCGTCAGGAGCAGTGGGCGACCGCAGTGCAGCACCTGGGGACCATCTCCAGATGATGGATCAGGATTCACCTGCTCAGACAGATGTTAAAATGCTCCTTTCAAATGTCTGAGCAGAACACAGGCCTCCTACAGTGTGAAGGAAAACGGGCATTTGAGTGAATTTGTTAAATAAAGCACTTTGTTGATTTGAAGTTAAAAGTCTTTTCTTGGAGACGGATAAAGCTTTTGAGGTAGATGTATTCTTGGTTTGATTCTGCAGAAAAGGCGAATATAAATCATTTTTCATCTCTATGATCTCGTTAAATGGCCCGACGCCGCGTCCCCCCGTCCGTCAGGAGTGTTTTGTTTTCCAGACGCAGATTCCAGTTTCTCTCACGGTGGACTGAATGTATTCTCCGCTTCTTTTCTCTCTCTCCGTCGTCTCTTTTCTCAGCGAAAATAAAAGCCGGTGCGGTTTTTCACACGGAGCGGCTCCTAATTGGCCCCTCACCTCAGAGCTGTCAATCAAAGCCGGGGGCCCGACGCGAGGGGCCCTTCGGAAGGTGTCGCTGGACCAACAACCGATAATTACACTGGCCCCCGGGAAACGCCGACACGGGGACAAAACGGAGACAAAACCAGGAGAAATCTGCTTGAAATAAGTCCATTCATTTATACAACTTATTATTTATTGATTTCTTTGTTTGAAACGCCTCCTGCCTGAATCGTTTTCTACAAATAAAGAGAACGTAATAAAGAGAACGTAAATCTCTACGTGCTTGGAATAAGATGTTTTTTCTCGTTTTAAAACTATACTATACTATAGTTATTCTTTCTTTCTTTAATCAAGGTCAGATATTCTCAGAAAACCAGAGGAACTCACTTGTGAAAAAGCTTGAACAAAAAGTCAAAGGCATAGGCGACCCAGGCGCCATCTGCTGGAGGGGGCGTCGAATTGCGCTTACATTTCTGAACCCATGAGGTCCATTCATTGGTTTACTTCACCTCGTAATCCCCGCCTTAACCGAGTGCATTTTCTCAGCTTTACCCAAATCTAAAAGGAGGAAAGCTAAGACTGACTGAATTCATCTAAACTGATCTTTTTCCTAGCACTGTCGCCACTTTTTTAATATCGCTTTTTGTCTTTTTTTGCTAAACTTTTGTGGCTTTTTTTCCTCTCGCTTTTTCATCACTTTTTATTTATTTTTGTCATTTTTTTCTTAATTTTTTTGTCACTTTTTCTTATTTTTTGTCACTTTTTCTTCATTTTTTGTCACTTTTTCTTAATTTTTTTGTCACTTTTTCTTCATTTTTGTCACTTTTTCTTAATTTTTTTGTCACTTTTTTTTCATTTTTTTAGTCATTTTTTCTTAATTTTTTTGTCACTTTTTCTTAATTTTTTTGTCACTTTTTCTTCATTTTTTGTCACTTTTTCTTAATTTTTTGTCACTTTTTCTTCATTTTTTGTCACTTTCTCTTAATTTTTTTGTCACTTTTTTTCATTTTTTTAGTCATTTTTTCTTTATTTTTTTGTCATTTTTTCTTCATTTTTTTGTCACTTTTTGTCACTTTTTCTTTATTGTTTTCACTTTCATATTTTCATCACTTTTTGTCACGTTTTCATCACTTGGTCACTTTTCTGTTACTCTTTTGTTGCTCTTTTTGTGCCGTGTTGGTACCATTTACATTTACACTTTTTTTTTGTCACTTTTTTTATCACATTTTTCTTTATTCATTTATTGGAAAATATTTTCTCAATAGTATTTTCCTGTTTACATTATATGCAGCCTGAGACCGGAAGCTGGATTTCGGCCCACGACCCACATGAGTTGGACACTCCTAGTTTAAAGGGTGAACGATATCAATATGTTCACTGACATGTAAAGGATACGACACAACTGCTGCAGTTTGTTGCACTTGTGTAACGTGTCATTACAGTCACACTGAGAGTCGTACTTGTTTGAAATGCTCCAAACTGGTCCGGCCCACCTGGCGAGTTCGAAAACCCAATGTGGCCCTTGCTTTAAAAAGTTTCCCCACACCTGGTGTAGATGTTGGTGCTGATCCATTTGTCCTCCACACATGAGGTTGTGTGTTCCTCCCAAACTATTCCACTTTGGTTTGTGAAAGAGCTCTTGATGCTCCACAGCACTACTGGACAAATATACTGTGGACCAGAGGTGGAAGAAGTACTCAATACTCTTACTTAAGTAAAAGTACAGATACAGGACCAAAAATGTACTTAAGTAAAAGTAAAAGTATCTGATAAAATGTTTACTTAAAGTGCATCTGACACATTAGACACAATTTTTGCTAAAACACAGTTAACACGATTATATTTAAGATTTTGCTAAAGATTATTCCCAGTTTTCTTTAGTTTGACCATTTCTGTGATGTTTATGTTTTCACTTCCTTATTGGACACCGACAGGAAGTGACATCGAAGAAGGTAAACAATTTTAAACTGTTGCCGTGCCGACCATGTTAAGTCAATGGGAAATGAATGAGTCAAACTGCTATGGAATGTTACCTTCTTTTATGTCACTTCCTGTCAGCAGCTTAAAAATTCAAATAAAAATAACTTTTCTGCCCAACATTTCTTCATTAAAATTGCTGCTTCACTGATAAAAATTATAACTATACAACTGATGTAATCCATCTAAATAAGTCATATTTTCAAGAGCATTAAATCTGTCACATGCACTTTAAGTAAAAGTATAAAAGTATGCATTGTAAAATGTACTTTATAAGTAAAAAGTATTTAATGTGCAAGATTTTTTAAATCAAACCAGGTCTAAACTAGTAGTCTAAAGAGTAAACCTCTAAACCAAGTCTAAACTGGGACTAAACCAGTTCAGCTTAGAGCGGTCACCATGAAAATAAAATACTTTTACTATAGCCTGATGTTAAAATGTAGTGGAGTAGAAAGTACAGATACAGGCTCTGAAATGTAGTGAAGTAAAAGTAAAAGTATTCATCATAAATGTACTGAAGTAAAGTAAAAGTAACTATAATTGTACTTTTTTACTTTGTTACTTCCCATCACTGCTGTGGACTGATTAACCCAAAGTTGAATTGTCCGGGAGGAACACAAACAACACCCAGTAGAGCTCGTCCCGGGTTCGATTCCCACCTGGACGGGGCCTTTCTGTGGAGTTTGCATGTTCTGTGTCTGCGTAGGTTTCCTCCAGTTTCCCCTACCACTAAAACATGTACAATAGGTGAATCCCCCAGCAGGTGATATTGGAGATGGTCCGGTGCAGCACAGCGGTCGCTCGTTCCTCTACAGGGACAATAAAGCAAACCTTAAATCTGGCTCTGAACATTATTTCGATTTCGTGGCTGAAATTATCGGCACTTTATATGAAGAAATGACTGAACACTCGCACTATTTGTTCCTCATATTAATCTACAGTTTCTCATTGAAATCAATACATTTATTATTCCCCCTCTTTATCCCAAATGCTCGTGTCCTGCTCCTCTCTCTGTCTCGCTCTCTCGTTCCTCTTGAACATCATTTCCATTTCTCATTTCATTATTTCCCCCTTTCATCCGCACTTCCTCCTCCTCGTCCAATCGCGCGGCTCCGATTTGCATCTCTGAGAAATGAAATGGAAAGGTTTTTGGGATGGAGCAGAAAAGACGGATCGGCGTTCGCTCACAAAGGTCCAGCTGCGCTCCGCTCTCCGCGCTCGGGGAGATATTTACGCCGCGGATGGAATTAGCGCTAATTGCTTATTTTTATTTTAATTAAGTTTTTTTGTGCGCGTTGTGGGTATTTAGCGGCAGAAGCGGCAGGAGGGCGCTGAAAGGCCATACACTCAGCAGGTGGCGGCGTGGAGTACTGCCGCCGCCGCAAACAAACAGAGAAGAAGAGGAGGAGAGAGAGAGAGAGAGCGGGCGGGCGACGCCGAGGAGCGACTGCACCGGGTCAAACGCGGCACATGCAAACACACAAGCTCTGAGGAAATACTGCGGGAGATTCTGATATGAAACGTGTGGGTCATCACAATATAAACTTATCTGTGTTTGTCGACCAAAGCGTTTCACTGAGAGCACTTTTCATTTTCTACTCAAAAACTGCAGGTTCTTGGTTCCAAAAACTGGTGCCGATTGGAAACCAGTGACAGATGGAGCAGGAAACGAGCAGCAGTGATGTCAGAGGCAGGTGTAACTTAAAGAGGGGGTATTATGCTTTTTTCAATCACATAGCACCAGTCTATAGCATACTACAATGATGACGTAACCTTCTGTTGGTCTGTATATGCAGTAAATTAAAATAACTGCCTTGAATAAAATTGCTCTCTCAAAATGGCTGTACTGAACGTCTTGAAATAGGCCTCTGTCTCTTTAAGAAGCTTTCCGACACGCCCCCTTCAGCACACTGCTGTGGCATCTAAACAACACTACTGTGCGGGGAGGGGGCTCTGCTGAGCTGAGGAGCAGTGGTTGGTGGCTTGGCTGGTGACGAAAGGTCCAGAGGCGTCTCCAGGAGGTGGGGGCGTTCCTAGGAGGACTGAGGCATAGCTACACCTAAAATGGCTGCCGTCTAAGTTTTTACTGATTACTCAAAAATATGTGAATGAGCCAAGGCAACACTCCAGGCATGTGTTTAATGAGGGAATGACAGAATAACATGATATAAAGCTTGAAAAAGTCCATTTTGTATCTGCCCTGGGACAGACTGACAGAAGTGAGGCAGCCAGTCTGCGCCATCGGCCCTCCGACCATCACCACTCACTCACTCACTACATTCGCTGGACTTCCTGGTGTTTCCAAACGGTCTCCCATCCAAGTACCGACCAGGCCCTTCCTGCTTAGCTTCCAGGGTCTGGCGGGATTGGGCAGAGCAAAGGCGGGACGGCCCAGCCTGATAAACCACACCCACTTCTTTTCTGAGCGAAAGAAGGCGGGTCTGGACACACAGGGTAAACAAGTTGCTGATTGGCGGCTGAGGCCGAACCACGACCGTCACAGAGAATTGACGTCACTCGCTGCACCGCTATGTTGTTAGTTCAATTAACATTAACAAAACTAATCATGGATGAAGTAGTGGAGGATTTTGCCTCCGCGTGCTCGTGAGTTTATATTATTGAGTTCATATTTAGTGAGTTGAACTACAGCTGTCGTCATGTCCGCTAATTGCTGATTGGTTTATTTCACTGACAATCTGTGCTTGTTAGGCCCGTTCAAACTGCTCCAATATCTCCGTGACCAGAGTAACTTCCTGCGTGGAATGGACAGGGAAGAGTCTGGCCACCAAACCAACCATAACAAGCCACACTCTCAAACACACTCTCAACATCCTGGCCTATTGTACATGTTTTTAGTGGTAGGGGAAACCGGAGTACCCGGAGGAAACCTACGCAGACACGGGGAGAACATGCAAACTCCACAGAAAGGCCCCGTCCAGGTGGGAATCGAACCCGGGACCTTCTTGCTGTGCCGCCTAAGAATCAGAATCAGAATAGTTTTTATTGCCATTGTTTGAAAACAGGTTCACAAACTAGGATTTTTTCTTGATGCAGACGTGTAACATACAACATATAACACAGAATTTAGATACAAATAAGCTATAAAACTTTAAACTATAAGGCTTTAGGGGACACGCATAAAGAATATTAAAATAAATAAGATACAAAATAAAAGTAAAATATGGTGAGACGACAACAATTGACATAGAACAACAGAGGGATTATATTTACAGATGGCTCTGTAAATAAACCCGGCCTGTCTCACCAGCTGGAGACTCGAGTTGCTGCTGGTCACTGAGATGTCTCCGAGACGTCCTCTGGAGATCAGGCGAGTCTCCAGCTCACGGTGAAACAAACAGGTGAGATTTCAGTGACAGAGACTTCAAAAAGTTTCCACAGCTGCTTCAGACTACTGTACAACTACGACCTAAGATTTTCCCCTCGACGAGTGATCGTTCGTCATTAGCAGATCTTATGCAAATGATCCTGTGGCTTAAGTTTGGTTCTTGTCAAATATAAAGAAAAGTGCATAATGTCGCCATAAATTCATAGATTTCCTCTAATAAAACTTTCTGATGCATGACCTGCTTTACACTTTCATATATTACGACAAAGCTCATGTTTTTATTGAATGAAACTGTCCGTCATTTCACACAGAGATCGGCCGAGTTCAGAAACCTTCAGGAGGCAGCAGGGGCTTGTGGGATTGTTCTTAGCTCCTTATGGGCTGGTGAGGAACATCCTGAGGCTCCTCTGATCAAGGAGGAAACATCACAGCTCTTTTAAAGGGATATTTCAGGATTTTTGACATTGGGCCTCATTTCCTAGTTATCCAGAGTGTTGTTGATGTCTGGAGATATTTTTTTCTTAAATTCATGCAGTTCTTATATTTGAAGAGTCTAGTGGCGCTAGGCTAGGGCAAGGCTAAAGCATTTCTATGGTATCAGTTAGCCTGCATTAAAAACAGTCTGACCCACTCCACAGTGCACCTGAGGTAAATCACTTATAACACCAGACTAACCATATAAATGTCTGTGTTAATAGAATCATTTAAAATAACTTATATTTGAGCAGCATCAGCTTCGTGGCTGTAAGCTAACGCAGCGGCGGAGTGATCTGCGAGAAAATAGTCCCTCAAAATGTGGTAATTCATGTGATACAAGGTCAGTTATATTTCAAACATTATTCTATTAACACAGACATTTATATGGTTAGTCTGGTGTTATAAGTGATTTACCTCAGGTGCACTGTGGAGTGGGTCAGACTGTTTTTAATGCAGGCTAACTGATACCATAGAAATGCTTTAGCCTTGCCCTAGCCTAGCGCCACTAGACTCTTCAAATATAAGAACTGCATGAATTTAAGAAAAAATATCTCCAGACATCAACAACACTCTGGATAACTAGGAAATGAGGCCCTATGTCAAACATCCTGAAATATCCCTTTAACTCCCTCCTAACTACGATGACGCAAGTCCAGGTCAACGATGAGGAGAAGGAGGTTCATAAGATGATTTACACTTTTTAGTTGCAGACAGAAAAGTCTTCTTGCTTTGTGGTTTTTAGATAGAGCTATAACTAAAGGAGCAACCTTTAAATAAATCCAACAAGACACGTCAACGTCTGCTATAAAATGCCTTCTTTAATTAACATATGAGAACATTACATTCTCCCTGGTTTATGTGGCTGATGTCTCTCCGTCTCCACCCGTCTGGCCTTAAACTCCTGGGCTCAGTCTGAAGCCTGTCATGTGACTGTCCTTTTCCTGTTGTTTATCTGATTCGTAGCAAACATCTGAGTGTGATTCTGTAACAAGAAACTTAAGCCGACACCGCGGGCTCGGAATAATGACCTTTATCACACCAAACCTGCTCCGCCGTGGCTGAGGCCCGAGGTGATGATGGAAAATAATGCCGAGCCTCGCACCATTTCAGCAGAAACACCGGAGCTTATTAACCACAAACCTGCGGCTCCAGGTCAGGGCCCCACGCCGCCGTCTGGAGCCTCTTTACACATTTATACAGATCGGACAGAACCGCTCCCACAGAGGTTCGCTTTCATACATTCAGATCGACTTGATTATTAATGATTAAACAAACAATCAGCCTGTAAATAACACATGTGATTAGAATGGCAGGATCAGTTCAGAGCATTGACTGCAGGCCCAGGGTTACCATGGTTACGAGCAGGTTTAGTTCCTGCTTTAGAGTATCAGATCTCCATTATTGACGGCTGTGGAACTTTAGTATTGAATAATAAGTGCCTGTCTGCTTTGTACCAAAATATATCTGCACAAATGTAAATGACTCCCCCAGACTGTGGACAGAGGCTCCAGGACAAGACAAGACCCTTCATTTGCCCCAGAGCTAAAACATGGACCTGATTGAAAAAAAATAAAATGTGATTTTTGGATTCAGCATCAACACCACGGCCCTAAATCAGCCCAAACTTAGACTAAATCTGTTGTAAACCAGTGTCATAAGTTTCCTCTGAGCAAATCTTTGTAACAAATGTCACAGTGAAGCCAGTAATTAATGAATCTACTTTGTAATCTAACACATGACTTTTCCCAGACCAGTGTCAGATTAAAGGTCTCTGTGATTTACTTTTACTTATAAAAGTATAAGTATAATATAAGCTCTTTTCTTACATTTTGTGGAGCATTTACATTTTGAGGTGGAGGTGATATCGGCAGCTGATGTAACTAATAAAGTAACTTGTAATCTAATTTAGTTACATTTAAAATCAAGTAATCAGTAAAGTAACTAAGTTACTCTTTAAAGGAGTATGCAGTAACTGTAACTGTGGCAGCAAAACTGTGCTTTTCAGTTACTTAAGATTATTTGGAGCCATTTGCCTGAACGTTGATATTTTTATTAAGTTGTCAGTCGGGCTGAACGATTAACTGCAGCTGCAATTTGATCACGATGTTACACACGTGATTTGACCCATGCAGCTGATGCCGCCGCCCATAGAAGTGAATGTAGCGGCGAGAGACGGCGGCTCCACCGCGAGCTTTTGTTTATTTCTCAGTCTAGTTAAGGTGCGCGATAGATCGTGGATGTGACAATGTGAAATGTAAGATGTGAAAAACGTTTATAAAGCAGTCACAAAACCACTGAACGTTAGCATAGCGTTAGCCTTAGCGCTAGTCCCTCGCTGCTACGCTCTGATGATCACAGACACGCCCTCAACTCCCACTGGAGTCACATGACTCTGCTCCACAGAGATGAAGGAGAGCCGAGAGTAAAGAGACCTTTAGAGCCTAGAAGAGGCTGATGTTTGGACTTCTCTCATACTGGACTAAAATACAATTCAGAGGCAAATAGCAAGAAATTATTTTACAATAATTTTAACAAATATTACAGAAAACAATGATATTAATGTGGGTTATTTTGAGTTATATTTAAAATGATAATTAAGGACTAAAAAGTAATACTTTAATAAGTCAGTTGTAAATATTTCATGAGTAATAACATTGGTTAGGCTATATGTTAGTTATATGCAACAAAAGAAATCCTGTGGTCTTAGAGATGTATTAAAGTGTGAGTAAAAGTCCTTAGATGTGATTGGCTGCTGTCGCTTTAGTCCCGGTCTCTCCCTCGGGGCCGTTATATCCCGTCCTAAACTAAATCACCAAAGACATTTCCCTCCGAATGTCAGATCAGGTGATTTTCTTCTCGGTTTGGTTCGTCTTTCATCATCACTTTCTGTCGTCTCGGTGACACGGCCCTAACAGGAAGTTGACACGGCGGTAACAGGAAGCTGACACTCCGGCGACAGCTCCATCTCGCCGTGTGAACCTGCGGCGAGTGACAGGCGGCGCTCCCTGGTGGCCCGGGGTAATTTACCGCAGGGCCACGGGGTAATTAGATTCGGCCAGAGAGAGGAGGGAGGCGGGGGAGAGAGGGGGAGGAGAGAGAGAGGAAAGAGGGGAGAGGAGAGAGAGAGAGAGAGAGAGGAGAGAGGAGAGAGAGAGAGAGAGAGGAGAGAGGGGGAGGGGAGAGGGAGGAGAGAGAGGGGGGAGAGAGGGGGACGAGACAGGAGATACCTATTGAGAATGAGGAGTCTCGTGCCGAGTTGGGGTGATTTGGGGGGGCTCTGAGCCTGTCGGCCATGTTGGAAGCCGATTAGGGGCACACCCCCAGAATTTCACGCGTTCCTCATATTCCAGAGCACTTTAAATTTTGTGCATTTCGGCGAGACAGACACGGCTCTACGAATACGACAAAGAAAAGGAAGAAAGTAAAGCAATGCAAAGAGATAAGGCAAAAGAAAAGGGACCTCACAGGAACAAGCTCAGACCAAAACATCTGTGCCGTGACGACGACTCCTCATTCTCAATACTAAAATATTTGTCGTCTAGAACCAGAAAACAGAACAATCATGTGTGGAAGATCTGCAGATGTACAATATCGGGTTCATCTCCAATGTTAAGAAATGGGTGAAAAATATTGGGAATTATTCAGGGGAAAGGGAGAAAAGTGGGAGAAATTATTGCAAAAGTAGAGAAATAATGAAGGGAAAATATTAGTTTGAAAAAATGAGGGAATAATGAGAAAATAAATGGGAATTTGGGAAAATAAAATGGACAAAAATGAGGCAAAACATTGGGGGAAAAAATGAAATTGAGCTGAAATAACCAAGTCACTTCCAACAGCATCAACACTTGGATCTACAGACAGAAGAACTGTGTCGGTACCTGCTTTGCTAACGTTCAGTTAGGCGACGAAAACCAGGATGAAAATACAACAAAAAAGCAGCGAAAGAGCGACAAAAGCACAATATAAAACACGACAAAAGTGATGAAAAAGCTACAGAAGAGCAACACAAAATGTGTCAAAAATGTGATGAAAAAGCAGTGAAAATCAGTTTTGTAGGTCTTAGCTTTCAAATGAGTCGAGAAGCTTTTAGATTGGGGTAAAGCTGAACTGGAGAAAGTGGGGGTAAGAGGTTAAAGCCTATTTTCGACTCCTCTCTTCTCTCTCTGTTGTTGTTATTTGTTATTTGTTGCGCGGATCTTGCTCTGTTTGTGCGTCGGCCATGTTTGTAGCAGGTGTCGCCCTCTCCCCAGACGCTTCCCCCTCACAGCTCCTCGTCTCTGTCACAGCCTCACGTCGTCCACATCGATCTATTTTAAAAACCCGACACACGGCTGCAGATGGAAATGTCACGGATGAAACAAACGGTAACTCAGAGTGACAAACGAACCCCAGAGCTTTTTAATAAAACAATATCAGACTTTTATCCAAAAACATCTTATATCTTTAGATCCATGTTTTCATGCTGTTGGGCCACATTATTATTTTTTTACCAATCTTTGCCCAACTTTTAATTTATTATTTTTTGTTTTTTGCCTGATGTTTACCCTATGTTTCCTCTTTTACATTCTCCCCCCCCATTTTTTCCCCCAATTGATTCACAATGTACTCCCAATATTTACCCCATTTTCTCTTTTTTCATTTTATTTTATTTTATATTAAATTTTCCCCCTAATTTTCCCCCTGGATCAAAGTTTTTCCCACTTGGATCCATTTCTTCCCCATTGATTCTGAATGTTTTCCCTGTATTTGCCCCATTAAGGTTAATAAAAAAACTGATTAGTGGAAAATGTATTCTAAAGTTTCTAAAGATTTAATTTCTCTCAAGTCCTCGGTGTGAGCAGGGGGGGGGGGGGGGGGGGGGGGGGAGGGGGATGAGGGGCAGGGAGGGGAGGGAGTTCAGCTTCCTGATAGCCTGGTGGATAAAACTGTTCTCCTCCCTGAAGGCATTACCTCATACCTCATACCTCACTTCATGTTTGTCTTAAGAAGGAAACTCCATGTAAATATATAAAAAACAGAATCATCTAGAACAGTGAAAGCAGCTTCTGAAAGTAAAAAATGTAGCACATACGAAAACAACACAAATATGTTTGTGATGATGTCATCGCTCCACTTCTGGGTCTAATGTAACTTTAGTCCTATTCACTATAATGGGATGTATCTGATGTTCTCCTGCTGACTACAGGCTCTGTTAAACATCTGAAATATCACATTTACTCTGGATTTTCTGACTAATTATCTTATTTTTCCCGTACACAATGAAGGCTTATTTTAAATACAAAAATATCCTCATTTTTCCTGGAGAAATGGTGAGATAAATGATTCTAATTAGGTGTAAAACAGTTTTATCTGTTGTTGTTTCAGCAGGAGATTCAGATGAAGCTTATTATTGTGTGACTCTTTAAACCTGTCCTGCCTTTGCTCTGATCCCGTCAGAGCTGAGCAGGACGGGCCTGGCTATGGGAGCCCGTTTGGGGAAACACCAGGACGCCTGATTGAACTAGTGACAGTGAGTGGTTGGTGGTGGGAGGGGCTGATGGCACAGACTGGTCGCCTCAGTCTACCCCAGGGCAGCTGTGGCTACAAGAGTAGCTTACCACCACCGAGTCTGGAGTGAATGAATAATGCATAAATCATAAAGCGACTTTAAGTGTCCAGAATATCAAACCAATGCGTTATAAGATATCACTATTTACTATTTAAATGTTGTTTATTTCACATTTCCTGCCTATTTGCTCACCCTGAGTGTTTCTAAGAGCTGAATGTAACAAGTACATTTCTCCATTGTGAGATCAATAAAGGCTTATCTTATCTATTTTTATTTATTGGTTTATTTGGTCGGGACAGTGCAAGTTAATGAACAAGCCACACCGGATTGTAGCCTTGGGCTAATTTCCATCCGTCGTCCCCCATGCGCACTCTCAAACACACTCTCATTCATCCTGGACTACATGTTTTACATTTATATGGTTAGTCTGGTGTTATAAGTGATTTACCTCAGGTGCACTGTGGAGTGGGTCACACTGTTTTTAATGCAGGCTAACTGATACCATAGAAATGCTTTAGCCTTGCCCTAGCCTAGCGCCGCTAGACTCTTCAAATATAAGAACTGCATGAATTTAAGAAAAAATATCTCCAGACATCAACAACACTCTGGATAACTAGGAAATGAGGCCCAATGTTAAAAAAATCCTGAAATATCCCTTTAAAGGAGACGAAAATCAGCAATTTCATGGAAGTCAAAGAGACAAAAATGGCCAAATTGCTTGTAGATTTAAAAATTAGAGCAAAAATCCAACAACATGAAAACCTCAGACTGGCTCCTCGGGTTTGTTTTTCTCCCTTTATTATATTCTAACGTTACATTGTGTTTGCCGTAACCTGTACCTCGATGATGAACAACATCTGCCGCGCGCGCTATAAATAACGACGTGTTTCTGTTTGTGTCTTTGTCTGTTTGTCTGTTGTTGGTGTCACAGTGGAGCGACTTAAACCTTAAACATGTTTCTTATTTACGCTTCTGCAGCTGTCTCCGCTCCTCCACCCCCTCCGTCTCTCCCCTCTGCTTTAACACGGAGCAAATGCGGTCTTACAGCACCCCCTGGCGGCGGACGGAGGAGCTGCACCCGAGCAGAGGATCACAGTCAAAAGATCATTTTCACAAACTACAAGATCTTAGCTTTCAAATGAGGTAAACAAAAAACGTGACAAAAAAGCCACAACAATGCAGCAAGAATGGGACAAAAACATGCAGGAAAAGCAACAGTAACAGTATTGTTCTCCCATATCTTCCAGATTTTAACGCTCTTGAAAATATGACTTATTTAGATGGATTACATCAGTTACATAATTATCATTTTTTTCAGTGAAGCAGCAATTTTAATGAAGAAATGTTGGGCAGAAAAGTTATTTTTATTTGAATTTTTAAGCTGCTGACAGGAAGTGACATAAAGAAGGACTCATTCATTTCCCATTGACTTAACATGGTCGGCACGGCAACAGTTTAAAATTGTTTACCTTCTTCGGTGTCACTTCCTGTCGGTGTCCAACAAGGAAGTGAAAACATAAACGTTACAAAAATGGTCAAACTAAAGAAAACTGGGAATAATCTTTAGCAAAATCTGAAATATAATCGTGTTAACTGTGTTTTAGCGAAGATTGTGTCTAATGTGTCACATGCACTTTAACCTCTTAACCCCCACCTGAACCGAGCTCATACAGTTTGGCTTTACCCAAATCTAAAAGCTTCTTGTAAAAAAAAAAGAAAAAAGGTCAAAATAGTGACTATAAAGCAAGATGTAAATGAGGATGAAGACGCAACAACAAAGCGACAAAAAAGGCAACAATAACACAACAAAATAGTGAGAAAAAGTGACGAGAAAGCAACAATAACACAATGAAAAAGCAACAAAAAGAAAAAACAAACAAAAGACAAAAACGTTACTCAGTTACTTACAGTACTCAAGTACATTTTCCAAGTACTTATTACTCTACCCTCCTCTGGTCAGTCAGCACTTACTTTATGCACTTTATGTTTTACCGTGTGTGCTTGTTGAATGAATGTTGTAAGCCAGTGGTTCCCAAAGTGGGGTCCGGGGCCCCCCTGGGGGTCTCAGAACCACTGCGGGGGGCCCCCAAAGGTTGTCAACAAAACAAGTACATTGAAAAACAGTATATTTTAAATGGAAAAATACACTTATTTGCTATAATGTACTACTTTAAACCAGTATTTTTCCCACCGTCATAGCTATTGTATGTAATTTATGTATATGTACATAAATATGTCATTTTAACTGTAACATGTTTACAAATTCCTTTGAATAGAGTATATTATTGTTATCGGGGACCCCGAGAGAATTTCGGAACGATTAGGGGGGCCGCGATGTCCCGGACTTTGAGAATGGCTGTTGTAAACTATTCCACCTTTTCAAAATGCCCCTTGGGGAAAAAATAAGTAATTCGATTGAAAAAACCTTTCGGCACAAAATCCAAATAAATGTTGTTGCAAAACTCTTCCTTCCCTTCTGTTTTATTATCTTGAACGTAATAACCTGTTCCAGCCATTTGCACTGCTGTATGTCACTATGTGGTCTGTCCACACTCATATCTGCTAACACTTAATGCACCTGCACATCTATGAATACACACTGTTGCTTTGTGGGTAATTGTTGTCTTTATCATATTTTTATTTATTTTAATCTTCTTTACGCATTCCATTATAGCCTTTTAGTTTTACAGTTTTTACAGCTTATTTTTATTTCACGTTGATTTTCTGAATTTACTTTACAAACTAAAAACACAAATACAATTCTATAATCGGTTTAATAATGTTCAATGTTCAACTTGTGACACTTCCTAAATTTACTACAAAGAGAAGCAAGATTTAATTTACCTTTTAAATATTTCCTAATTTTACTTCTAAAAGTAGAAGTAAAATATCTTTTATAATACTTTTACCTCGGAAGTTTCTTGAATAAGTTCCCAGTTTGTGTAGTAAGTTAAACTCCTGACAGATGGCGCTGTTCTGAGTTCGAGCCGCGGAGGAAACCCACGAGGAAGAAACGGCCGCAGTGCAAAACGGAAGCGCTTCAGACTTTTGCTAAATCGGTGCAAACTTTTGTAGAAAAACGGCCAAAATGGACAAATCCAGTGAGTTTGACTCGTATGAGATCGAGGAGCCGAGTGACGAGGAGCGGGCGGAGAGCAGGTGAGGAGTTTGGAGCGGGGTTTTAAGGAGAAAAGAAGCGGCTAAACGAGGCTAACGCGTGGCTAGGTGGCTACTGCTAACATGTAAACAAACCCAATAAACGAAGGTTTTTACAAGAATTCAGACTGAGATGATCACTTTATTTTGTTGAATCCCCTCGTTTTCGGTGCTCTCGTTATTTTTATTGTATTTTATGTAAATTAATCCAACTGAAATGTTGTATTAAGCTTTTGGACCAGTCTAAATTTGAACCTACAATCAACCTATGAGTAGAAAAAGTGAACTTACCGAATGGAAATGTCGGATTTAAATACATTTTAGTTTGCCTCTTTAATGTATTAGACTTGTGTGATTAGTGAACATAAATACCTCCCATTTAATCTGTTGTTTTAACGTCCACAACAAACGGATTGGTTTGATCATATTCGATCTCAGAAAGTGAGAGCTCCTAGAAGTGGACATTGAATTCAGGGAGTTGTATTATTATCTTCTTTTCATTTTCACTTCTGAGGGTTTCATCTAAACTAGGGGCTCATGAGATGATTTCAAGACAATGGGCCTCATTCACGAACGTTCACAACACGTTCTGAGTCATATATATTTGGACATATTAAATCATGTATTAATTAATTCCAGAATGTAAATGTAAATATAATTATAATAAATAAATTGGTAATATCACTTGTGTACTTTCTATTAATATACCAATGTATTACTGTTAAAACTTTTGAATGCCGCAAATAATGCAGCATTAGATGCGCTGCATAAATGTTATTTGATAAAGACGGACGTGTGTCTCGATCCTGGGACCTTGTGTTCCCGAGGCTCTGCTCTGAGCGGAGTGCAGCTTCGCCGCCGCATCTATTTAAAATACTGACCCGAAGGGAGAGAAAGAAAACCCTTCATCAGCTAATTTCATAAATGAGGCCCAATGTTTTTAAAATGATCACACTAAATGTTTTGTATTTTGGTGAAATAAAAAAAAATCAAAATACAGCATTCAAACAAACGTAAACAAATGTGTCATTCAGGTATCGGTATAAAAAAAATTAACTGTACGAATTTTCGAAGACAGTTGTGAGATATTGCCATTTTGTTCTCGTATAGAGTTCGGGAAAATCCACAGTTACCATGGAGATCGGCCATCTTTGCAGCTGTTAGCATACATTGGCTAAAAACAGTATAAAAAGTGGAGAAAAAAAGCTATGGAGCAACTCCGTTAGCTGCTGAGTTACTGCTGTTAAAAACATCTAACACACTGTGGTGTCCAAGTGTTTTAATGTGAACAATAACTCCAGTATTTTAACTTTTAAAATCTCCATTAGTTTACAATTGCTGCTAATCCCAGAATGCTTAACGATATGACATCACATTCCCGAAGTCTATTATGCCTCCCTAGTTTACATTTAAATGCATGAGCACTGGGTTTTGTATCATGTTAAGTCTGGCCTGTGATCTTAAGTTCTTGAAATTGCTGTAGTTGCTCCTGAGGAAGTTTCCTTGACAGTTGTTTGCTCTGGGTCTTAGTTCGGAGGACGAGCTGGAAGTGCTGCTGAACGGCACTCCGCAGCAGAAGAGGAAGCTGCTGCGCGAGTATCTGACCGGAGAGAGCGAGTCGTCCAGCGGAGACGAGTTCGAGAAGGAGATGGAGGCGGAGCTCAGCACCACCATCAAAAGCCTGGAGGGACCCTGGGGGCCCGGCATCACTGCACCGGGGCAGGGTACGTGTTTATGGAACAGGCTTTTAGGATTAACATGAGGAAGGGCCGACGGTGTTCAGGAACAAAATCTGTACCAAAGAACTAAGCCATGGATTTGAGTAATTTCATTTTAAATATAGACTTTCTTTTAAGAATCAGGCTCTGGATACAATATTTGACATGAAAAAGTGAGTCTGGCAAAACCCACAGACATTTGTTTAATCCATAAATACTCAAAAACCCACCCATTTCTGTGCGAACACTATTTTGTAGTCCTGACATGAGGATCGAAGACAATATTCAGTTTCCACGAGGCATTAAAAAAGTCATTAAACTAATTGTGCCAAAATCAAAGCCTTAAATGTCATTGGAAAGTTATAGGGCTGAAACAACTAATCAATTAATCGACGACTAATCAAATATTGAAATAGTCGACAACTATAATCCATAGTTTTCTGGTTCACACAGACTCAAACAGAGCAAAAATAACATGAAAATGTTGTATTTTTGTTTGTTTTTATAGTTAGGGTCTGTAGTGTTTTGTACATTGTAAATTTCATGAATATCTGTCTGTGTCTCAACCAATCAGAAGCAGAATTAGTGCCAAGAGCCTCCAACAAATATTTACTTGAGGTTTAAGTGATTTTTTTTTTTTTTTAATTTAGAAAAAAAAAAAAAGATTAAAAAATCATAGATAGATTAATCGATTGCAAAATAATCGCAGCCCTAGAAAGTTATGACATTGTGCAACATTTCTTTACTGGATACGTTCATCAAAAACACCAGGATGGCGGTCTAAAACATCAGCTGCAGTTTTTTTTGTCTGAAATTGACCACATTTCTTTGGCTCAAAAGTGTTCCTGTTTTGTCCAATTATTTTTCCTCTGTTTGGTGAAATGTTTGCAAATCTTAAGAAATTAAATATAAGTCGATTGTTTTTCTTCATTTGTGGCATTAAATTGTAGTGTTAAAATTGCATTGAAAAGCATTAAATATTACTTTTATGTGCCTGTATAAAGTTAGTCACAATGTAAAATGACTATAATGTGAGATGTGAGAGCAGCCCGTAAACCAAAAGAAATCCACCTGTAGCATTACCTGTTCCATTCCGCCACTGAATGGGTAACTGTCCCTGTCAAATGGATAAATGCTTTTTATGATTTGAAATTGGTTGAATAAATGTAGCTGGATAATGAACCTTGATCTCACCCCAGCATGTTTTCTCTTCGCAGCAGAGACCTCGGGAACAGGAGGAAATCCTCAAATGTACGACAACGTTTACTTCGACTCGGACTCGGAGGAAGAGGACACGGCCGGTGAGGGACACAGACTTAAGATGACATATTTTAGGACACACTTGAGTATAAGGGCTCTCACATTTATAATACATTTTTAGTGTTTGCTCACGTCTTCTCTCCCAAAATGTTTTTCAAGTTTCTTTGTTCTCCCTCGTGTGATAGGCAGCTCGACCGGAAAGAGGCGGAGACAGCGGACCGTTCTGACCAATGACGAGCTCCTGTACGACCCCGATGAGGACGACCGGGACCAGGCCTGGGTCGACAACAAGCGGAGACAGTGAGTCCTAAACATTATTATATTTACTGCTCAGGAAGTTTTTAGCAAGTTTCTCCTTTAACTTAAGTTTTCAGATGTTTATTCTCTGACGTTTTGAGATTTATCCAGGAAGTGACTCCAACATGTCTGTGTGGCTCCCTGGTCTTTCCCACGCTTATTCATTCACTAATACTGACATGTTTGGTATCCACGTGTAGCAGGAAAGGCTGTGACCGAGATGACGCTGTAATCCAAATATGGTCATTTCCTTTGTGGGAGACAGCAGCGGCTAAAGACGGGAGAAATATACACAGGGCGCATGTGCAGACAAAGGGACTAAACTTTAACAACATCTGCACTTTAGTCGCTCCATAAGACTCCGCGCTTTACAGACTCCACTCAACCACCTTTGGAAGAGTTTTTCACACAAGGATTTTTGAGCTTTGAACCAAAAAACAAGGATTTATTTTTTTTTTTCACTAGACCAAATTTACTCAAACTTAAAATGTAATGTAATTTCTTCCTTAAAATTATGATTATTTTTCCAGTTTCATAACTACGTTACTCCAAAACTGAACAAGATCCCTCTGAGTAAATCTTTACAGCTAATTTATCTACAAAATAAAACCACACATTTAAACCTGGAACTTGAGCATTTGCTGTAAAGCGCTTTGGGCCTGATGAAAGTGGAAAAGCGCTGTGCAAGTTGAAACCATTTACATGTACAGTATAATAAATACAATACTTTTTAATGTAATTGTATTGATTTTTTTGTTGCGTTTTATTGCATTTCTGTATGTTTGTTTGTTGCTGTGAGGTACAAATAAACCTGCCTTGCTTAGTAGTACATTTCTTGTTGTGTATTTGTCAGGTACCACAGCAGGAGGCGTCTCCCTGGAGCCGGATCTTCTCAGCGTCTGAGCAGCAGCGACGCCGTCCTCAACTGTCCGGCCTGTATGACCACGCTCTGTCTGGACTGTCAGAGGTAACTTATATACACAATTCACTTCAAAAGGATTTTATTCTTTGGCATCAGAAATATTGCTAAACAAATGTGAGAAACTGGCTTCTCCTGGTCCAAGTTTATGCACATCCACATTTTCGCGATTATGTTTTACTGCTACTTTACCCTCCTCTGGTTATATCCAAGGGAAGGGAAGGGAATCTTATTTGAATAGTGCTTTTCATATGACACGAGTCACACCCAAAGCGCTTCACACATGAAAGGGAGGGGGGGTCATTCACTCCATGCTGAGGGTGATAAGCTACATTTGTAGCCACAGTTTCCCCTGGGGCAGACTGACAGAAGCGAGGCTGCACACATCTGCACCAACGGTCCCTCCGACTACCACCAACCACTCACACAAAGGCATTGGGTGAAGTGTCTTGCCCAAGGACACAACAACAGTCTGCACCTGCAGGAGCCGGGATTCGAATCCCTGACCTTCCGATCATGAGACGACCCGCTCTACCATCTGTGCCACTGTCGCCCAAGGGTTGAGTTTCTTAGATCTAGAGCAGAGGGGCCCAAACTTTTAGTCTCCGAGGGCTAAAATGAAAAAGTGTCTGTGGGTCGCGGGCCAAACACGGCGATGTCAAGCGTGAAACACATTTAACTGCAAATAATAATAGTTTATTTAATTTTTTGGTAGCCTATACATTTGCATATGATTCTATCTATGCAAATAACATGCTACATTAAAACAAATGTTAACTGCGGCAAACACATAGTTTTAGTAGAATTGCAGCAATATAGTACAAAATGTAAACAACACCTGTATCTACAGTACCTACAGTGACTTTACCTCATTCATTTGTTAACTCAAGAAAATCCCACATTAGATCATTTTGAAAGTGTCAGTTCAGCATCAATTCTTTTTAACATGTACCTTTTGTTGATGTCAATGACCTTTGTAATAAAAGTTGGAAAACTGTGAAAGTTGATGCTGCAAAGCTTTGTGATTAAACACCAAGACACAACCGTGTTTCCTTAACTTTGCGAATGAGTGAAACAGCGCCCCCAATTTGACGCTGGTGGCCAAAACGTGTACTGCATCCATATTTACCATTGAGAATGAATGGGAGAGAGTTAGTATGCGGCGCAAAAGTAGGTCACTCTCTGGCTCTTAATTGGGCCCCACTTTGGGCACCGCTGATCTAGAGTTTCTAAACCTGTTTGTGTTTCCCTCAGACACGAGAAGTACCGGACGCAGTACCGAGCCATGTTCGTGATGAACTGCACGGTGAAGAAAGACGAGGTCCTGAGATATAAAACTGAACCGGAGCGACGCAAGTTCAAGAGCCGACGGAAACGCAAGGCCCCAAAGACGGCGAACAACCGGGACTGGACCAGGACCAGGGTCGGGACCAGAGACCGGACCAGAGACCGGAGGGGCTGGACGCGGAGGACGTCTACAATCCCGTTCAGTGCTCCGAATGCTCCACCGAAGTCGCCGTTTTTGACAAAGAGGAGGTTTATCACTTCTTCAACATCCTCGCCAGCCACTGCTAACGAGAGACACACCAGAGACTGTGGACAATTTCTTTCACTTTTATGTCCTTAGTTTGGGGCAGAGAGTTTCAGGATTGCCTTGATTTTAATATTAGGGTTTGACTTTTTTATTTGAGGAAATTTCTGATGAGTGTTTGAGGGCAAGGCTCCAAAGTTTGAAAGTCCTCTCCTCGCTCTGAATATCGTCTCCACATTTGGACGCCCTTATGAGACAGTCATGTGACCTTAGTCCACATGTGCTGAGAGAGAAGACCCTGGACTTAGTGACAGTCTTTGATTCATGTGGAAAGATCCAGCTGTTCTGGAGATATGATCCACAAACATCAGCATTTTGACTGTTCCGGTAGTTACCACAAGAGGATTTCTTAGCTGCACCGACTCCATTTATAGGCGATTGTTGTTTTGTACAAATTTGGGGCCTTTTGTGATCAAAGCAGCTGTGAGAGACTTTTGCCCAATGGTTATACACAGAATGGACTGTAAATTAAAAAAACGCTTAATCTTATGATCAAATGTGTGGCCAATATTCTGCCTAATTCTCTACATGAATCGTATGTCATCAATCTTCAGCTCAGTCGAGGCTATGCCCCCTTAAACCTTTAGGCTCTACCGGTATCGAAAGCAGGAACTCGACAAAATCTTTTAACTTTAGATCCCAGTTTTTATGCTGTTAGTCCAGGAACGGCATTAAAGGAACTGACTTGGTTCCTTTCAGCTCAAATAAGTGATTTTTGTCCCATTTTGTTTTCTTATCTTTGACCCAATTTTTCTTGTTTTCCAAATGTTTCCCCATTTTTTTATTACTAATATTTCCCCGAATTTATTTATTATTTCCCTTTTTCCGCATTTTTTTTGGTAATTTTTTTAACACACGTTTGCCACAATTTCTCCCACTTTAAACTTTTTCCAAATTATTCCCCATTTTTTCACACAATTCTTGACAGTGAAGATGAACCCGATTATTGTAAATGTGCAAATCTTCCACACATTATTGTTCCGTTTTCTAGTTCTGGACGACACATATTTTTGTATCAGTATCGTAAAGCAAGTTTCATAAAAAAGAAATGTGTCCAGCCCTATAGTCGCTGCAGCTTTCTATCTATACATCAATGTTAGCCTTGGTGTGAAATGTATGTGATTAAATATTTCATTTCCTAAAACCTAGATTCAGCTCAGATTTCACATGACGAGCGGTTAATGCTTGTGCTTCATAGCTAGAAGGTCCTGGGTTCGATTCCCACCTGGGCGCCTTGCCTTGGTCAAAAGTGGGCGTGGTCAGGCATCTACATCATCACTCGCCGCCTAAGTGCTGTTCCAAAGTTCAAGTCGTCTGGAGGCTTGGTTAGCATGTGGCTAATATACCAAGGATACATCAGTGTAGCCTTCACTGCCTTTTACCAGCCAATATCACCCATAATGCACCACGGCTCTTAGGAAAAAGGAAAAAGAAAAAAGGTAGTGCTGGCCAGTGTTCATTTCAGTTGCTAAAAGCAAAAGTTTTTGTCAAGATTTGGTCAAATCATGAGTTTCAGGTTTTTGTCTTGTGTGTGTCAATAATAGAAAAATAAATCTATGATTTGTTTTGTAAATTTGAAATTTATATCATTTGATTCAAACATACAGAGGAAATGTTACTGCTTCATGGAGCAAAGGACTTCATTTGTTTCATGGGCATTGAATTAATTAATATCAGGCACTTTGAAATTTTTATTTCTAAAGTTTTAGTCCCCTTTCGAGTTTTATTTTGTATTTTCAGATAGGTTTCCTCATCTCTGACTGATTTTATTTATTCATTTGTATTTGTTAAAAATATTACTTCCACCCCACTAGCCCGTCAGAATCCCCCCTCCTCAGCAGACCCTCCCATGGATGAAACATAACTTCCTCTTTTAGTTTGTGATGTCACTTCCTTTAGCTCTGAAATGTGTTCCATTAGCAGCTCTTTTTTGGACCAAGGCAGGACCAAAGCCTTGGACTGGAAGGAAATGAGTTACCAAGGCAAGGCACCTAGGCTTCATCTACCACTAAAAACATGTACAATAGGCCAAGATGAATGAGAGTGCGCATGGGGGACGACGGATGCAGATTAGCTCAAGGCTACAATCCGGCGTGGCGTGTTTACATGCATAAGTCCCAAGTATGTTCATTAATATACACTGTCCCGACCAAATTAATAATATAAATTAAAACCATGTTCTGAAACAGGGACAAATCCAGGAGGCGCTGCACCGTTTCAGAGGAGACTGAAGCTGGAAACATGCTGCTCAGGTCGGCCCACAGCGGCTCAGGACTAACACCTGAACACTATTTTGTTGTCTGTTTGTACAATGACAAATACTGGAATAGCACTGACTTACTTAAATGAGCACATAAAACAATAAAAGGAACAAAACCCGATTAAAAACAATAATTTTTTTTAGTCTAATTAAAGATCAACTAAAAACCAGTGCCCAGCCTTACTCCGCCCACAAGAACATTTGAAAATTAAGAATTTAGTTTCAGAAAAAAGGCTGAAATTATGTGAAGAAAATATATATATTTTAGCGAACAAAATGAACTGGTTCGGATTTGCATGTCCCACAAAATTGTTAAGCCATTTATTATAATTATTAATGTATTTCTTCACGTTTTAATGTATTTTTTGTATAACGTCATCCGTTGAAACTTGCTCCCTGACGCTGCGCTCTGATTGGCTGAAACATCCAAACTCCTGATGTGGCGTCATCGTACTCCCGGAAGTGCCTGTCCCACTTTCTGCCGCTGATCCACGTCGTAAATAGATTGAAACTTTCCCCGGAAAAGTCTTTATTAACGCGGAGACCATGGCTCTGGGGGACTGTTGGAAGCAGCTGTCGTGGTTTTATTACCAGTACCTGCTCGTAACGGCGCTATACATGCTGGAGCCCTGGGAGAGGACCGTGTTCAGTATCCTTTAACTCCGAAGAGCTAACTGTGGCTAATGCTAACTCCGAGTGTGCGCCTTGTTCTTGTTCTTTATCACTCTTTCCTGCGTCATTTTGGTGATGTTTTCTTCTCTTATTTCTTTTTTTTAAGCTACTATATTAATGTACTGAACATCGGGCATTCTTATATTTAATTGTCTTGTTTCTGCCATAACAGCTTCTAAACTCTCTTATAAGTGACATTTGTGGTTAAGTGTTTAACCTGTCACGTGTCCTGATGGTTTAACCTCTTAAACCTCATCTTAACCGAGCACATTATCTCCAGTTTGGCTTTAACCAAATCTAAAAGCTTCTTGAAAAAACTAGCGACACACAAATGAGACGAAAACGAGGAGGAAAATGCAACAAAAAGTGACAAAATAGCAACCAAAGAATAACAGTAAAGTGACAAAAGGCGATGAAAAAGAGACACAAAAGTGATGAAAACGCAACAAAAAGATGAAAAAAGTGCCAACACCACAAGGAAAAAGATCAGTATAGATCATTTTTATAGGTTTTAGCTTTCATGAGGTGTTACTCTGGCCTGTAGTGTGTTTGCCAGTGACTCACTTTTCCGGAGGCAGACATGAGTGCGATACTCACCAATGTATCAAAACAAACAGTACCGTGAAGTTTGAAACAGCAACATGGTTAATTATTGTCGTGTTCTTGGCTGTCACAATACATCAGAGAAACTACTTTGCAGTACTACCGTTTACCCAGAGTTGTGCAGACAGAACAGATTGCAAGCCTGTGAATTTTGTAGCCGGTATGTGGATTTTACATTTAATGAACACGGTCTATGTGTAAAAAAGTGTATTTAACATTTTCATTTAGCAAAGTTAATTCCAACACGACCTCTAGTGAGAGGTGGGAAATCTACCAAAACAAAATATTACACACATTTCTAAGAGTGTTTATGTCAACTTCATATAAAGAGCATATCATCAAATATTGATGAGAAAATTGATTCACTTACGGGAGGCAAGATTGCGAGATCGCCACTAAACAAACTAAACTAAACAAACTGGCATTCGCTTTCATTTCATATGGAACTTAAGTTTGTAAATAAAACGTTTTTTTGTTTTGCATTCAGTCTTTCGTTGTACAACTGTGTGAGAAGTTTTGGGGTCCGAACTCGACAATAATAGAAAGCTGCAGACCCGGAGCCGAGGCGAATCTGCCGTGATAGTGCGCCCTCTGCTGGTAGGAGCAGATCCAAAACGGTATTATTCGTTAATATTTTATGTTTTACAATTATTGTTAGAGTTAGTTTACAGTCGTTAAGATTAGGGGTAGGTTAAGATTACGGTTAAGGTTAAGTTAGGGTTGTTAGGATTAGGGTTAGGTTAAGATTAGGATCGTTTAGGAACAAAAATAACAAGCAATTTGTATGCTGTTCAAAGTTATGTTATCTTTATTAATCAACAGTAGGGGTGGGCCATATCGTATCGCATATCGTTATCGCAATATAGTTTTTGGATATCGTTGTAATTTTTCATATCATTGTGGACACGATATAATTTATGTTATCCTCAGCTCCATCAGAGCAGCAGAAACCCTGACTGTAGAACACAGGGACAGGCGCTTACAAAGTAAAATGACATGAAGGATGTAAACTGCTTGAGTAGATCATATTTGGTAGGAAATTAGTATTGGCGTAAAAAAAAAAAGAATAAAATATCAAGGCAAGGCAACTTTATTTATACCGCGCATTTTGTACATAAGGCAACTCAATGCACCTTCCATCAATGAATTAATCTTCCCAATAGGCGTAAGGCTGGGATTTTGTAAGTAATTTGTCCATTGTCAATTATATCGTTAAATATATCGTTATCATGATATTTCTTTTTTATATCGTGATATAGATTTTAGGCCATATCGCCCTGCCCTAATCAACAGATAAGAAAATCATAAGTATTTCGTTTTTATGAAAACATTTAAACTCCTACTAACTCCTCATGTAGATCTGTCTCGGCTCCGGGTCTGCAGCTTTCCCCAACTCGATCTCGAGGGTTTATCGTGAAACCTTGCGATTTTGCCCAAAATTGATCATCCGTCTGGTTAATTGGCATGAGCTGTATCTCCAGCACGGCGGCACATCCGGGTCTGAACCAGATCTGTGACGTCCGTGAAAACGCCCTGTAGAACTGGAGAAGATGCACTCGGCGGGAGTTAAGAGGTTAACCTGTCACGATACAGTCCTGTGTCCTGATGGTTTAACCTCTTAACCGAGCACATTTTCTCCAGTTTGGCTTTAACCAAATCTAAAAGCTTCTTGAAAAAACTAGTGGACACAAAAATGCAACAAAAAGTGAAAAAATAGCAACCGAAGAATAACAGTAAAGTGACCAAATGTGATGGAAAAAAGTGATAAACGCAACAAAAAGATGAATAGAAAAAAAGTGCCAACAACACAAGGAAAAAGATCAGTATAGATCTTTTTTATAGGTTTTAACTTTCAAATGAGGTGTTACTCTGGCCTGTAGAACTGGAGAAGATGCACTCGGCGGGAGTTAAGAGGTTAACCTGTCATGGTACAATCGCGTGTCCTGATGGTTTAATTTCACCTGTAACTTTACACAAATGTGAGAAAAGTACATGTTTTGTCAGTTGTTCAGTTGTTCCAGGAATGAAGACAAGCTTATCTAAACTATTGGAAGTATGTGACAGTGAGGCTCCGTAAACGTGGCCATTGTTTGAGAGAAACGCTGACATCTGTTCAGTCAAAGGATTAATAATGTAAAGTGTGTCATTTATCCGTGGTAGGATCTTATTGGCTCATTGTTCAAAGGGATTAAGTGGTTTGGTGTTTTGAAATGATCCGTTTGTGTAATTTAATTAACGGGGACAGTAATGTTTGTATCTGGATTAACTCCGTGTTGACTTTTCTTAAAAACAGGGCGTGGGTCAGATTAACATCAGAGAGAAGAAGCCGCGATGCCGCAGGCCAGTCAATACTAATGTTTTCTTTCAAAACACGGAAGCCCGGCTGTATTTCACTGCAGAGTCGTATCAACACAATACGATGAAAGAGTTTGTGCAGGAATATTTAAGTCTTTTCTCCAGTTTGGCTTTAGCAAGATCGAAAAGGTTTGTGAACAAAGTGTCAAAATAGCCACGAAAACACAATTAAAAAGTGATGATAATAAAAAGCAAAGTAAGAGCTTCAAAAAAACAAAAACCTGCCGGAAAAGCAACAATAACACAATAAAGAAAAACGCGGCAACAATGCACCAAAAAGTCACGATCAGTTTTGCTCCCAAAGTGCGGCCCAGGGGCCAAATGTGGCCCTCAGGCTTGTTGTTGAATTGGCACTGCCTGGCCAGACGTATTATTCTGTTTATTCTAAACTGAGTTAATTTTAAACTGGAGTTTCACCAACGAGATACTAACCATGTTTCTTTTACACTAGGTCAGGATTAAGCATTTTTACAGAATAAATAAAGTCATCGTAGAGAAGTTTTATCATCGACAGGACTGGGTTTTGGTAAAGTTGAGGACTTTTCACTTGTGGTCACAGAAGCTTCTTCTTGGCTCTTCAGGTCAGAAAAAACACTATTACTCAAACTGGAAGAGTCTAAATAAGACTTAAAGCTGGGGTGCCTGATTATTCCTGTACAAACTGACATTTTTACATTTGGCCCAAACTCATTTCTGGCTCTCACAATCCCTCCTGCAACACTTCCCTTTGAATTGTTCAAGCTAATTGATTATATTGAAGAAAAATACATTTCACCAGTTTAGTTCTTCTATCGCTCCATAAAAAATGAGCTGAAGACCAGTGAACGAGGTCTGTGTTTTGCTGTGTTTACAACTTGATCTGTGGTGGTAAAAACTAATTTACTTTACAACAACAAAAAGTCAGGAACCCCAGCTTTAAGCCCTGTCCACACGAAATCAAGCTCAGGACTAAACGCAAACATATTGGATCAATCCAGCGTATCATCCAGACATGGCCGGCGTTTTGCGGGTCTGTAAACAAACATTTTCCAAGGTCCCAGAGCAGAAAGATCTCAAAATGCTGATTACGTTGCTCTGTTTTACGGTGTCTCTGCAAATGTTTCTAAAACCATGACATCACAGCGCCAGCGTTATGTATGTTATCCATAATGTACTGACCTAATAGGTTTTACTCCGCTCTATGTTAAAGTTTACTGCACATGCACTACATCTTGTTCTATTATCTGTGGTAGCGTCACAGCCCCACACACTGGCCTGGTGGATGAATCGCAGCGTCTTCGTTCTGAGTGCAAGTTATTTGTTTCAGTCATATTTCAGGATTTTTGCCATAGGGCCTCATTTCCTAGTTATCCAGAGTGTTGTTGATGTCTGGAGATATTTTTTTCTTAAATTCATGCAGTTCTTATATTTGAAGAGTCTAGTGGCGCTAGGCTAATGCTAGGCTAAAGCATTTCTATGGTATCAGTTAGCCTGCATTAAAAACAGTGTGACCCACTCCACAGTGCACCTGAGGTAAATCACTTATAACACCAGACTAACCATATAAATGTCTGTGTTAATAGAATAATGTTTGAAATATAACTGACCTTGTATCACGTGAATTACCGCATTTTGAGGGACTATTTTCTCGCAGATCACTCCGTCGCTGCGTTAGCTTACAGCCACGAAGCTGATGCTGCTCAAATATAAGTTATTTTAAATGATTCTATTAACACAGATATTTATATAGTTAGTCTGGTGTTATAAGTGATTTACCTCAGGTGCACTGTGGAGTGGGTCAGACTGTTTTTAATGCAGGCTAACTGATACCATAGAAATGCTTTAGCCTTGCCCTAGCCTAGCGCCACTAGACTCTTCAAATATAAGAACTGCATGAATTTAAGAAAAAAATATCTCCAGACATCAACAACACTCTGGATAACTAGGAAATGAGGCCCAATGTCAAAAATCCTGAAATATCCCTTTAATACTGAGGTTTATTGTCCTTTTGTTAACCTGTTGTTTGGCTCCTTAACCCTCCCCCTCTCAGACTCGCTGCTCATCTCGGTGGCAGCGATGGCCGTTTACACCGGCTACGTCTTCGTGCCGCAGCACATCATGGCCATCCTCAACTACTTCGAGGTCGTCCAGTGACCCGCTCCCGTCGCGCGAGCGACCCGGCCGCTCAGAGGAGTTCAGCTCCAGCTCGGACTTCAGTGTGTTTGTTTTTCGCCGGTCTGCTCGCTCGCACGGAGGATGTTATTTACTGCAAGAACACTCCATTTTGAAAACAAGTGTTTGGGGACGAGAAGCTCCAAATGTGCTTTCAAAACCTCTAACGTGACCAAGTGTTATCTGCTGAGGCACTTAACACTGGAACCTTTGTGAAAAACGTTTGTGAAAAACATCCTCAGAAAATAGATCTGGGCGATATATCGTCTACAAGATTATATCGAAATGGCTCTTTGGAAGATTATACACATTTACAATATCGAGTTTATCTCCAGTGTCAAGACAAATATGTTTAGTATGTTTTTAACTTGAGGCAATAATTGGAAAAATTGGGGGGGGGGAATTTGACAAATTTGGGTAAAAAGTGGGAAAACATAGGGGTAAAATTGGGGGTAAAAATAAGGAAAGAATAGAAACATTTGGGGGGAAAATTGGACACAGCAGAAAAAGTGTGGGGGAAAGATAGGGGGGAAAGTGAGGACAATTTAGGAAAAAATTTGACACATTGGGGTAAAAAATGTAGAAAAAAGGAAAGAATGAGAGCAGAAATTGGGAAAATATTTGGGTAAAAAAAAATTTAATTAAATAAAAGTGAACAAATGTTATGAAATTGGTTTAAAAATTTTTTGAAAAAGAACTAATATTTTTCTGCCCTTTTTGTCTGTTCGGGACAATTATCTTTTTGAGCAAAGCGATGTAAATGTTTGCTGTAGATTTTTGCATATTTCTGATGTTTGCTAAACGTTCGCTTCATCGTTATAAAGTCCCACAGATATTGAGATATTCTTTTCAGTCAATATTGCCCAGCCCTGTTTGAAAATGGAGATTTGTTTAAAAAAAAAAAAAATTAGCATAGGACTCCCTCTCATTGTGAACTATATTTCTAATGATTCTGAAGTTTTGATTGTCATAGTCATTGATTTGAAGACGTGTCGAGGCGTTTGTGAGGAAATGGTGCACCCAGAAGCGAAAGCACAAAGTCTGTTTATTTATCACAAGTGTCCCTTATTTGTACATAAGAAAAGGATTCTCCGTGTTCTTGTCAAATCGTTTTATGTTTTATGTAAATATTGTGTAAAGTTTTCTCCGCAGACAAATGTTCTTTTTGTGAATCTGTTCTATATTCAATCAGTAAAGGGTTCTTTTGGGTAACATGGCGGTGTGCTTCGTAACTGAGTAATGGCCACACTCTGAGAAAACCGTCATCTCGAGCTTCCAAAACGCGAATGTGTTGAATTTCAAAGTGTTGCTCAGGATTAGAGATGAAACTCTTTGCCTTTTACCAAACCCACCTGGACGGGGCCTTTCTGTGTGGAGTTTGCATGTTCTCTGCACGTCTGTAGGTATCGATAGACGGGCCAGTGCATTGGGAGGTGAAAATAACAAATATTATACAGCAAGTTCATTTCATGCCCAATGCGTTAAAGGGATATTTCGGGATTTTTGACATTGGGCCTCATTTCCTAGTTATCCAGAGTGTTGTTGATAGGCTAATGCAAGGCTAAAGCATTTCTATGGTATCAGCAAAATGGTTAAAATGATTCTATTAACACAGACATTTATATGGTTAGTCTGGTGTTATAAGTGATTTACCTCAGGTGCACTGTGGAGTGGGTCAGACTGTTTTTAATGCAGGCTAACTGATACCATAGAAATGCACTAGCCTTGCCCTAGCCTAGCGCCACTAGACTCTTCAAATATAAGAACTGCATGAATTTAAGAAAAAAATATTTCCAGACATCAACAACACTCTGGATAACTAGGAAATGAGGCCCAATGTTAAAAATCCTTAAATATCTCTTAGTTCAGCTTTACCCAAATCTAAAAGTGTCTCGCCTGCCTCATTTTACAAAACTGATCCTAACTTTTTTTGTTGCGCTGTCACCGCGTTTTTGTCTTAATGTTGCTTTTTCTTTTTTTCTTTTTTTTTGGGGGTGGGGGAGGAGTCTTTTATTTCATGGTTTTGCCCCATTCTTGCCACTTTTTTTGTTGTATTATTGTTGCTTCTTTGTCACATTTTTTTATTGCATTTTCATCCTCTTGCTATATTTATGCTGTTTTTTCAAGAAACTTTTAGATTTGGGTAAAGCCAAACTGAAAAACTGGAAAATACGGCACCTCCTTCTATGTCACTTCCTGTCAGCAGCTTAATAATTCAAATAAAAAAAACGTTTCTGCCCAACATTTCTTCATTAAACTTGCTTCTTCACTGAAATAAAATGATAATAATGCAACTGATGTAATCCATCTAAATAAGTCATATTTTCAAAAGTATTAAAACCTGTCATATGCGCTTTAATGCTTCCATACCCTTGATAAAGCCTTGATTATACTCGTGTATTACACTAATGATCATGTGAAGTTGCTGTGTAGATCTTAGTGATAGCTGCGTGTCTGCCATAGTCACGTTCTGCACGGAGATCCTGACAAACCAACCTGTTCCAAACTCTCCGTAAATCTTTCTGGCAGTAACTGTGTTTATTTTCGCTCGGATTCTTTTGTTGTTTCTCCCTCGCGTGCCTTCGCCCCTTATCTGCGCGCCCTCACGGCTTCCCCCGACGCGTGCTGGTGCGCGTGTGTTTACATCCGGAGCGCACGTGTGAGAAATGTGCGTTACGTGCGGTCTCCAAGGACAGCGGCCGCGCCCCCCACACGTACGTGCCCGCGCAGCATGTCTGTTCTTTTTTCAGGGCATCTTAGGACATTAAGTCCATAAAAGAGGCACACAGGACAGTCAGGTGTGGCACGACCCGGTGCGTAAAAGCGCGTTTGGAACGACTTTTACGCACGAACTGTAATTACACTTTAGCTGCAAAAAAAAAACACTTGTTAACGGGATGTAAATCAACTTGCAATTTTTTAATGAAGTATTTTTTTAAATCACGTCAGGGGGAAACATTTCAGCTCAAATAGGAACAAAGTGAACGCTGTGTTGATGAAACAATATGAGCCAAACTCAGAGTTGTCTAAATAAGAGCATGTAACGTGGGGATAAACCAAAGCTGATCCAGTTTGAGTCTCCGGAAAAACCTCTTTTCAACCCATAAGAGAGATGTCCGTCACTCGGCCCGCGCTGCGCTCTGTGTCCTGGAGCGCCCCGGTCATTAACGATGGATAATCATGAATAAATACGTGATTAAATGGAGTCTGGAGCGGTGTCGGAACACGGAAGCAGAAGAGTCTACGTGAGGACTGGAGTGCAGAGAACGCTCCTCCCCAGCGCGCTACGGCACATTCGGCACGTCGCACTTTTGGCCTCGAGTCAAGTGGAGAACAGAGGAGGCGCGCGCAGGAAGTGGAGCGACGCAAAATAAAAGCGCGACGTAAAAGACGTACCGTTTTTTAACGAAAGGCGGAGTTGTTGGGTTGAAAGAACAGAGGGAGAATAAATCAGTGATTTAAATGAGTTTACTTTATACTAAAGGAGGACAAAGCAAATTTCGTTACTAGAAAAACAAATCAGGTATAGTGACTTCAAATGACAAGGCAAGTTTATTTTTAGAACACAATTCATACTCAAGGCAATTACAAGAAAACAAAATCAATAGAACATCAACATAAAAATTAATCAATGACAGTAAAAGGAAAGAGTGCAGATAAAATGTGTGTCATATTCACGGGTAAAAAGAGCTGTTTTCAGCCTGGATTTGAACATTGTCAGAGTTGAGGCCTGTCTCACATCCTCATGAAGACTGTTCCAGATTTTAGCTTTAGCCTCACCGTGTTTATTATTGACTCTGGAACCACCAGGAGACCCCTCCCTGAGATGGTTCATACGGCTCTAACATGTCAGAGATGGACTTTGGTGCTAAACCATGAAAAGACTTGTAACAAGCAGAGCTGTTTTAAATTCTATTCTCTGAGTGACAGGAAGCCAGTGCAGAGACCGGAGCACTGGACTAATATGGTGGTATTTCCTGGTTCTGCAGCTCTAACAGTGAGCAGCCGTTACAGTAGTCTAACCTGCTGGAGACAAAAGCATGGATGAGTCTCTCTAAGTCTGGTTTACACACTATTCCTCTGATCCTAATGTTCTTCAGATGGTAAAAAGCTGATGATGTTATTGCTTTGTTTAAGTTAATGTGTTTTATTGTGAAAGCCTGGACCGGATGTGTGGCCTCTCCTCTCCGCTGCTTAGACTCAGGGGTGTAAATACATGTCCTCGTGTGGCCTCACGTCCACATCAGCTGCACGCGACGGAGGACTCGCCTCGGATCTACTTTGACTCCGCTACTTTTCTACTAAACGAGGAGTTTTGTTTTTACGGAGATCATCTTTGACTGCACTGAGTTCTGCTTTCCCCCCAAAGAACCAGTTTTTTCGATCATTTCGGTGACTCGACAGTTGAAAGTTGTGCAGAGACTCTTCAGATTTGCAGCCGAAGCTTTGGCTAAAAGTCGAAATTTCATTTGACATAATATTTTTGTTACAGACATTTGTTCCCGCACTTTTATGGCAACGTTTGCATAAAATTTCATAAGATTTAACGAGGTTTGTTGTCATTCCATTGGTTACATGTTTAATAGTTTACATTTTTAGTTGGTAATATTAGAAGGGATTTTCTAAGAGTGTAATTCTGCACTCTGTTGACTCGGTTTACTTTTTGCTTCAAAGTTTATTTTTGTAACTTGTATTTTTGAGTAGTTGGACCAACTTAAGTCTTTTAGTTAATGACACAAACCTTTACTAGTATTCAAAACTCTTGTACTCTTAATATTTTTTTGAAAATCGTTTCTTTTGAATTCTGCATCTCAGCGTTTTTCCACATTATTCGTACATTTTGGCAGAACTTTTTAATTTGTGAGACTGGACGAAGTTAAAGTGACAGTGCTTCAGCGGCGGCCATCTTGGAAGACCTGTCTCCGTGACAATGCCGTTATCGGAGTCCGTTAGCAACGCCGACATGGAGCGCGTGGCGTCTGAGCGCGTGGTGCCCGCCCTCCTGGCCCAGGGCTTCTGCTGGTTGGACGGCGTGCTGGGTGATGTCACCGGGGGGGCGGTGCTGGAGCAGGTGCGGCGGATGCACCAGCAGGGGGCGCTGCGCGGCGGCAGGCTGATGCGCTCGGCTCCGGGACTCAGCCACAAAGAGGTCAGAGGAGATCGCATCGCCTGGATCACGGGGGCGGAGCGAGGCTGCGAACCCGTGACCGTGCTGCTCACCACCATCGACAAACTGGTGATGGCCACGGCCCGACGGCTGGACAAGAGCATCAGCCACCGCTCCAAGGTACTACTACTACTACTACTACTATTACTACTACTACTACTACTACCACAGCCCGACGGCTGGACAAGAGCATCAGCCACCGCTCCAAGGTACTACTACTACTACTACTACTACTACTACTACTATTACTACTACTAACTACTACAACCACGGCTGACTTTAAGTAATAATCTGACTGAGCAACGTTTATTCTGTCTGTACTTTTACTCGTCACAAAATAAAGTACTTCTAAGTACTATAAGTGTGGTATGTTTAAAGTATGAATAACGTTATTTGTGGTTGTTTCAGGCGATGGTGGCGTGTTACCCTGGCAACGGGGCGGGTTACGTCAAACACGTGGACAACCCCAACTCAGACGGACGCTGCCTCACCTGCATCTACTACCTCAACAAGGACTGGAGCGCCACGGTGAGTACTTCTACTACTACTGCTACTACTACTACTGCTACTGCTACTACTACTACTACTGCTACTACTACTACTACTACTACTTACTACTACTGCTACTACTACTACTACTACTACTACTACTACTACTACTACTACTCTACTACTACTACTACTACTACTACTACTACTACTACTACTACTACTACTACTACTACTACTACTACTGCTACTACTACTACTACTACTACTACTACTACTACTGCTACTACTACTACTACTACTACTGCTACTACTACTACTACTACTACTACTACTACTACTACTACTACTACTGCTACTACTACTGCTACTGCTACTGCTACTACTGCTACTACTGCTACTACTACTACTACTACTACTACTGCTACTACTACTACTACTACTACTGCTGCTACTACTACTACTACTGCTACTGCTACTACTACTACTACTACTACTACTACTACTACTTCTACTGCTACTACTACTTCTACTGCTGCTACTGCTGCCACATAAACAATGTGTACTGATCACATGACCCGTCCCGGCCAATAGGAGGACGGCGGCGTGCTGAGGATTTTCCCCGAAGGAAACCGTACGTCGTGGACATCGAGCCGGTGTTCGATCGTTTACTTCTGTTCTGGTCCGACCGACGTAACCCGCATGAAGTACTGCCCTCGTACAGTACCAGGTAAATACTGCAGTACTCTTCTAAATACACCACACGAAGTACTGCCCTCGTACAGTACCAGTGTTGGGCAAGTTACTTTAAAACTGTAATATTCTATATTAGTAGTTACAGTTTTAAACATGTAATATGTTTGTATTACATAATAAATGTAGCTGAACTACAGTACTTTGAGTTACTTTTGGCTAAATATAAACTGAAGCAAAAGTGCAGTCAGAGAGTTCCTCTTCTGTCTCGTGTTTAGTTGTGACGATGTTCCCACAGACTCAGATCTGTTTAACTGGATTTGGTGCATTTTATTTGGAGAGTTTTTTTCATTCTTAAATACAAACCATTTCTATGCACTTGTAACTTGAGTTACTTGAATTGTAATGACTAATATATTACGGTATTTTGTGTAAGTAATATGTAATATTCCTTAGTTAGTTAAAAAGTCATATATTTTTGTAACTTGTTACTTTTGCCATACGTGACCCCAACACCAAGTAAATACTGCAGTACTAATACGTGATAAAACACGACAATAAAGCAACAAAAAACGACAAATGTACCACACAAAGCAGTGCTGTGTTCACGAGCTCCTGGACGGGGACAGACTCTGACGTTGTTTGTTTGTGTGTGTGTTGCAGGTTTGCGATCACAGTGTGGTATTTCGACTCAGAGGAACGTGCTGAAGCTAAGAGGCGCTGCAGAGAACGCTCCAGTAAGAACCTTCTGTTACTAATAATTATATTACATTACACACTGGAACTAAAGTAAAACACGTTAATGAGGCTAAAATAATAATGTTTGAAATATAACTGACCTTTATCGCATTTTGAGGGACTACTTTCTAGCAGATCACTCCGCCGCTGAGTAGCTAACAACCAGGAAGCTGATGCTGCTCAAATATAAGAAATGGTCATATTTAAAACATGATTCTATTAACACAGACATTTATATGGTTAGTCTGGTGTTATAAGTGATTTACCTCAGGTGCACTGTGGAGTGGGTCAGACTGTTTTTAATGCAGGCTAACTGATACCATAGACATGCACTAGCCTAGCACCACTAAGCGGGCCATTAGCAAATTATGGGCAATAACCTGTCCCTGCACTTCCCACCCCAGAAAATGAAATATTTAAAAAAAATCAACAATGCAGTAAAACAAAAACATATTAAATTGAGCGCCACATGATAAGAGCCAGGTAATTTCAGATCATATTTTTGCAGTTTTTACTTTTTATCTCACTTTGAAAATCCAGTGTATGTTGAAAACCCAGTGTCCCCGACCCCATTTTCACACTTTTGTGCAGTTAAAAGGAATATTTACAATAAATCTATAAATATTTTTCTTGCCAATTCCAAACAAACAGAGAATAGACTTCAATAATCTGCAGATCTTATATGAAAAATCACAACTATTAATTAAAATAAGAAAAATCTCTGTCCCTCAGTTTTGTGTCATTGGTGTTGTCAGCATTACTTTCCAGGATTTGTAAGGTTTAAAAAAGATGTGAAGAAATATTTTCTGACCTGATGAGACCAAGTTAAAAGCCTAATCCTGGGAAATATAAAGAAGGACATATTTTCCTCACTAAGAACAAAAAAGTAACTTTAAAATGTGACTTTATACTGTGGGTCATTTTGAAATGTCACTGGTGTTACGGCTGTTTGCATCAGGTTCACAGCTAAAACTGTACTGTGATACACCTTTGTTCAGGAATGACATAGAAATACTTAAGAAAAATGGACAATTGAAATTTGTCACTGGTGTTACGGCCACACATTAAATGAATGGAGGAATCTGAGTCACTGGTGTTACACTTTAGTCATTGGTGTTATGAAAACATTGAGCTTAATTTAACATATAATTCTCCCTTATTTTAATAAAATACTGTTCTTAGACAAAACGGCTATTGTTTAATTTCCTAAATGCAAAATTTACACAATTGACAAAATGTTTTGTTGCATTATATGTTTGTCATTAAAATAGTTGTAACACCAATGACACAAAACTTAAAATAAAAATCTTAAATGATAAAAAAATGAAAAATACCCGAGCCGTCCCTTTAACTGGTAATAATACTAAGAGGGTATTGAACATGTTCTGGTGATTTTTTTATGTAAAAATATTGTACATGATTTTATTTTATTTTTTTCCGGACAGAAAATGCCCATATTTTGATAATGGCCCAAACTCTTCAAATATAAGAACTGCATGAATTATAATAATTACAAAAATTCAGACATCAACAACACTCTGGATAACTAGGAAATGAGGCCCTATGTTAAAATCCTGAAATATCCCTTTAAATATCCCTTTAACTCCTCGTACAACATCTCTCCAGCACATCTCGTATTGTCACTATTTAAGTCAAACTGGATAAAATGTGCTCGGTTCAGGCGGGGGTTCAGAGGTTTTAACATCTGCACTTTAGTCGCTCCTACAAACTCCTGACAGATTCATTGAGCTTTTGAATGTCCTGATGGTTTATTCAAATCCCTCTCGGAGCGACACTAATCACTGTTTTCTTTCTTTTCTTTCAGGGTCAGAAAACATCAAAAGCGAAGAGTGAGCGTTCGACCTCAGGAGCATTATCTCCTCGACCCACCGGGGGGCGCTGCAGGCCCTGAAAACTGCAGAGACTTTAGAGAAAGAAAGAGACATTCCTTTACATCGATGTCCGGATGAATATTTATTTCGCGCTCATGCTGAGTGCACTGATGAAGCCTTTTGGATGAAGAGGCGAAAACGTTCGACACTTCAACTACAGAGTACAGATGATGACTCAAGAACCTTCATTGAATATGGACAATTCCTGTACGACTGAGAGCCTGCACAGACGGCGAGTGTGAAGTTTTACAGTACAATGTTTATTAACCCTTTACTTTGTGCTTTTGCTCTTGTACTGGGTTTGGAAATTCCTGTAATAAATTATTGAAATGTGTATAAACTCATCGTTTGTCACTCACATTTAACCTCTTAACCCCCACCTGAACCGAGCACATTTTTGGCTTTACCCAGTGATGAAAACCAGGATGAAAAAAGTTCCAAAAACGTGATGAAAACACAGCAAAGAATGGACAAAAAAAGTGCCAGAAAAGCAATAACAACACTACAAAAAAGTTATGAGGAAATAATTAGACCAGGGTGGGCCATTAATTCTCATAAGGCGCCACATAAGAGCCTGAATATCAGAGGGACCAACAATAACTCCAACTTATTCTGCCACTTTATCCTGTTGTACATTAGACTAAATTGTGTATTTTGAATATCTGATACTGGTATTTAGTAGGACTATTATTTTCTGTAAATATTTAGCCATATCAAGTCAAGGACGCGCATGTGTGCATCGTTATTCAGGTTATTCAACAAAAGCTCCAAAATAATAATATGTATTGTTGGGAAAATACTATCGAGGAAACTTTTTTCAATAAATGAATAATAATGAGCCTGACTGGACTGTAGCCAATGTGTTGTTTATATCCTGATCTCTTATCATGTCAGTGCCCTCTGCTGGACACGTGTGGAATTCTTTCCTTTTATTTTTATTTAAGCAGCCCCCTAGTGGCTGGAGTGAGCATTATAGTCATTTCTTTAAAAAAGAATCATAACTCCGCAAAGGAATGGGCTAGAGACTTACTTTTTTTTTTTTTTGACATACTCAGTCAAGTGGTGGGCCGGATTGAGTCATCTCGCGGGCCGGATGTGGCCCAGGTCTGAATTAGACCATAGTTCAGCTGGAAGAGAGGACTCTGAACTTTAGGACACTTTTTGTTTCATGTGAATTGGCCTCAAGAATTACGGAGAAATTAGCGACAAACTAAGACTAGAAATCTGCATAAACACAGTTACCGTAGTTACCGCCGACATCACAGCGTTCTAAAGGCCTATAATATTATATAAAGGTAAAATTGACTCTGTGCATAACTTCAAATCATAACAGTTATGCACAGTTTTGAGGAAATGTTTGTTCTTGTACAGAGAGATCATGGACCCAGTGACTGATATTAATGATCATTTTTGTAATTGTTTATTTTTTTGTAGATACGACTTGTATTATGTATTACGAAAGTGTAATGCAGTTAATAGGAAAAACTGGCTCCTCCCCCACTGGGCCCGGTGACATCATCACATTCTAGAACCTGGAACCCAGCAATAGGCTCTTTAGGATGTTGTGACGTCACGTAAACACAGCCTATTGGTACTTTTTTCACTCTTACTTGAGTCATTATTTCGGTCACTATTTTTTACTTCTCCTTGAGTAAAATTACTTCAAGGTAAAGTTATTGTTACACCGGATAAATGCCCTCCTCCTCTCTCAGACAAATGGCTCTAAATGTGCTCGAATGAACAGAATTAATGCCGATTTGGTTTGGACTGCACTGAAATAAGATCTGTTGTTAAAAAAAAAAATAACAAGAGAAATTAACATGGAAGCTTAAAATAAGACAAAGACACTTGAAATCAGACAAAAAAGTTCGGTGATAAAATTGTCCAAACTTTCTCAAAACTTCGCTAATTCGAGCACTTTTAAGTCCAGATCCGACGACTCTTTCCTCAGTGCTTGAGTCAATATTTGAGCTTCTCTACTCACCTCTCATTGTTATAAAGTGACTCTTTCTTGACCCTCTGTGGTTGCAGCATCTGGTCACTAGAGGGCGCTGTTGCTCCACGTTTGTCTGCACCTGCGTGAGGCCTGAGCAGTGATCTGTCTGTGGGTTTGTCCATGTGTTTGACCTGTAGCTGCTCGTGACAGTGACAACCTTACATTATTATAACATTATTATAACATTATTATAACCTTCCATTATTATAACACAGATACCAGTGTTAGTGACGGCTTAGCTTTTCTAGTAAAGAGAACTCCAGTCAGGCTAGTACAGTCTGTAACTATAGGGGTCCAGTTTTCTGTCGGTGATTTGTGGCTAATGAGGGTTTGTATTGTTTCTATTAAAAAGCATCTGTGGGTAGAAAAAAACACAACGATTTGAATCAAGAACTCAAACACGTCAAACAAGGAATTATTTTAGTGAATCTGTGATCGATGAGAAATAAAACTGTGAGTTCACGAACATTATTTTTGAATAATGGATGAAAAGCTAAAAGAATGTGCGGCTATTAAGCACTTTAACTGTATCTACAAAAACCTACTTCAAGAATACAGTGAGAATTGAAAGTGTCACTGCTGTAGTTGTTATCGCCTCTTGTCTGCTTTTCCATGTGACCGTCCTTGTTTCCTTCCATACTCCTACTCAAATAAATATAATATTAAATACATACAACACAATACTAGGGCAAGCAGGAGGTAACCGGTGCTCGAGTGGGACCAACACCCTGGTACCAGCTCGCCAAAAATCTTGCTCTTTTACTGCACAGACCAGGACACCCAAAGGCACTCCTCAATATGTATAATGAAGAATAGGTGGAGCAGGAGGTGGGCTGGAGCTCGTAGGGCGCCCCCTTCTGGCAACAGCCTACCAAACCCTGCCTCTTTTAAAGTGCATATGACAGGTTTTAATGCTCTTGAAAATATGACTTATTTAGATGGATTACATCAGTTGCATAATTATCATTTTTTCAGTGAAGCAGCAATTTTAATGAAGAAATGTTGGGCAGAAAAGTTATTTTTATTTGAATTTTTAAGCTGCTGACAGGAAGTGACATAAAAGAAGGAAACATTCCATAGCAGTTTGACTCACTCATTTCCCATTGACTTAACATGGTTGCACGGCAACAGTTTAAAATTGTTTACCTTCTTCGATGTCACTTCCTGTCGGTGTCCAATAAGGAAGTGAAAACATAAACATCACAGAAATGGTCAAACTAAAGAAAACTGGGAATAATCTTTAGCAACATCTTAAATATAATCGTGTTAACTTTTTAGCAAAAATTGTATGTATTGTATTGTATAATGTGTCAGATGCACTTTAACACATAGATTAGGACAAAACATTAAAGACACACAAGAAGAAAACTATATGTTTATATATGCACGTACTGTCCATGTACAGGCATATATAAGTATGACAATGATGGTACTATATGGGGCAGTAATAACCTATTACTATTGGATGTTTAAGAATACTCAGTTGAGAAGCTTTTAGATTTGGGCAAAGGCTGGTCCGAGTCCAGGGCTGTTCTTCGGTCTCAGTCCGTCCCGCCCACTGAATCCACATGTTTGCACAGATTTGGCTTTTTTAAAGGCAGATGGTCCTAAACTTTTGATCAACTGAAAAAAACATTTCGGTTTAGTTGTTATTTTATTTTATGGTCTTAAACTCGACTTTGACCTGTGTCTTTGTCCCTGATCCAGATAACTACTGTGCCACCGACATGCAGGGAGGGCATCTGGCTCTCTGGGATATCACAGCCTCTCCTTTCATCATCCTGCTGCAGTAATAATCTGCCGAGGTCAGCGACTCCCGTGACCCGCCGCCACTTTAAATATTTCAGTCCATTTGAAATGAGCGGCGGTGCATGAATGATAGATCAGAGCGAGGAGCGATGTCCCGCGGCGCGTCGCTCCTCCTCCATTTCACACGTTTCTCTAAAACCTCTTCAGCAGCGCAGATGGACGGATGACGAAACAAAGATGAAAACGGCCATGCACAGAGTTCAGATCAGGAGTTCACTCGGATTTTTCAGAATCACTGCTGAGATTTTTTAGCTACTTTTCTCCTTAACGTCTCAGTTTTAACTTCAGAAGAAAAAAAACAAACCAAACTCTCCCTTTACGAGGTTTGTTTGAGGACGTTTTGTCCTGAAATCACTAAAATATGAATAAACCGAGGGAAAAACATTTAACAAGGATCACTGGGCTTTCAACACTATCCTGGACATTTAGTTTACATTCATAAAAACAACTCATATAAAGTTTTTCTTTCAAAGCATTTCAACCTGGATAAACTCAGACGCAGCGATAGAAAGATCGATTATTATATTATATGTATGTTTTTCAGACATTGATACATGGATCATAGTTCGTGTGGATGGGCAGGTATGAGTTAGAGAGTCTGGACACTGGTGGTGTGGGAGACCCGTGAAGGTGAAGCTGTGGATAGAAGAGGCTGTGAAGGGGTGGAGGCGGGTCGCAGCACAGCTAGGAAGCGGACGAACCATGAACGCTGGAGCTTAAACACAGAGGACCGAGGGCAATGATTCAGGAGACGCTGAAATGAGTCTCTCCCAGGCTGAATTCACGCTGAGGCTTCATTTCATAAAGTAAAATACAAAGACTTGGCGGCTCCAGCAGTGGATGATTTTATGTTATTAGACTACTTTAGGTATTTCTATGATCGTTTCTGTCCCAGCTTTGATTAGTTGCCGTTAGCTTTAACATGCTGTTGATAAGCCACAGCATGATGATGAAAAATATGTTTGTGCAGATTAAAGAGGAGGTATTATGTAAAATGGACTTTTTCAAGCTTTATATCATGTTATTATGTCATTCCCTCATTAAACACATGCCTGGAGTGTTGCCTTGGCTCATTCACATATTTTTGAGTAATCAGTAAAAACTTAGACGGCAGCCATTTTAGGTGTAGCTATGCCTCAGTCCTCCTAGGAACGCCCCCACCTCCTGGAGACGCCTCTGGACCTTTCGTCACCAGCCAAGCCACCAACCACTGCTCCTCAGCTCAGCAGAGCCCCCTCCCCGCACAGTAGTGTTGTTTAGATGCCACAGCAGTGTGCTGAAGGGGGCGTGTCGGAAAGCTTCTTAAAGAGACAGAGGCCTATTTCAAGACGTTCAGTACAGCCATTTTCAAGGCAGTTATATTAATTTACTGCATATACAGACCAACAGAAGGTTACGTCATCATTGTAGTATGCTATAGACTGGTGCTATGTGATTGAAAAAAGCATAATACCCCCTCTTTAAAACAAATGGAATTCTGCAGGTTCAGAGCATCAGAATGAGGTACAGCATCTCCATATTCACTGAGGTTTAGTTTTGTTTTTAAAGCCGTGAGCCGTTTTCTGTAGCCGATACCTGATGTGGTATTTTTTCCAGTATCTGCTACGATATTCGATACCGGAAAAGTATCAGTCAGGTATCAGTATCTAAAATAATGTAACAACACCCAGCTGTAACAGTATTGGGGTCGTCTCAGGGTCGGGGACAAAAGCGTGATTTATGTTTTTCCCAGTCAAAAAAACTAAACAAAAAAGAGTTGGACTCGATCTTACGAGTCAGACGCTCTCCTCAGAGAAGCTAATAGAGCTAAACAAGTAGAGCGACGGTTAGCACTGGTGCTTCACAGCTAAAAGGTCCCGGGTTCGATTCCCACCTGGATGGGGCCTTTCTGTGGAGTTTGCATGTTCACCCCGTGTCTGCGTGGGTTTCCCCTACCACTAACAACATGTACAATAGACCCTTTAATTGTTTGTAAACATTCCGGGCTTAGCTGGAGGCGGGAAGCTCGATTCCTATCTATTTCCATTGTAGCTGTTGTCATAGTAACGATAAACAAATGTCTAACTGTTTTTGGAAATATCAGATAAATCTTATTTTATCGTCTCAAATGTCATTCCTCTTGTTCTGGCTCCTTAAGCCACAACAGGACCACATGTTTCAGTTTTACACTTAAAATCACTAGTTTTAGTTTAATCTTATTTCTCTTGATCACTTCCTGCCTCCTGATGATGTCACTGATGATGTCGTTTGTTAAGTGGTGACGTCACAGCTCTACTTCCGGGTTCGCAGATGTGCGACAAACTACAAAAAACTCTTTAATACCACAATCAATATTTGTGAAACTCAACAGAGAGTTACTGAACATACTTATTTATCAGGCCCATTAGCCAAAAGTGCTGTAGCTACTGCTATAAAAGTCATATTTACCAAATATCCAGGTTAGCAGTGAAAAATGCTAACGGCGCAGCAGCTACGCTAAACCCGGAAGTAGCGACTTTAGTAAATATGACTTTTTTAGCAGTAGGTGCGGCATTTTGGCTAATGAGTCTGAGAAAGAAGTAGCTTCAGTCACTCTCTGTTGAGCTTCAGAAATATTAATGGTTGTTTTTAAGAGTTGTTTATGTTTTTTTCTCACATATTTGCCCGTCTGCCAGGACCCGGAAGCGGAAGTCGTGACGTCACACTTAACAAACGTATTGGCCAGGATGAATGAGAGTGTGTTTGAGAGAGCACACGGGGGAAGATGCCCATGGCTACAATCTGGTGTGGCTTGTTTACATGCATGAGTCCCATGTATGTTCATTCACTGTCCCGACCAAATAAACCGGTAACAGAACAATCTACAAGATACCGTTAAACGATTAGAGACAGCATTAACCTCTTAACCCCCGCCTTAACTGAGCACGTTTTCTCCAGTTCAGCTTTAGCTTACAGCCTATGGGTCAGTGTAACGCCTAATTTGAAAGCCAAGACCTACAAAACTGATCTGAGAATTTTCCTCGTGTTGTCGAGTTCTTGTCACTTTTTTTTAATGCTTTTTGCTGCATTTTCTTCCTCATTTACGTCTCATTCTTGACGCTTTTTTCAAGAATCGTTTAGATTTGGGTAAAGTCGCACAGGAGAAAATGTGCTCGGTTAAGTCGGGGCTTAAAGAGGGGGTATTCTGCTTTTTTCAATCACATAGCACCAGTCTATAGCATACTACAATGATGACGTAACCTTCTGTTGGTCTGTATATGCAGTAAATTAAAATAACTGCCTTGAATAAAATTGCTCTCTCAAAATGGCTGTACTGAACGTCTTGAAATAGGCCTCTGTCTCTTTAAGAAGCTTTCCGACACGCCCCCTTCAGCACACTGCTGTGGCATCTAAACAACACTACTGTGCGGGGAGGGGGCTCTGCTGAGCTGAGGAGCAGTGGTTGGTGGCTTGGCTGGTGACGAAAGGTCCAGAGGCGTCTCCAGGAGGTGGGGGCGTTCCTAGGAGGACTGAGGCATAGCTACACCTAAAATGGCTGCCGTCTAAGTTTTTACTGATTACTCAAAATATGTGAATGAGCCAAGGCAACACTCCAGGCATGTGTTTAATGAGGGAATGACATAATAACATGATATAAAGCTTGAAAAAGTTGATTTTACATAATACCCCCGCTTTAAGAGGTTAAAAGTTACTTGGTTGGTTGAATTTAAAATAAGGTTCTATATGACCTGCCCTGGCGCCAATATCTCCATTCTATTGTGCAAGTCACAGAACGAACATTCAGATGTTATTAATGTATGAATTGTATCAACATTGTTATGTAAGTGTAGCCTCAACTTTTAAATTGTTTTATGTTTTATAATTGTTGTTGGCATTATACACCTCGCTATAGGGGCAACAGATGAAAACTAGCTTTGCAGCTAATACTGACACATTTACAGAAATGTTCATTAATGTGAACTGTCCATGTCAAATAAACTAATAAATAAAATAAATATCAGAGAAAGATTTGACAGTACTCAGCCCTGACTGTAAGTATTGATCAGAAAACCCGACACAAAGTGCTTTGTGCTTTAAATGAGTAAAGATTAATCTGCAAGAGCAGCTCAAAGACGAGACACAAACCAGAGTTTTTTTTCTCTTTTAATATTTCCATTTGTTGGTCATTAGAATCTGATAACACTGTTAACATTGATAATAAGAGACGCCTCGGTCCCGGCTTCGTAAAAGAATCTGTAGAATTGTACAAGAAAGGGTTAAAAACACACACAAGTTTCTTTTCACAGTTAAATGAGCGTCGTTTTTCCATAAACACCATGAAACTCGGACAGAAAACAACAAAGACACGTCACATCTGGGTGTATTTCCTGGTTTTACAATGAGCGTCCCACCAAAAAACAAAAAAACAAATACAAAACAAAGTGTCCAAAAATAAACTCGTCAGGAACTGCGCTTGGAAATTTTCGCTTCTACGTCGCGGCGCGTTTTGGCGGAAAGTAGAAAAGTCTGAAGGAGCCTCAACAAACGGCTCTCGAGGAAAATTTAAAACCTGATTTTTTCAAACAGTGATTGTAGATCGTTTCGTACTAAGATCTATCGCTGCAAAAGTCTCAGAGAGAAAACGCCTTGGAGACGCTTTCAGGCTACAAAGTCACGGGACAAATCAGCGCCATTTCTGTTTTCAAAATGTGACGCCATTTTAATGCTGCAAACGCCAAAGAAACTAAAGTATTTCATTAGTAGTATTTTCTCAATGCCAGTAGTTTAACGATACTTTGTGTATATATATATATATTTTCGGCTTTTTTTTTTTTTTTTTTTGGGCTTTTGTGCCTTAGCTCGAAATAAAACTCTAAATAAATACTTGGTTTTCGATACCGATCTCTGAAAAAATATTTGTCAGCAGAAAACAGAACAAGAATGTGTATAAGATGTAAATTTACAATATCGGGTTCATCTCCAATGTCAAGAAATGTGTAAAAAATGGGAAACAAATTGGGGCAAAAATGGGAGAAAACTGGGAATAAAATGGAAAACGAGAAAACATTTAGAATAATTGGGGGGGAAATTGCGGAAAAAATAGGGGAAATATTAGCAGTAAAAATGAGGGGAAAAATTGGGAAAACAAGAAAAATTGGGACAAATGTAAGAAAAAACAAGGAACATTTGTAAAAAAAACAAAACAAAAAACATAATAATAATAATAATAATAATAATAATAAGTTGGGCAAAAAAAAAAGACGATTTAAGTTGAAACAACCAAGTCCAGCCAATCCTGTCCCTGGACCAACAGCATCAAGAACTAAAGAAACATTTTTTTAGTGTATCTGCTTTCGAACCTAAATGTTTTCAGATCCCAGACTGGTATCGTTAAATGGTACCCAGCCTGAGGAACAAGGGTCAATTCTAAATCAATCAATCAATAAGCATTCTCAAGCAAATGGGAAACTTCTGAGCACAATTTCAGCCAAAACTGCAAAGTGTTTTGGACCAGTGGTTCCCAAAGCGAGGGACCCCCCGGAGGGTCGCGAGTAGGGCTGGGTACCTTTAAATGCGGCACGGTAGTACAGCGGTTAGCGCTCGTGCTTCACAGCTAGAAGGTCCGGGTTCGATTCCCACCAAGGCCGGGGCCTTTCTGTGTGGAGTTTGCATGTTCTCCCCGTGTCTGCGTAGGTTTCCTCCGGGTACTCCGGTTTCCCCTACCACTAAAAACATGTACAATAGGCCAGGATGAATGAGAGTGTGTTTGAGAGTGCGCATGGGGGACGACGGATGGAAATTAGCCCAAGGCTACAATCCGGTGTGGCTTGTTCATTAACTTGCACTGTCCCTACCAAATAAACCAATAAACCATAAACCAAACCAAATGATATTACTATAGTATCGAAGTTCAGGTGTCAAAAAATAAAAGTATCGAAAGCTGGAATCGGAAAAAAAAAAGATCAGAGTTTTGATGCTGTCGGTCCAGAGACAACATGAAAGGAAGTGACTTGGTTGTTTCAGCTCAAAATAAAAAATATATTTTTCCCACTTTTTTTCACCATTTGTTTGTCCCATTTCCCCCATTTTTTAAAACTTTTTTTTATTTTTTTCCACAATTATTTTCCCTATTTCTACCCAAATTATTCCTCATTTTTCACATATTTCTTGACATTGGAGATGAATCCCATTACTGTAAATGTGCAGATCACACATTATTGTTCTGTTTTCTGGTTCTTTAGACGACAAATATTTTCATATAGGTATCGGAAAGAGTATCGTTCAGGTATCGGTATCGAAAACCAAGTATCGTTAAAGCACTGGTATCGAAACAAATGTACTGGTGCCCATTGTTTTTTTTTTTACTCGTCTGGAGAATCAAGACCTGGGCATCGTTTCCCAGATTAGACTCCAGACCAATGTTTATGGAAGTTTTGTTTTGTTTTTGCTCGTGATTTGTTCAAACTCTTTGTGTTTTTGTATCGATTGGCACTGATTTGCTTTGTCTCGTGATCCACCCGTCGAACACGTTTCAGCTATTTCTGCCGTCCGTAATCCGGTGAAGAGGGCTTTCCTTTGAACAGAACCAAAACACTAAAAACAAGTAGAAAAATGTGCAAATAAAATCCTGAGTTTCCTCTGATCTGAGCGTCACAGTCGAGTTTCAAACGGGAAAAAAAACAAAACAAACATTCAAACCTGGCTCTCCGACGATTGTTTTACAAAACCCTCTGAAACTCTGGAACTGGAGCCTCCGAACCTTCAACACGAGAGCGGATCGAACTAATGAACAGAATCAAACTGGTACATGTGAGTTTGTAACGTAATGTCTGGTTTAATAGCGCACTTATGTTCCTGGGTATGGCAATGATGTATTACAAAGTATAGCACAGCGTTTAGGAAACTGTATGAGAACGTGCAGGGGCGTCAAGATTTCAGTTTTACCGAGTCACAATTACGATTATTCACGATTATCGACCGAATGAAAAGAAACGACTGATGTTTTTTAGTTTTTGTATTTGAAATGCTTTTAATACTTGAACTGCTCAACATTCACTTTGCATTAACCTCTGAACACTCGCCAAAACTGAGCACATTTCCTCCAGTTTGGCTTTACCCAAATCTAAAAGCGTCTTGGACAGAAAGCGTCAATACAGCAACGAAAACGCAACACAAAACTATGAAAAAAAAAAGCCACAGAAAACGACGAAAATGAAACAAAAACACAGCAACAACAAACTTAGGATCAGTTTTGTAGGTCTTAGCTTTCAAATGAGGCGTTACACTGTTGTTCTCCAGTCGAGAAGCTTTTAGATTTGGGTAAAGTTGAACTGGAGAGAATGCACTCGGGTAAGGCGGGAGCAAGAGGTTAAAAGAAATACATAGAATAAGCTGCAGTTCGTCAGCTTTTGTTTGGATCCTGAGCCAGTTGTCTATTTCCGAACATTTGGACAAACTTTATTTGAAATGTTTGATCCATTTGTTTACTGAGTGTTTTCTCCCAGGTGGGTCATGACTCACGCGTGTGTTTTTAGGATGATGCGTGTACTTACTCTTGTTACTCAGGTGCGTCATGACCATAGTCTGTACAAAGAATAGACTCCTCCTCCTCACTCCTCCCCTTTTACCACAATGACCAGGTTCGAGGAGGAAATCATGGTGGATTTACAGACTCCTCCTCCCCAGCTCTGACGAAGCATGTTCCTAATAAGGGCATAAGGGCGGGATCTTCACTGTAGACTCCGCCCTTGCGTGACGTGTAGCTCGCGCAGCTCCAATGCTAACAGTCCAAGTACGAGATTTCTAAAATGTTTCCTACCATAACCGGGCATTAAAGTTGTTTTTAACGTGTCTAAAGTGCAATGCATTCCAATGGGAGACTAGCGGCTATATGGAGGTACTACAGCAATGGCGGCCTCCAGCGTCGTCGTCACAAAGCAGAGCAGCCAGCGGACATTGGTCATGACTCACGCGTGTGTTTTTAGGATGATGCGTGTTCTTGTTCACGGGTTACTCAGCCTCCAGTGTCCAGTCGTAGATATATTTTGTCCTCATGTAATAATTCTTCTCGTCACTGCTCTTGGCCAGGACGATTTATGTATTGTTGTTGTTGTTGTCGTTTCACTGTCTGTTGTCTGTGATTGATTGTCCGATCACGTGACATTTTTGGTCACATGATCTTTCCACATCTGTGTTCAATTTCACATGCCCTTCGTGGTCGAAACGCATGGGCTGGTCCATGGTTTAATAAAGGACTTTTATTTGATTTATCTCTCTCTTTTTCATTTGGACAAACTGTATTGGGAATTATGCAGTTTGTTTCCTTGACTTGGACGTTTACAGCGAAGGATAATATTTGACGTATCAGTGGCTTTTGCTGCAACTTTCCGACCACAGGATTTACCTGAGAGATGTCCATCAGCGACAACAACACCGTGGCCATGTTCTGGATCCTGAAGACGTCTCACACCGATGTCTTCAATAACCTACTGCGTTCTTTTATAATCGTGGTAATCGTGAAACCGGTTAATCTTGACATCCCTAAGTACAAGATGCTGCTGTTTATCCCAGTATTGTTAACCTGACTGTGGAACGCCTGAGAAGGTCCTCACTCGCATTACGGGGCAGGCACTGCTTTTGAGTTTACCTTACCAACTAAAGACTCTGGACTGTGTAGGTGCCACCTCAGGGTTAGACTCACTTTCTCCAATCACCCACATCTCAAAGCTGGCTGACTGCAGAGCCTCATTTGAAAGCCCAGACCTTCTAGCTTCGAAAGATTATGTGTAAGATCTAGAGACGACTGCGAGAGCCCTGGCAAAGTCAATGTTCCTAAATAAATGTAGACGTATTTATGGCATTTTGGCCCAAAGTCTTTAAATCTCTCTGGAGGCTCCTGTTCCAGAGCGTTCTGCATCTCACCAAGACGTTTGACGAACAAAACAAAAACAAAAAAACGTTTTCACAGTTTTCATAAAAATGTCTTAGACCTAACCCTGGTTGTTTGTCACAGAAGACGCTGAAACAGTAGATCAATTTCTCGACAACATAAAGTGGGACGAACATCGGACGAAACATGCATTTTTCCAAAACACCTAGAAAAATAGATTTATCATTGTGCGAAATATTTTTTATTCTTTTAGTTTCATTAAAAATCTTTAAAATTTCAACTTCTAGTATTTTCTATCGTCTTTACTAATCCCTACTTTTGTATCGCGTCCCGAGAATTCGGTGGGAACCAATGAAATACACCCAAAGCGCCGCGGCCGAAGAGTCCGGGCCGGCGTTTCCAGCTCGCAGTCGCTGTTTCAGAATAAAATCTTTCGAAATCCTAAAATGCTACATTAGTCTTTTTTGCGCGACCCCGGAGCCTGGAAACCCCGCCCTCCCAGAATGCCTCGGCGCGGTCAAACATGGCTGGATCAACCTTTAAGTTTAGTCTCTGAGAAGCGGCGAGTGTAAGAGGTTTGTATAGGAACTTCACAACAGCCAAAGCAACGAACCCAAGAGTTCTTCAGATTTACAAAGACGAGAAGGAAAAGCAGCGAAATCAAAAGAGGAGGAGGGCTCCACGAAGCTCTTCTGTTTCTGCAAAGGCCACCGACAACACGACCCCACGGAGCACTACACGCGGAGAGGAGGGGCGGGGCTAGGAGGGGGGCGGGGTTAGGAGGGGGAGGGCGGGGTTAGGGGGCGGAGCTGGTTGGTTGGAGAAAAGCGAAGACGAACAAAAACAGAAGCTACAAACCCCAGACGGTCATGAACATACTGGGCTTAGTTTGTCTTTAATGTTGGGATATGTGTTGGTTTAGAGTGCCCTCTTGTGGCGAGAGTTATGTTTGTGTCCTAAGACTGTTTGGCGTCGTCTTAGCCTCATACGGCGACAGAAATGCCTTTACTCTGACCCTGTTCCTAAACATGTGTACATGTTATCAGCCGGACCCATTCAAATGAATAAACTATAGTAAGGTAAGTTTTGTCCTATAATTCGTATGGTTTCTTTATCATTAACAATGAATATGAGTTAGCTTTTAGATGCTAATTTGTATCTAAAGTAAAATCACTAAAGGTCTGTCCATTCATTCATGATTTCTAAGGAGGCTTTTAGGCTAATGCACAAACACCGCTTCTCCTTTATATTTCTATGGTAAAAACGTTATCATTTAGTTAGCATTATGCTAGTAGTCCAATTAGGTTCTTCTAGTAATGATGCTAATTTTGTTCTTCTAGCCAGACCTTTATGTTGGTTTCGTACGTGACAGTTTCGGCTACAGCTGTGGCCTTCCTCAGAGGTGTCACGTGGTGTTACTGTGACGCGTCTGATTGGCTGATTTAAACTGTCAGCTACGAAACCAACATAAAGGTCTGGCTATTGCTGGGTTTCAGTGACATCACAGTGTTCTAAAGGCCTATAATATTATATAGAGGAAACATTATTTAGTTTTTGAGGAAGTGTTTGGTCTTGTACAGAGAGATCATGGACCCAGTGACTGATATTAATGATCAGTTTTCTAATTCATACATTTTTCTTTTTAGATACGACTCGTGAAAGTGTAATGCAGTTAATAGGAAAAACTGGCTCCTCCCCCACTGGGTCCTGTGACATCATCACATTCTAGAACCTGCAACCCAGCAATAGACCCTTTAATAAGTTGCGTTCATGTGACATCACAACATTCTAAAGAGCCCATAGTTTAAAATTGAGGTGGAGGTCAACTGAAAATTCCATTGCAGTAACCATGGTAACGCTCAAAATGCAGATTACTACTCTTATTTCATTGCTAATTTCTCTGTAATTCTTGAGCGAAATCACATGAAAGAAAAACTGTCACAAAGTTCGATGTCCTCTCTTTCAGCTCATATGAACTATGGTCTAATTATTTCCTCATAAAGGCGTCCAAAAGTGGAGATAATATTCAAAAACATATTTGTGATTTTGGCTGGTAGAAAGGACTTTCAGCCATAAAAAAAATATATGGCGGGTTTGTGAATCAAATCACTATTAAGTGATGATCAGGGGAAACATTTGGACATTTTAATTTTGGAAATTTCTTTCAAAAACTGTTTTGCTTCCATAGAGTTGTATTGGTACCTGCCCTCCAACTGAAATAGAATCCTCAAACGTGAACTCAACCTATTGTTTGTAAACATTCCGGGCTTAGCTCGAGGCAGGAAGCTCGATTCCTATCTATTTCCATTGTAGCTGTTGTCATAGTAACGATAAACAAATGTCTAACTGTTGTAGGAAATATCAGATAAATCTTATTTTATCGTCTCAAATGTCATTCCTCTTGTTCTGGCGCCTTAAGTCACAACAGGACCACATTTTGTTGTTGTAGTTTTACACTTAAAATCGCTAGTTTTAGTTTAATCTTATTTCTCTTCATCACTTCCTGCCTCCAGCTGATGATGTCAGCAGTTAAAGGGTCTATAAGAACAAAATTAGCATTTGCATAAAAGATTGGAAAGGTTTCAAAAATGTAGTGTGTAGTAATCTATAAATCATAGTATTATCTTGAATTAACAGAGCGTTTTCAAATCTGTTGTGCAAAATTCCCTAACAGCTTTATAACTGGAGTTTACGACAAAACAAATCTCTCTAATCAAGGCGTTTTGTTGCAGAGTAAAGTTCCAACAGGGGAAAAGAAGTAACGTTTTCTAAAGAGTTGACCAACCAGCACCGCCTCACACTCCTTTTACATTAAAGTGAAACCCCGCCCCCTTCCGCCTCGGCCCCGCCCCCTCCTCGATCGCCCCACAGGAGAGAGAGAGAGAGAGAGAGAGAGAGAGAGCACAGAGAAGACGAAGACGAAACTACGGAGCGTTTAAATACTGCATATCGAACAGACACGGGGCGGACGCACAGACGACTGGAACACGCTACGCTTTGTACACACGCCGAGAAATCTCAAATCAACGCCGAAAAACAGTCAGCTTTACGTATTTTACCCCCAGGAAAAAAAGGGAAAGGAACAGGAATCACAGTGCTGTTTAACACTCAACATTTTTTTGGCAACGTAGAATATTAGAAACGACACAGACGACATTGTAACAGTGATTTTTTTTTTCTTTTTTTTGTCTTCCTCAAAAACTCTTTTTTTTTTCTCTTTTCTTCAACACGGTTTTGATTGTTTGAAAGTTTGATTGAAAAATGCAAGTGTTCATTTATATTATTATTCATATCATTATTATTATTATTATTATTACAATCTGCGCTGATATGTGTTTTCACAGGAGGATGGGATGGAAGAGCGGATCGTCGTAGATATCAGGAAGGAAGTGGAGGTGTTTTGGTTCAGGAAGAAGAGCCTCGGGGAAAAGGAACGGACCAAAGGAGCGACCGGGAAAACACTTCTTTATATCTGATAGATTATCTGTATCGGCATGTTTACTTGTTCTGGCAAATGTTGGACACACTTTGGTTCTGAGACAGTCAGAGGTGGGTAGCTCTCCTTTACATTTACTCATATATACTTTTGAAAGTACCGTATCGTGCCTTTCTACCTGCTTTAGGCACTCAAAGCACTTTACATCGAGGAACCAGTCGCCCATTCACTCACCAGTGTACGCAGACACTGGAGGCGAGGAGGGTGAAGTGTCTTGCCCAAGGACACGACGACAGTGTGCACCGGTGGGATTCAGTGTTAATTTTGTCGACTAAAATATTTAATCTTAATTTTAGTCAAAGTGATATTTTTGACTAAAATTGGACTAAAACTAAATTAAAAGTTTTTCATGAGACTAAAACTATGACTAAAAAATCCAGATATTTTGTCGACTAAAATAAGACTAAATAAAAATGAAAAGGAGAGACTAAAATCATCCAAACTTGTATTGACCATCTGAAAGAGCCTCAGATCATGTAAATCCTCTGCCAAAGGAACAGCTCTGAGCTTTGTTCATGTGGAGCAGCTCCATGAAGCCGAGGAGCTGATTAAATATGATTATATTCAATATTATAAATGCAAAGTCGACTAAATTTGTTTTAAATTTACTCGACTAAATTGACTTGCAATTTTAGTCGAGTAAAACTAGACTAAAATTGAAGATATTTTTTTGACTAAATCTCGACTAAAATTGAATTACATTTTCGTCAAAAGACTAAAACTAAATTAAAATATGTTGTCAAAATTAACACTGGTGGGATTCGAACCGCTGACCCTCTGATCAGGAGACGACCTGCTCTACTCTCTGCGTCACCGTCGCCAGTGGAAAAATGTATAATGAAGAAGAAAGAAAACATATAAGTCGCATCAGCCTTGGGAACGTCCTGGGCCTGGAGGCGTAACTGCACCGTCGACGAGCCTCTCCCGGCAGCACGATGTTCAAGCGTTTGCAAACTCGCTCCTCTCGCTGTGGCCGTCGAGCCTTTAGCCCGAGATTAGCTTGTTTTCTTCACTGCAGTGAGAGTAACCTCTGCGTTTCTCCAGTCCCTCGCTCACTCCGCTCACTCCAGACTTTCTTTCTGCCGCTCGATTAATGTTTTGTTTCAATCTTCAGTGGTGCAGGAGTAGCAGATACTGGTACACAGGCCTAGAGCCTCTAGCGACTGTCAGTGTGACAGTGTCGACAGGGTCGTCTCGTGATCGGAAGGTCGGGGGTTCGAATCCCAGCTCCCGCAAAAAATGCACACTGTCATTGTGTCCTTGTGTCGTTGTGTCGTTGTGTCGTTGTGTCGTTGTGTCGTTGTGTCATTGTGTCCTGCTCCTACAGCTCACTGCTCCTACAGCTCGCCCCAGCAACAGAGGATGGGTCAAATGCAGAGAACACATTTCTTAACTTAAATAACAAATATGTGAAATTATATATTTTTATATATAAGTCGCACCCGCAGCCAAACTATGAAAAAAAGTGCGACTTATAGTCCGGAAAATACGGTAGTTTTTTCATACAGTGCTTTTTACTTCTACTTGAGTAAAAGTAAAGGTAACTTCATTGTGATGTAAAATAGATGTATTTTGTTCTTGCCATATGCGGCCCTCAGATCAACCCACAGGCTTCTTATAGGCACACATTGCCAGTTTCGTAATTCTGCAGGATTATAACTTCAAAAACGAACATTTTATTGTAAGAAAGAGCTGGCATGATTGTTCCAAGCCAAATTAAAGGTGTGGGGAACAGGAAAACTGTTGAAATGTTCATTGTATTGATCACCGATCTGTGGCTCTTCTCACTATATATCCTTCAATATGCGGTTTATGTCAAACTGAAACATGAATCAAACATTTACTTAGTTACTCAGTTACTCAAGTAAAATGTTCTCCAAGTACTTTTTGACTCTTGAGTAAACATTTTGGCTACTCTACCCACCTCTGGAAAAAGTCTAATTTGTTTTATTATAATTGTTCAAATTGTGCATCATGAAACATTTTCACAGTGATGTGACAAAGTTTGACATCTGTAAAAAAGACCACACGTATCTAACACTTTCTGTTCCACAGTTATTTGTTGTAAAGACTCCTCTATGACCAAGGTGGTCTCCCGGGTCGCCTATGCCCAAGGCTGACCCTGATGAATCAAAGTGCATCGTGAATTTAACTGTTGTAAATGTATCATTAGGGGAGGAAGCTACGCTAATGCTAACGCTGCGTTCAGACGACTGGAAACCTGCCTCTGAACACTGCTCGGATGACTACATGTCAGCTTGGAGACATCAGAGTGATCCGAGTTCAGCGGTGGCGCCCCCCAGAGGAGAAGAGCAGCTGATGATAGAAATGATCGTCAGAAGTGGCATGTTACCAGTCGCCTGAAACGCGGCATGTAAAATATGACACAAAAAGTTTTAAACGGAGTGGTGCGATTGGTCCATTCCTTCCCCGGCGCTCGCAGGAGGGAGTCACAGAACGGCGTCGTAATTTCACAGTGTAAAAACGTAAAAACAACAGGAGTCGGTCGAGGTTCAACATTCATGTTCAAGTTAGCGTCGCTAGCTAATTAGCCTCAGTCTCACTGAGAATCAACACGTTAAAAAAGACTTTTTAAAAAATCATTAAAAACACCATCCGAGCCAATCGGCTCTCTGTTGCCGGGCAGATTTCACCGAGAGCCGATGCGGACGGCGTTTTTTTGACCCTCCGAAAGTAAAGGTTTGCGGTGTGCGTGGGTCGGTTTGGCAGTACCCACCTCAGCCTGCTGAATCTGGGCAACCGAGCGCTCGCTGGGGGCGCACGCCGGCGCAGAGGCGGGGCCGGCGGCGCAGAGGCGGGGCCAGCGACGCAGAGGAGGACGGTGAGGCATGAGAGATGGAGAAGAGGTTATGTTCGGTGCGAGGGCCAAAGAGCGGCGCCGGGTTCGACGAGGGGAGGAGCTACAACGAATCAGGAAACTTCGATTCAGACGAAGCTTTTACGAAGCTTTTAGCGGGAAATCCAGCGCACAAACTTTGAGCAGCTCCTGAACCACCTCGAGCTTCGGGTTCAGCATCGTTCGTTTTGCCCCGAGTCAAAGTGCGTTTGACGGAAGGTTTTCATGGAATAACGTGGCAAAGTGAGGTAGGAATTTTATGAAGAAACGTCTGGGGGGAAAAGTCAAAATTCTTCTGTTTCTTCTGTTCAACCAGAGGCTCTGTGGAACAGTTTTCAGTGTCGGAGCTTTTTCCACTAAACATCTTTCTTTCAATTTACTGAACAATGACAGAAACACCATCTGAGTGTTAAAAAGTCTGTCATCGTCTTGTTTTTAATCATGATTAAGCTTCTCAGGTTTATTTAATGTGGCTTCAACAACAATATGTGGGAAATACAGTCATTTTTACTTGAAATGTAGTTTTTGCCTCATTTTAGTCAGAACTCTTCAGAACCTTCATCGTTTTGCCACATCTTAAATATAATTGATTGTTCTGGTGTCACTTTGACTGTATTAGAACAGACGCTGCTCAAGTTTTGTGCTTTGTTTATTTTTTGTGACCGTTTCCCCATCCGTCCCCCGCGGGCCTCGCGCCCGGAGCCGCTCCTCGGCCGGACCTGTTTGTCTCCGGGAAAACGAGGAAGAGTTCGACATTCGAGATCACAGCTCGGAACCGGCTGGAATTGCTTTTTAGGTTAGTTTTCTTCATTTCTTCATCTGAGCTACAATATCTTATTAAAAACAGAAAAATATTTATAATAATAGGAATAATCCTCTGAAACCCTCGACACGGAGAAGCGTCCGCTGAAAACCTTTTTCAAAGATCGCGGCGTCGCCTCCCGTTTCTGTTTTTTTTTTTTCCAAAAGTGTCTGGTTTATTTTATTTTTTTTGTCGTCGTCCAGGCCTTGGTCACATCGAGAGGGTTAAGTTCAAAATCCCTGCACCGTCCCACGTTTGCAAGAAGTCCACGCTTTGCAACAACGAAAAAAGAAAAAAAAGGTTTAAAAAGGTTCCAAGGCTCGAGCGGAGTCCGTGGAGGCGAAAAGGAATTCTCGTGGGGTTCTTCGCCAGTTCGGAGAAAGAGGGGGGAGGTTACAAAAAACAGGGGGGGGGGACGTTCACAGTCGAATCGCGCTCCGTCGAGATTCAAAAAGTGCTTGAGTTTTACATCCGTTTTCTGTCCGTACGCCGTATTTTCACAGTAACGCAGTGAGGGGACCGTGTTCAGAAGGTATTCATTTTTAAGTTTTGTTAAGTCTTTTTTTTTTGTGTAAACCAGCCCAGAACCAAGAAACAGAAGGGAGGCCGGAGGTTCTGCGAGGCTCAGGACGAGGGGGAGACTCTGAGGCGGCTAATAGGGTTCAGCCCGTGATGTGCTAGAGGAGGACAATGTATATGTCTGCAAGATAATATCGAGAAAATTATGATATCGAGGTCAAGAAATATGACGGGGAAAGTGGGAGAAAATGTCAAAAAATGGGGGGGAAATATGATTGGGGTAGGAAAATGTAGGGAAAACAATGGGCAAACATGGGGAAGAAAATTGCAAAATATGGGGGGAAATTTGAGGAAAAATTGGGAAAATTTGGGGACAAAATTGAGGAAAAAATTGCACTATATTGGGGAAAATGTGAAGAAAAAAAATGAAGACGATTTTAGGAAAAAATTGCAATAAATGGGGAAACATGGGGAAACAAATTTAAAACATGGGGGGAAATTAGGGGGAAGATTGAGAAAAAAATTGGGAACATTTGGGGGAAAATTGAGGAAAAATGGCAATATACTGGGGAAAATTTGAAAAAAAAATTGGGGAAAAATTGAAAAAATAAAAAAAAGGGGGGGACATTTGGGTACAAAATTGAGGACAAAATTGCAATGTATTGGGGAAAATGTAAAGAAAAATATGGAGAAAACTTTAGGAAAAAATTGCAAAAAATGGGGAAACATGGGGAAAAAAATTTAAAATATGGGGGGAAATTAGGAAAAAAATTGGGGAAAATTTGGGGGGAAAATTGAGGAAAAATGGTAATATTGTGGAAAATGTGGAAAAAAGAAATAGGGAATATTTTAGGAAAAAATAGCAAAAAAATGGGGAAACATGGAGAGACAACAGGCAAAAAAAAGAAGGGAAATAGGGGAAAATGGGGGAGGGGATTGGAAAAAAAAAAGGAAAAAAAATATGAAACTTTGCAAAAATATCGCTAAATCATTGTTATCGAGAAAGTTTAATGTCCATTATATTGACCGATCAGTAAAATGTTTCGTTTTATGATGAGTTCAGTTGCTTTGGAAACTTTGTGTTTAACGGACACATGGCACAGTCCCGGGTAAACTGGGACCGTCCCGGGTAAACTGGGACCGTCCCGGGTAAACTGGGACTGTCCTGGGTAAACCCCGGGTAAACTGGGACCGTCCCGGGTAAACTGGGACTGTCCCGGGTAAACTGGGACTGTCCTGGGTAAACCCCGGGTAAACTGGGACCGTCCTGGGTACTCGGGTAAACTGGGACTCCTGGTCAGCCTAATATCTCACAGTAGTTTAGTGTGATATATCTAAGGCTTTAACCTGCCTGTCCCTCCGTCCTCAAACGCCTCACGCCTCCTCAGAGCCTCAGAACCTGCGCCCCCTGAGCGTTGGGTCCTGGGCGGGTTTGGGCACAGTAGGGCGGTCTCACAGTCTCCGTTTGCGCCCGCTTCAGTCGTCCTTGCGCTCCAGGCCGCTCTGCGTGGCGTGGATGCCGTTGCTGTAGACGGGGAAAGGCAGCGTGGAGAAGAGCCCCTCGGCCGCGGTGACCTGGCCGGCGCCGGGACTCGAACCCGCGCTCACGAAGGGCCCGGCGGTGGCCGCGGCCGACATGTTCAGCCGGTGCACGTGGTGGTACAGCATCTCCATCGGCGTCTTCGGGTCCAGGCCGAAGCCCGAGCCGTCCACGAAGTTCACGGCGGCGTTGGGGAGGAGGTTCCCCTGCGCCATCGCCAGCGTCACGTCGGCCGGAGCGTACCTGAGGAGAGGGGCGGGGTTTACAGGTCAGGGGAGGAGTCACAAACAGCCACCATAAGCTACGCTCACATGACGTCACAACATCGTGAACAGATTATAATTTAAATGGAGTCCTATTGTGGTAACCATGGTAACGGGACCTGGTTTATGGTTAATATTTCTGTAACGGCTGAAACTTTCCACATGAAGGAAAAACTGTCCCAAAGTCCAGCGTCTTCTCTCTCAGCACAGATGAGCTAAGGTCACATGACCGTCTCATAACGGCGTCCAAAAGCGGAGACGAGATTCAGAATGAAGAAAGGATTTTCAGTGTAAGACGAATGTGGCGAACGACGGAATGTGACCACATGGTCCGTAGATACAGACGGCGTCTCCATATATGGTCATGTTTGAAGCAGCAATAAAGATACAAAGACATGGAGCAAAGTGGTTCAACAGCCCATATTTACATAAATAACAATATAATATTAGAATGCTAACATCATGCTACATGCTAACGCTAGCTACGACTGTTGGTTTTTCGCTTCTACTGAACAATCTCCTGAAAAAACATCCACAAGGACCTGATTTAAACTTGACTTTATTTGTGATAAATAAGTTTATATTCTGCCAGAAAACGGCTAAAAAGAGTGAAAATGTGTGTTTCCCAAAACATAATCGTACCTGATGGTGTTGGTGGTATAATGGCGTGTTTCCGTGGTAACGTACCTGATGGTGCCGGTGGCGTGTTTCTGTGGTAACGTACCTGATGGTGCCGGTGGCATGTTTCCGTGGTAACGTACCTGATGGTGCCGGTGGCATGTTTCCGTGGTAACGTACCTGGGTCGCCTATGCCCAAGGCTGACCCTGACATGGGGAAAAAATGGCAAAATATGGGGGGAAATTTGGTGAAAAAGTGGGGGGGAAATTGAAAAAAAAAAGAGGAAAATCTTGGGGGAAAATGGCAATATATTGAGGAAAATGTAAAACAAACAAAAAGGGAAAATCTGGGGGAAAATTTGGAAAAAATCTGGAAAATAAGGGAAAATTTGTGGACAAAATTGCAAAATATGGGGGGGAAATTGCAAAATAATGGGGGAAAATTGGGGAAAAATTGGGGAAAAAAGGGGGAAATTTGGGGACAAAATTGCAAAATATGGAGGGGAAATTGCAAAATAATGGGGGAAAATTGGGGAAAATTGGGGAAAAAAAGGGGGAAATTTGGGGACAAAATTGACTATACACTATACATGCTAACGCTAGCTACGACTGTCGGTTTTTGCCGGGATCTGATATAAACTTGACTTTATTTGTGTGATAAATAAGTTTATATTCTGCCAGAAAACGGCTAAAAAGAGTGAAAATGTGTGTTTCCCAAAAAATAATCGTACCTGATGGTGCCGGTGGTATAATGGTGTGTTTCTATGGTAATGTACCTGATGGTGTCGGTGGTGTGTTTCCGTGGTAACGTACCTGATGTTGCCGGTGGTATAATGGTGTGTTTCCGTGGTAACGTACCTGATGGTGCCGGTGGTATAATGGTGTGTTTCCGTGGTAACGTACCTGATGGTGCCGGTGGTATAATGGTGTGTTTCCGTGGTAACATACCTGATGGTGCCGGTGGTGTAGACCCGCGGCGGCGTGGAGCTGGCGGAGCTGGTGGCGGTGACTCTGTGCACCAGCGGCAGCACCACGTTCCCCGCCTGCAGACGCTGCAGCGCCTCCAGGTCGCCGGAGTACAGCACGGAGGGGGCGGAGCCGGGGGCGGAGCTGGCGCAGGAGGAGGCGGGGCTCGAGCAGGACGCGGTGGGGGGCGTCGTCTGCGGTTTCTCCCGCGGTGACGCCGACAGGGGCGGGGACAGCGGGTCGGCGGAGGACACGCTTGGGGGCGGGGCTAAAGTCGTGGCATTCGCCGTCGACGAAGGAGTCGAGTTCCCGTTGAAGCTCGTCGCTTTCCGCACGCCGCCGCCGCCGCCCGATCCTTCACTGCAACAACACAACTCTTTATCAGTTACGATTCAGCAAAGTTACAATATTTAAATTGGACTTTCACAGGTCAGTACGTTTTGCAGAGCTCGTTCCCCGGCGGCGTCAGCACGGACTCTGGGATGGCGACGGCCGGACCCTGCGGGGACGGGAACGCCTCGGAGGTCCCGTTGTTGGGCGTGGCGGCGGGTTTGGACGTCATGCTGAACGGCGCCTCGTTGCGGCTGATCTCGCGGTTGGGCGGGTAGTTCCAGATGCTGCTGTCGTTGTCGAAGTTGATCGGTTCCGCCATCTCCGTCTTGATCTTGAGAACCGAGGACGACGAGGTCATGGCGGTGGAGTTCGTCGGAGAATTCGCCGACGTCGCTACGTTCTCCGCCAGCGCCGCGTCCTCGCCCATCGCCACCGGGCTGGGCGACTGCGTGGACAAGCGCATCCTACAGTCGACGAGATGAGCAGAGACACTTTCGATCATCACAGGAAACAGAGAGTCCACGTTTTCTCCAGGTCAGCTTTACCCAAATCTAAACTCTTCTTGACTGGAGATTTTACAGCCTATAGGCCAGAGTAACGCCTCATTTGAAAGCTAAGGTCTAAGCTATTTTTGTGGGTTTTAATCACATTTTTGTCGCATTTTTTCCCCGTGTTTTGGTCACAAAGCTGTACTAAGTAATTCATGCCCCCAGAGGCCATAAGCGCCACTGCAGGTGTCGTAGCATGTTGTGTTTTTTACTCATTAATTGTCCGTGAGAGTAAATACTACGCTGAGAGAAAAGACAAAGAGACAGAGGGATATTGTTCATCCAGTTACACAATGGAGATCATTTTTTTCACTCAAACTTGGCTGTAAATACTGTTTAAGTGGCGCTAGCCCGCAGTTAGCTTTGCCCGTTAGCCTGTTAGCTTCTTCTTCGTGATTCCATTAGTGTGTATTGGTGAATCCGACCCGGAGGCAGGAAAGCTTTAAGTGTGGTTTTCTGGCTAGAGACACCAGGGGGAGATGAAAGACCCTCCAATCATCCCATTAACACTTGTATTACCCCCAGAGGGACTACGGAAAGGATTTATTAAGATAACACGTTACTTAGTACTGCTTTAACTCAAAACATTTCAAATATTTGCTTAAAATAAAAACAAAATTCCAAACTGTCTCCCACAAAGGAAATGACCATATTTGGATTACAGCGTCATCTCGGTCACAGCCTTTGACTGTAAAGGGTAACAATCTGAAAGAAAGTTATTAATGATCGCATTTTTTTTACTTGCTTTGTACTAGACATCGTACATGAAACAAGATCGTTGTTGTAGTTTGTAAGTTGGTCTGTGCTAGTCTGGCTAACACCAGACTAAAATCACAAGTGATATTTAGTCTGGGGACCACCAATTCATTTTCTCGTAGGAGAGGTGTGGTTTACGATTGTCCAGAGCCGTTTATTGTGCTGAATGTCTCTCATGCGTCTGCACGTAGCCATAGCCAATCGTATCATGGTATCAGATGACGTATGACGTACCTGCTGTAAACTTTTGAGCTAAACTATTTAGAACACGTTCTAAAGCTTGATCGAAAGATGGCGTCGTGTCTGCTGCTGTCATGTTGGATCTGTAAATATTTTTTTATTTTTTTTATCCCTAAACAAACTACAAGCTTTATGTCAAATAGCGCGTCATTGTCTTACCGTCCCTCCTCGTTCTGTGATTGGTGCCCAAATCCATGGAAAAATGTCGGCCATGGTCCCCAGGCTGTTGTGAAGTTCGAAAAGATTCGAGCGCACACAGCAGTCTGGCGTTAGCCAGGCTAGGTCTGTGCTAATGTAGCTGCTTGAAATGTATCAAATTCTCTTTGGATGACGTCTTGTTGATGTTTTGTTCTTTCTGTACCTTTGTGTGAAATGTACTTTATTTCACTGAATTTGGGGGTGGGCGCTCATAAGCTTCTTGCTTCAGCCCACTCCTTTTGAGCAGAATGTTTACTGCTCAAATAAACAAATAAACTAAACTAAAACTAAACTTTCGTGCTACACGTGGATATCAAACATGTCAGTATTTGTGAATGAATAAGCGTGGGAAAGACCAGGGAGCCACACAGACATGTTGGAGTCACTTCCTGAATAAATCTCCAGCTCAAAGCCACAAAACGTCAAATAAAACGAGAATAAACATCGGAAAGCTCTGTTTTTTTTTATGTTAAAGGGGGTATTATGTAAAATGGACTTTTTCAAGCTTTATATCATGTTATTATGTCATTCCCTCATTAAACACATGCCTGGAGTGTTGCCTTGGCTCATTCACATATTTTTGAGTAATCAGTAAAAACTTAGACGGCAGCCATTTTAGGTGTAGCTATGCCTCAGTCCTCCTAGGAACGCCCCCACCTCCTGGAGACGCCTCTGGACCTTTCGTCACCAGCCAAGCCACCAACCACTGCTCCTCAGCTCAGCAGAGCCCCTCCCCGCACAGTAGTGTTGTTTAGATGCCACAGCAGTGTGCTGAAGGGGGCGTGTCGGAAAGCTTCTTAAAGAGACAGAGGCCTATTTCAAGACGTTCAGTACAGCCATTTTGAGAGAGCAATTTTATTCAAGGCAGTTATTTTAATTTACTGCATATACAGACCAACCGAAGGTTACGTCATCATTGTAGTATGCTATAGACTGGTGCTATGTGATTGAAAAAAGCATAATACCCCCCTTTAAGAATAAAATGTTAAGGAGAAAAGTCGCTATAAGTCTGAACCCTGACCACTGCAGTGTCTCGCCTCATCGAGTCCTCACTGCTGCTCTTACCTCCTGCTGCGCTCCCACTTGGGTTGAGATTTCCTGCGTTTCCGCCGTTTGCGTAGCGTCCCGTCGCTCTCCGGATCCCCCGCCTCCCGCTCGTCCAGGTCCGCCGCCTCCTCGTCGCTGCCCTCTCCGTCTTCGGACGACGAGTTGGAGAGCCGCGTCTGCAGGTCTTCGTTCTCGCCGTAGCGCTCCACTTTGATGTGCAGCCCCCCGAGGGTCCCCAGGCCGCCCAGCGCTCCCAGGGCGTTGATCCGCGCCAGCCGGGCCGTGTCCCGCGGCTCCTGCGCCTCCTCCGCCTCGTTGTCGGAGTTCTCCGGGCTCTCCTCGCTCTCCTGGCTCTCCGCGTTGCTGGAGTGTCCGTCCGCCGCCGCCTCCTCCTCCTCCTCCTCCGGTCGCCTCAGCTCCGAGTCTGAGGAGCAGTGCAGCGCGTGACCCGGGAGCGTTTGGCGTTTGGCTTCGGGCTCGGGCTCCTCGCTGAGCTCCGACTGGTGCCCGACCTTCTCCTCCAACTTCTCGTTGTCTGGGGAGAAAGAACCGGACACTTGGATAAATAAAGACGGATTCCATGAACGCAAACTCACGACAGACATTTGGGTCACGAAAACATTCATATATGTACAAAATGGCTCCAGCCTCAAAGTTGGAATTCAGCAGAGTGAGGGAGTCCCACGCTCCGGCGCACAGGAAGTCGGCCATATTAGATTGAGATCCAGAATCTGACTTTAATGTCTTTATAAAGACTTTAATGTCTTTATAAATTAGTCCCTGGTTTAGATCCAAATGAGCCCAAACTTAACTCACTGCATCTAAATCATAGACTGCAAACTTAATGGACTGAGGTCATGTGGCTTCACCCAAAGCGAGGGCTAACTGAAGCTAGCTCATGCTGCTGTCATCAACCTGTTCAAATATAAATTAGATTTTTGCAAAGTATAGAGAAGAAGAAACTAGTTGCCACTAGGGGGCGCAATAGGATCAAATTGCTTTTTTTTTTTAGGAAGAATGTTGTTGCTCTCAACGGGTGTCATACTATTGCTCAAAATTACAAAGAGAGAATTAGGGTAGGCGAGCTATGGATCTGTTGAGAGGGATCCTCCCAATGGGCTCGTAATCCTCGTCTTTTAACGCACCACACAGCATAGGAACATCATCTACAAAATCAGCTAGTTAGAGCAGCTGCGTAGGGGTTTGTTGATGAGGAGCTACTGCCCTCTACAACTGGCCCGCTCTACACCTGGCTTTGTAACGCACTACACTGTGTAGGGCTCACATAATACATGTACATAATAATATTCACAGAGTATAATATGTATATTATCATTATCATTATTATGTCTTTTTAATATATTTAATATATATAATATATTTAATATTTAATATAAAACTAGTGACTTTTGTAATGCTAACAATGTTACCATGGTAACCATCTGAAAGAAATGTAATGATCTCCTTTTGTTACTTGCTTTGTACTAGACTTCGTACATGAAACTAGACCGTTGTTGTAATTGTGCTTCTTTTCTGTTGATGTACGAACACTTCAAACAGTGTTTTGTAAGTTATAGTTCTTTGTAAATAGTTTGTAAGTATGTAGCATTATCATAGTTGTTTTGTAATTAGTTGTTACGTAATCAGTATTGCTCTGTTTTGGGGTATGGTCGGATGCTGCGGGTGTGTAGGGTCTATTTTGTTTTATTTTGTTTTGCTGTTGTTTCCTTGTTGATATTTTGTTCCTTTGTTGTTCCACTATGTTCTTGTGAAATGATGATTTTAATTGATTTAATTGTTTTGATTTTGGGGGTAGGGCTTATAAGCTCTTGCTTCGGCCCACTCCTTTTGAGCAGAGTGTTTGCTGCTCAAATAAACAAATAAAATAAAAAAGAATAAACTAATTGTTTTTTTTTGGTTTTTTTAAGTAAAGTACCACATCTGAGTCTTTGTGAAAGATCAGACTTAGAAGAGAGACAACTTGATCTCCATGTCCATGGGTCAGACAACTATTCCGCTGTGCCATTTTTAGTCATAAGTTTACTGTGAGCAGATAATCGCGGCTCGTAGTTTGGTTTCAGCAGTGACAGCTCATGTTCCCACATAGTTTACATCCATAAAGCTTATGAAAAGTGGATTAGATTGAACGTCCAGATCATACTGGAAATCCCTCCCAGACTTCACGCAAAGGCTCATGGGGCGGAGGAATAAGGTGGATATTTAGCAAAAATAGTGAGGACGCTGTTGAGGATGTTAAGACAAACACGGGGAGGTAATAATAAAAAGGACTTAAAGAGGGGAAAAAGCTTCAATGGAACTTCCAGAGCCACAATAAGTCCATTCTTCATTGTACAATTTATGATCCAGATGCATTAAATCATCAGAGGTTCATGTCAATTTGTGCATTTTGTAAATAAGCTGTTTCTTAGTTTTAAAAAAATGCATCTGTAAAAAATAAACTTTGCCCTATTTTTTTTTTTTTTATATTAAAAACTCATAAAATAAATCAGGTTAGGGATTAGATTAAAAAAATCCCTCAAAAAAAAAAACATTCAAAATATTGTTCTGTAGGAGCTACTGATGTGGAGATATCGTCGCACCAATGTGAGAATAAGGCATTTGGAGAAAACGGTCCAATTTCCCAAATAAATCTATGGAGAAACATTGTATTTGTGGAATAATTAAACATGTTATTGAGAAGATTAGTTTTTGTTGTTGTTGTTTCCATGTGAAAGTTTAGATGTTACAGATTAACTTGGCCCAAAACCTGAAAATAGAAATAAAGGAGTTTCGCTTTAACTTTTATAATTCACATGCATGATTGACTTATGCACTGGAAGAGATTATGGTCAGAATTTTCAGTCACAATGCTGATTTTTCTGGAGCTGGTTTATGACCAATATCTCACCCACAAACTTTTTCACTCTTGTAATGTAAAGTGATTATTCGCACGACTCCAGCTGCCTGTTTCAAACCCCAGAGCCAGTGATGAGGCGAACCTTCCTCCATGTAACGTAACACAGAAACGCTCTCTCCGTCTGAATAGCAGGTGTGTGTGTGTGTGTGTGTGTGTGTGTGTGTGTGTGTGTGTCTGGTTTTGCTGCAGTGTGTTTTTCTCCCGCTGGTTCCAGTGCCAGTGAACACACCGCGGGTCCAGCTGGCGTCGCTCCATCTTTCGTGTCTCTATCAGCGTCCACTCGCACAAACCATTCAGCGCGTGGAATCTACCGGAAACTACACCCAGGTCAATGTAAAGCCGGATTAAAGGCCTTTCATCGAGCTGGAAATGAGTTGGACATTGGACAAATACCTACCCTTTTATAGTCAGAGTAGCAATAACAGCAGTCGTTTCATTTTTAACACCGATTGCCTTTTCTAGGCCAAAACTCGTCTCGATCATCTCGGACTTGCCAAACTCTGACCCGCTCTAACTCCTCAGTACTTTGAGTAACATGGATGAAGTTTTTAGGGTTTGTTCAACGCAGTGTGGAGAACCATAGGTGTAAAAATGATGGGGCGATGGTGGCGCAGGTGGTAGAGCGGGTCGTCTCGTGATCGGAAGGTCATGGGTTCGAATCCCAGCTCCCGCAAATGCACTGTCGTTGTGTCCTTGGGCAAGACACTTCACCCTACTTGCCTCCAGTGTCTGCGTACACTGGTGTATGAATGAGAGTGTGAATGGGTGAGTGGATCCTTGCTGTAAAGCGCTTTGAGTGCCTAATGTAGGTGGAAAATAAGTTGTAGGTTGAAATATAAGTTGAGACCATTTACCATTTACCATGATATATGGTAAATATCAGTCTTGTGGAGGACGAGGACAAGAGAAGACGACGTCATTGAGCCGCCTCGTCCAATCACAGGACATTTTCCTCCCTCAGAAAAGTCTATAAGAGCGGCTGAAACCATGGCGACGACAGTGGCATGGTTCATTTCTTAAAAACAAACGACGGGAAACTTTGGAGCAAAAAACGTATATAGGCTGTGTCTGAATGTCCACCCTAGTCCCTAACCCCTCATTCACTACATAGGCCCGCACTATATACTAGACTATATAGTCACTGATTCTGTTGGCTATCCGGACAGAAGCCACTACTTTCTCCGAGCTGCGTGAATTAGATTTAAAAAAAAAAAAATAATCTGAATTTATTTATTGTTACAAATGTTTATTTTATGAAACAGAACGACAGTTTTGGCACTTTTACAGGGGTTTTATTTGACATTGAAATTAAAATTAAAACTTTCATCAAAAAATTATAATCACTCCAGCGTTAGCTCAAAGACGTGCAGAAAGTGGTTCAGCCCGGAGTCCAAAGCTCCAGCAGAATGAGTGACTACATCTGCTAAAAGTTCACTAAACTCCGGGAAAATGTATTTGTGCGATAAAGACCAAACTCATGAGACAGGGGACTAATTATGGATACATACGAGTCTTTTATTTAACATGGATTTGACATAAATGAAGCCTTTTTGTCCGAGAGAGGAAGCTATCGGTCATTTAACAGCTTGAGCTAAAGGTTAGCAGCTAACGTTAGCATTTTTCACCGTAACCGTTTATATTTAAGTCGTTTATTCATGATAAATACACAAAACACGATTGAAACAGATGATTTCATTCAGTCGTGTTGTTTAGTTCAAAGACCTGTCGCTGTCAGGAATTCTTCTCCGACTCTCGCAATGCATTGTGGCCTCTATATAGTCACTACTGTATATAGGGAATAGTGTGGACATAGTGTAGACATAGTGTGGACATTCGGCTAGTTTTAGCCCAAACTGCAGCAAAACGTTTGTGTTTGTGACAAAAATGAAAATAAAAAAGTGACAAAATGCGATGAAAAAGTGACAAAAATACAAATAAAAAGTGACAACAATTAAATAAAAAAGTGACAAAAAATTGAATAAAAAAGTGACAAAAATGCAACATAAAGCGATGAAGTCGAGGCAACAACGTGAGGATAAAGATCCGTAAGAGGTTAAATTCCAAAAGGTTAGCATTTAGCGAATGCCTGCAGCAAAACGACTTTTGCAGCAAAACGAGTCGAGTTACGTCATTATTGTAAATGAATTTGGATGTAATGCCAGTTGGAATGGGAGTGAAGACAAACGGAAGACGGGAGGGCATCTGGCACACTGACACACCCTGATGTCGTCCCTCCTCCTGTCCTCGCTGTATTGTGGTTTGCGTGGCGGCGGCGCTGCCCGCGGCTCTTGGCGTCGCTCCCGGTGGAGGAGTTTTTGGCGCGGCGCGTTGGCACGGTCGCTGAAAAACGCCGCGCTCTCTCTCTCGGCGTTTGGCGCGAGATCCTGCTGTTTTTTCCAGGTTTTCTGCCGCAGGTTTTTTTTTTTGTGTTCCGTAGCCGCGGTTTGAAGTGGTGCTTGGAGCCGCTCGTTCAGCTCCAAACAGAGTGAAAACCGAGAACGCAAAGAGCAAGAGGGAAACGCCACAGCTTTGACAGCGCTGTAGCAAAAGGAGGTCAAAGGACTCGGTTTTGGGAAAAATTGAGGAAAATGGGAAAAATATTAATAATAAAAATGAGCAAGAATGAGGGGAACAATTGGGAAAACGATAAAAAATGTGTACAAAATGGGAAAAATGGGGCAAACATTGGGGAAAAATTGGGGGAAATTGTGGCAAAAATAAGGAATAAATGGGGAGAAAATGGGGCAAGAGTAGGAAAAAATTGGGTATAAATTGAGGAAAATGTAAAAAATATTAGTAATAAAAAATAAGGCGAAAAATTGGGAAAACAAAAACAAAAATGGGGCAAAAATCAGAAAAATGCAAAAAATGGGGAGAAACGGGGCACGAGCAGGGAAATAATTTGGAGAAAAAATTGGGGAAAATTGGAAAAATACTAGTAATAAATATAAGGGGAAAATTGTGAAAATAGGAAAAGATTGGGGCAAAAATAAGAACAAAATGGGAAATAAATAAATAAAAATTTGGAAAAATTGAAAAAAAATTTGAAAAAAACAAAAATCATTTATTTGAGCTGAAACAACCAAGTCACTTCCTTTAATGCTGTCCCTGAACCAACAGCATCAAAACTTGGATCTAAAGATTTCGGGACCTGCTTTTATTGTTTTGATACCGGTAAAAACAAAACTTTTTTGTCCGATACCAGACTGGTATTGTTTAACGGTGCCCAGCCCTGGTCCTGGTTCAGTCTCGTTCAGTCCTGGTCCTGGTTCCGGTCCTGGTCCCTCACCTGACGCCTCCTCCTCGGACTCCTCGGACTCAGACGTCTTCTCGGGAAGCCTCGGCAGCTGAGCCAGGTCCAGGGGCGTGTCCTTGTACTCGGCCTTACTGCGGATTAAACAGGTCACAGATGAGAAACTGGAGAACCGGATTCATGGACCAGTTCTTCCTCATGCGGAGGTTCATGATCACGCTCAGCCCGAGACTCACGGACAGTCGGACACAGAGCTGTTTTAGCCGGTCGGGAAATACGTTTGGCGACACCTATATCACACCTTTTGACCAAGTGTGAAAGCTTAAAGGGATATTTCAGGATTTTTGACATAGGGCCTCATTTCCTAGTTATCCAGAGTGTTGTTGATGTCTGGAGATATTTTTTTCTTAAATTCATGCAGTTCTTATATTTGAAGAGTCTAGTGGCGCTAGGCTAGGGCAAGGCTAAAGCATTTCTATGGTATCAGTTAGCCTGCATTAAAAACAGTCTGACCCACTCCACAGTGCACCTGAGGTAAATCACTTATAACACCAGACTAACCATATAAATGTCTGTTCATAGAATCATTTAAAATAACTTATATTTGAGCAGCATCAGCTTCGTGGCTGTAAGCTAACGCAGCGGCGGAGTGATCTGCGAGGAAATAGTCCCTGAAAATGCGGTAATTCATGTGATACAAGGTCAGTTATATTTCAAACATTATTCTATTAACACAGACATTTATATGGTTAGTCTGGTGTTATAAGTGATTTACCTCAGGTGCACTGTGGAGTGGGTCAGACTGTTTTTTAATGCAGGCTAACTGATACCATAGAACTGCTTTAGCCTTGCCCTAGCCTAGCGCCACTAGACTCTTCAAATATAAGAACTGCATGAATTTAAGAAAAAAATATCTCCAGACATCAACAACACTCTGGATAACTAGGAAATGAGGCCCAATGTCAAACATCCTGAAATATCCCTTTAAGTTACTGTACCACATGTCCTAACAGGGGAGAAGTGCATGTTTAGAGCTCTCTCTTTTTAAATGCTTCTCATGTTAGCGTAGTACTGGCTGCAGTGGCTCTGTCTCCCCCATGTCTTACCTGTGAACGTACCAGGAGATGATAACGTCTCAGTGTTTTTCAAGGATATGTTTCAGCAGATAAAGGGCTTTTACCTGAGCACGTAGTTGACCCAGATGACGTTCTTGTCGCCGGCGTTCTTGGCGTTGATGGCGATGGTGGCGCTGGACTGGATCCAGACGTAGCCTCCGTTTTTCTGGATCCATCTGTAGTAATTGGTCACGCACTGGCCTTTGTTCATCACTGCAACACAAGAGACGGGACGTTTATGTCGGCGACGAACTCCCAGAGTCAGGACTAAACACAGCGAGGTCGAGTTTTCTAAGTTTACTACCATATGTTTTGTGTCAGGAATTAGATCTGGAAAAATCCTTGTGTACAAAGCTTCCAAATGTAGCTGAGTGGGTTTTATGGAGCGACTAAAGTGCAGATGTTGTTAAAGAGTTGTTAAAGTTGAGTCCCTCTGTCTGCGCCCTGTGTATATTTGTCCCGTCTTTAGCCGCTGCTGTCTCCCACAAAGGAAATTACCATATTTGGATTACAGCGTCATCTCGGTCACAGCCTTTCCTGCTACACATGGATACCAAACATGTCAGTATTTATTGTTCCAAATTTTTCAAACTTTTTTCAAAATGTTCACACACACAAAAATTCATTCAAAAATAAACTTTTCCAAATGATTCCAAAATTTTCAAAACATTTTCTCTTTTTTTCTTTTTTTTTTTTTTTTTACATTTTTTGATTTTTTTTTCCCCAAATTTTTTTTTTTTAAAACCTTTTTTCAAAAATGTTTTTTTAACTTTTACAAACTGTTCCATAATTTTCCCAAAATTAAAAAAAATAATAATTCCAAACATTTTCAAAACTTTTCATAATGTATAACTTTTTCACAATTTTCAAAACCTTTTCCATTTTTAAAAACACTTCCAACCTGTTCCATAATTTTATCTATTTATTTATTTTTCAAATGTCACAAAGAAAATGATCATATTTGGATCACAGCCTTTCGTGCTACACGTGGATACCAAACATGTCAGTATTTGTGAATGAATAAGCGTGAGAAAGACCAGGGAGCGACACAGACATGTTGGAGGATATTTTACAGACTGTTCCAAATTTTTCAAAACATTTTTCAAAATGTTTAAAAAAAAAACATTTCATAAAAAAATAAACTTTTCCAAATGGTTCCAAAAGTTTCAAAACATTTTAATTTCCCCCCCACATTTTTTATTTTTTCCCCCAACATTTTTTCAATTTTTTTTTTTTTTACTTTTACAAACTGTTCCATAATTTTCCCCAAAAAATCCCCAAAATTTGCAAAACTTTTCCAAAATTTAGAACTTTTTTCAAAATTTTCAAAACTTTTTCAGTTTTTTAAAAACACTTCCAAACTGTTCAATAATGTTATTTATTTTTCAAAAATGTCCTATATTTAAATTTAAAAAATCCAAACTGTCTCCCACAAAGGAAATGACCATATTTGGATTACAGCGTCATCTCGGTCACAGCCTTTCGTGCTACACGTGGATACCAAACATGTCAGTATTTGTGAATGAATAAGTGTGGGAAAGACCAGGGAGCCACACAGACATGTTGGAGTCACTTCCTGGATAAATCTCTTCGGGCTGTTGTTTTACTCTGACAGAGTTAAAAGATGTAAAGGAGGAAACTAAATCTCCACAGAGTCAGAGTTTCCACCTGCAGCGTCTCGCCTTAAGGCTTTGAAACGATCCCAAAGATTCGGCTCCGGATCCGGCGCTGCAGATCTCTCCTCGCTCTCTTTCCCTCTCTTTGGTGTTTGTTATTTTTGTGGTGATTCTGATTAATGGCGTCTCCACTGGAGCGGCGCCGAGCCAGCTGTCACATGACACTCTCTACTTCCTGTCGGTCTGAGCCGCAGAACAAATGCACAACGAGAACCAAGACTAAAGCAATTCATAACAACGAGCGAGTGACGGGAAAAACACCATCTTATTTTGGAAGTGATTGAATTAAGACGGGTTCTGCTGATTCTGAGCAGGTTTGGACTGTCCTGAAATAAGAGCCAATCAGCATGATCATGAATTTAAAATCAGACACTCAAAGGCAAATACAGTTCTTGTTCCATTGGGAGTTAAGTTTAGGTTCTCATCGGACAAAATAAAAGTATTGTTTTGCAGCCCAAAAAATGTTTTTTTAACCCAAAGTTTTTTCCAATTTTTTGCCCCATTTTCCTCATTTTTCCCCCATTTTTTCTTAATTTTTCCCCAATTCTTTTACCTAATTTTGCTCATTTTTATTACTAATATTTCCCGCCGAATTTTTATGTTACACATTATTTCCTTCGCCACAATTTCCCCTAAATGATGTCACATTTGTGCCACATTTCTTGATATTGGAGATGAACCCGATATTGAAGATTTGCAGATCTTCCACACATTACTGTTCTGTTTTCTGGTTCTGGACGACACATGTTTTAGTATCAGAAAAAGAAAATGGTTCAGGTATCGGTTTCGAAAACCAAGTATCTTTAAAGTACTAATACTAGTACCCAGCTCTTCTCAAAATCAGCTCAAACTCTGATAAACTGGCTCTTTAGTGAAGTGGCTCATTTTATGTATATTACTTTAAGAAACCAGTGAAAAGGCACATCGTCTGATTGAATTTACTAACCTTTGCAGCGGGTTTTATCCAGTGAAATGTGTCGTGGAAATGAAACTTTGGGCTAAAAGTAAAAAAGAGGCCTCCACTTCTTTGCAAAGTGACTTCTAGTGGAAAAAACACGTTCACTTGTGATTTCTGCTGCTCTAATGTTTGAACAACACCGTGAGGATAAGCTCAAACAGACTGGGTGTTCTGATGTCAAGCTTAGAGAGGGAGTATTTAGGCTCTTCTGATCTCTTTCTAAGGCACGACTCTGGGCAGAGCTCTCTGGCCCCAAACAGGACAAACTCATTCATTCCAGTCCTAAACTCAGGAGATGTCTATTATTCTCTGTTTGGCTGGTCACTGTCCACTGCTGCCGCAGGTGTCCATGTTGTTACAAAGTTATAAAGGAAGGAACACAGCGATATGGTTGGTCACCTGAACGAGTTATTGAGCAGGTGAGTGGGGTAAGTTCATCTCCATCATCTCCAAGCCACACCTTTATGTTTAGATTGTGAGCTGTTATTGGACCCTCTCGTATTAAAGCACTTGTGTAACACTCTATCTGATCAAATGTAGGTGCATTGTTATTGACAACGTGACACAATATTCAGTATGACTGTAAAAAAAAACAGCCACAGAGTTTAAAACAGGAACAATTCCCTTGTCCCGCCAGAGGGTGACCTACGTATGGTTAATACTAACTCTCTTAAAGGGGGGTATTATGTAAAATGTACTTTTTCAAGCTTTATATCATGTTATTATGTCATTCCCTCATTAAACACATGCCTGGAGTGTTGCCTTGGCTCATTCACATATTTTTGAGTAATCAGTAAAACTTAGACGGCAGCCATTTTAGGTGTAGCTATGCCTCAGTCCTCCTAGGAACGCCCCCATCCCCTGGAGACGCCTCTGGACCTTTCGTCACCAGCCAAGCCACCAACCACTGCTCCTCAGCTCAGCAGAGCCCCTCCCCACACAGTAGTGTTGTTTAGATGCCACAGCAGTGTGCTGAAGGGGCCGTGTCGGAAAGCTTCTTAAAGAGACAGAGGCCTATTTCAAGACGTTCAGTACAGCCATTTTGAGAGAGCAATTTTATTCAAGGCAGTTATTTTAATTTACTGCATATACAGACCAACAGAAGGTTACGTCATCACTGTAGTATGCTATAGACTGGTGCTATGTGATTGAAAAAAGCATAATACCCCCTCTTTAACTTTTCCCATTCATTCTCAATGGTAAGTCCTTACACTATGGATGCAGTACACTTTTTGGCCACCAGCGTCAAATTGGGGACGCTGTTTCGCTCCTCCTCCAAAGTTAAGGAAACACTGCTGTTGCTCGGTGTTTATCACAGAGCGTCGTAGCATCGACTTTCCCAGTTTTCCAACTTTTATTGCAAAGGTTGTTCACATCGACAAAGGTACGTGTTAAAAATTGACTTATAAAAGAATTTACGATGAACTGACACTTTCAAAATGATCTCATATAGTATTATCTTTGAGTTAACAAATGAGGTAAAGTCACTGTAGCTGCTGTAGATACAGGTGTCACCATGACACCGATAAGCACTCATTTTGTCCAACAGTCCAAATAAAACTACAAAGTTACATCTGTGAGACTCACAGGTCACTCACTGACTGACTCACACCTTGATGACACTAGTATAAGCAGTTTTTACTTTTAAAGATGTTTATAAAGCTGCAAATTTGTGGCTGCAATTGTTGATTTTGTTCGACTAAAACTCAGCTTTTGCCATAGTTAACACTTGTTTTAAAGTAGCATGTTATTTGCACAGATAGAATATAATACATATGTATGCCGAAAAAAACTATTATTATTTGCAGTTGTATGTGTTTCATGCTTGAAGTCGCAGTGTTTGGCCTGTGGCCCAAAGGCACATTTTCATCTTGACCCTCGGAGACAAAAAGTTTGGGCCCTGCTGATCTAAACACATACATTTAAACCTGACTTTATCTCTTATTCTTGTGGACGATTTTGGCAGTTTTTTTTCCAAATAAATGCCATGTTTTTTACAAGAAAACGTTAAATGAAAGAAATACAAACCTTGCAAACTTGTTTCCTACATTTATGCTACTACAGGAACATTACATTTCCTAATCACCTCCAGAGTCAAAGGCATAGTTATTTAGGGGTTTCTCCCGCAGTCCCGTTTCCCGTCCAGCAGATGGGGCTATGTTCCTGCCGCATAACCTGCTCGAACCTCCTCTTCTTCTTCTCCTCTTCCTGCCTCTTCCTCCTGACCATTCAACAAAACCCCGACACAAACCTCACAACCATCCGTCTGAATTAAAGGCGGATCTTCAGAGACGCGAGCGAGCGCTAATCAGGGCGGCGCTAAAACGGCCGCCGCTCCCGACGCTAAGTGGGTTTAAATGGGTTTCTCCGCAAACGCAAAACCGGACGCACCGCGAGATGATTTAGACCGAATTAAAAACTATTAGAGAGAGAGAGGGGGGGGGGAGGAGGAGGAGAGACAGTTTGCATGTTAAAGACACAGACGGCGGAGGCTCCTTCACTGTGACCTTGCTTTGTTTGTTCAGCGGAGTAAATAAACCACTGCACAAACGAGAGACAGGAGAGAGAGAGGGGGGAGAGGGAGGGGACAGGCTGACTCTGACACGACGGGTTCTGGAGTTCTCGTCGTAATTTAGCTGCTCTGCTCTTAACAAAAACCACGAGAAGAAAATCCTCCTGAAACGCTTCACGAATAAAGTCTTTCCTTCCTAAATGTCATTAAAGAGCATGGATTTAGACCCTGCATTTAATCTATTTTTTGGGGGCTGAAATAACAACATTATTGATCCATTTTCGCTGCATGAGTTCTGTTTTGCCCAGTTCATTTTTGGCTGTATATTATTTGTGCGGCGGACCCTTTATAGCACGTTCACACCAAACGCATCAAAAGCATCAAAAGCATCAAAAGCGACAGGTTCGTGCAGGGCCTTCTGAAGCTTTTGGTTTGTTGAACTTTGGGAGAAATTCGCGAGTGTCGACCGACAGAGACGTAGGAGCTGATCCTATACCGCAGATGTAAACTGGAGGATCAGCTTCATCGTGTTGTGAACCGGAGCTACAGCAGCTCTGGGACTTTTACAAAGAAAAACATCAGTGTTTCTTTCACCTAAACACCCAGGATTAAAAGAAAGAAAACGTATTTCAGTGTCTGGATTTGCGTTGGGAATGTGTTTGGGTCTTTAAAGTGCACAGTGCATTCTCAAAGCTAATGCTACGAGCTAATGCTACGAGCTAAAGCGCAGATTGACCATGTGAAAACGAGAAATATGCACAAATTAAGTCAATTAAACCACCTTACATAAAGCAACAGTGTAAAGGGATATTTCAGGATGTTTGACATTGGGCCTCATTTCCTAGTTATCCAGAGTGTTGTTGATGTCTGGAGATATTTGTTTCTTAAATTCATGCAGTTCTTATATTTGAAGAGTCTAGTGGCGCTAGGCTAGGGCAAGGCTAAAGCATTTCTATGGTATCAGTTAGCCTGCATTAAAAAACAGTGTGACCCACTCCACAGTGCACCTGAGGTAAATCACTTATAACACCAGACTAACCATATAAATGTCTGTGTTAATAGAATCATGTTTGAAATATAACTGACCTTGTATCACATGAATTACCGCATTTTGAGGGACTATTTTCTCGCAGATCACTCCGCCGCTGCGTTAGCTTACAGCCACGAAGCTGATGCTGCTCAAATATAAGTTATTTTAAATGATTCTATTAACACAGACATTTATATGGTTAGTCTGGTGTTATAAGTGATTTACCTCAGGTGCACTGTGGAGTGGGTCACACTGTTTTTAATGCAGGCTAACTGATACCATAGATATGCTTTAGCCTTGCCCTAGCCTAGCGCCACTAGACTCTTCAAATATAAGAACTGCATGAATTTAAGAAAAAAATATCTCCAGACATCAACAACACTCTGGATAACTAGGAAATGAGGCCCAATGTCAAACATCCTGAAATATCCCTTTAAACAATAATCACACACTGTTTACTTGGGTGGGACAGTGCATGTTAATGAACATACATGGGACTCATGCATGTAAACACGCCACGTCAGACCTTAGCCTGTTGCCCCACAGTCGCACTCTCAAACACACTCTCATTCATCCTGGGTTATTGTACATGTTTTAGTGGTGTGAGTTTGTCGAACGCCGTGTGCTGGTGTGAGTTTCTGCGTCGGGAGAAAAGTGTGAGCGGCTTAACGAGGCCAAACGCTCGTCTCTAAACTTCGACTGGACTGGGGTCGTTCCATTTCTAAAACACTGGACTGTGAAAGCGTTCTTTAAAGTCAGCTCGATCCCCCAGAGTAACTCCTCCCCTCCTCCCCTCTGCCTCTCTCTGCTGCGTTCAGGTGCGCGCCGTAATGAAGAGCGCCCGGGGCAGTGCCGCAGGCGTCTGGACACAAACCAAAGATTAAAGGCGCTCATTCCCTTTAAACCTGCGCCGGCAATGTCACGAGGAGAGAGGGAGAGGGAGGGGGGGGAGAGAGAGGAGGGAGAGAGAGAGGAAGAGAGAGAGGGGAGAGGAGGGAGAGAGAGGAGAGAGAGCGAGAGAGGGGAGAGGGGAGGGAGAGAGGGGGAGAGAGGAGGAGAGAGGGAGAGAGAGGGGGAGAGAGAGGGGGAGAGAGAGGGGAGAGGAGAGAGAGGGGCAGGGGGAGAGAGAGGAGAGAGAGAGGGGAAGGTGGGGCAGAGGGGGAGGGAGAGAGGGGAGAGAGAGGGGGGAGGGAGAGAGAGAGGGGGGAGGGAGAGAGGGGAAGGTGGGGCAGAGGGGGAGGGAGAGAGGGGAGAGAGAGAGAGGGAGAGTGAGAGAGAGAGGAGAGAGAGGGAGAGAGAGGGAGAGTGAGGGAGAGTAAGAGAAGGTTAAAATTGAAAGAGAGAGACGTCGATAGAATGATGAGCCTGTAACTCTGGTTTTAACTTCGAATGTGGAAGGATCCACTTTTTCATTGGTCTCATGGACGTCACGTTAGCTTTAAGAGCTAAATATAAAGTATACTAAGTACTAAAGTAAATATTATTATACTAAGTAAAGTAAGGTCAGACCAGGATCACAGACTGTAGGGAAACGGCGACTGGCTTTAAGTCATTATTGAACACAGACGTGTTTGTCTTTACCCTTATTTAATCCTTTCACTATTTTATTTTGGTCGTGAGGGAAGCCCCGCCCTCAGTCCTCTGTGCCTGGAACACTCTGAGGGACGATGGAGAAGAAAACAATGGATGAATCTCGATGATGAAGCGATATTTTTGCAACATCAGAAATATGTAAAAATGTTGCTGTAAACTTTCTACATCTGGTTTGTCGTTCAGAAAGATCATTGTCCTGAACAGACGACAAAAGGCAGAAAAAACACTTTCCACAATTTTCCCCATTTTGCTTTCACATTTATTCAGCTCTTTTGTTTGTTTACAATATTTTCCCAATTTCCCCAAAAATTAGAGAAAAATATTTATTTAAAAATTTTGTTTTTCTTTTTTTTACAATTTTTCACAATTATGTCACAAATTTCCTAATTTTCCCCCCAATTTATTAATTAGAGAAAAATTGTAAAACATAAAATAAAATGGGGTACATTTTATTTATCTTATTTTATACAATATTTTTATAATTTTTTCCCAAAATTCTCTAATAAAGGCCGGGGCCTTTATTTACTCAAGCGCTTGGAGGACCAGGCCTTTATTTCTATTTGAGCAAAACAGACGACCAGGAAAATGAAGAAAACGAGATTTGTGTCAACCCCGTGAACTGCTACCTTAACGTGGTGGGGTTGTTTGAGTGCCCGAATGATCCGAGGAGCTATGTTGTCTGGGGCTTCATGCCCCTGGTAGGGTCTCCCATGGCAAACAGGTCTTAGGTGACGGGTCAGACGAAATGCAGTTCAAAGACTTCTATGGACAGTATTAAATCAAGGACCGTGACGTCGCCCGGTATGGCGCAGCCGGGGCCCCACCCTGGAGCCAGGCCTGGGGTTGGGGCTCGAATGCGAGCGTCTGGTGGTCGGGCCTCTGCCCACGGGGCCCGGCCGGGCACAGCCCGAAGGGACGACGTGGGCCCGCCCTCCTGTGGACCCACCACCCGCAGAGGGATCCGTAGGGGTCGGGTGCAGAGAGGACTAGGTGGCAGTCAAAGGCGGGTGCCTAGACGACCTGGTCCGCGTGCGCAGCTTCTGGCGTTCGGGACATGGAACGTCACTTCGCTGGGGGGGAAGGAGCCTGAGCTTGTGCGGGAGGTTGAGAGATACCGGCTAGATATAGTCGGGCTCACCTCCACGCATAGCCTGGGTTCCGGATCCCAACTCCTGGAGAGAGGCTGGACTCTCCATTTTTCTGGAGTTGCCCGCGGGGAGAGACGGCGGGCTGGGTGGGTTTGCTTATAGCCCCCCAGCTCAGCCGCCACGTGTTGGAGTTTACCCCGGTGAACGAGAGGGTCGTGTCCCTACGCCTTCGGGTTGGGGACAGGTCTCTCACCGTTGTCTCGGCCTACGGGCCCAACATCGGTGCAGAGTACCCGGCCTTCTTGGAGTCCCTGGGAGGGGTACTAGATAGTGCTCCGACTGGGGACTCCATTGTTCTACTGGGGGACTTCAACGCCCACGTGGTAACGACAGTGAGACCTGGACGGGGGTGATGGGGAAGAACGGCCTCCCCGATCTGAACCCGAGTGGTGTTCTGTTATTGGACTTCTGTGCTAGTTACAGTTTGTCCATAACGAACACCATGTTCGAGCACAAGGGTGTCCATAAGTGCACGTGGCACCAGGACACCCTAGGCAGGAGGTCGATGATCGACTTTGTAGTTGTGTCATCTGATCTCCGGCCGCGTGTCTCGGACACTCGGGTGAAGAGAGGGGCTGAGCTGTCAACCGATCACCACCTGGTGGTGAGCTGGATCCGCTGGCAGGGTGGGAGGAAGCCGGTCAGACCTGGCAGGCCCAAACGTGTTGTGAGGGTCTGTTGGGAACGTTTGGTGGATCCCTCTGTCAGTAGGGTCTTCAACTCCCACCTCCGGAAGAGCTTCAACCAGATTCCGAGGGAGGTTGGAGACATGGAGTCCGAGTGGACCATGTTCTCCTCCTCCATTGTCGATGCGGCTGCTCGTAGTTGTGGCCGTAAGGTCTCTGGTGCCTGTCGCGGCGGCAATCCCCGAACCCGGTGGTGGCGCCCGGAAGTAAAGGATGCCGTCAAGCTGAAGAAGGAGTCCTACCTGGCCTTGTTGGCTTGTGGGACTCCGGAGGCAGCTGAGAGGTACCGGCAGGCCAAGCGTGCTGCAGCTCGAGCAGTCACAGAGGCAAAAACTCGGGTCTGGGAGGAGTTCGGAGAAGCCATGGAGGAGGACTATCGGTCGGCCTCGAAGAGATTCTGGCAAACCATCCGGCGCCTCAGGAGGGGAAGCAGTGCTTCACCAACACTGTTTACAGTGCGGGCGGGGAGCTGTTGACCTCGACTGGGGATGTGGTCGGGCGGTGGAAGGAGTACTTCGAGGATCTCCTCAATCCCACTGTCACGTCTTCCGATGAGGAGGCAGAGGCTGGGGACTCGGAGGGGGGTTCGTCCATCACCCAGGCTGAAGTCACTGAGGTGGTTAGAAAGCTCCTCGGTGGCAAGGCCCCGGGGGTGGATGAGATTCGTCCCGAGTACCTTAAGTCTCTGGATGTTGTAGGGCTGTCTTGGCTGACACGTCTCTGCAACATCGCGTGGCGGTTGGGGACAGTGCCTCTGGATTGGCAGACCGGGGTGGTGGTCCCTCTCTTTAAGAAGGGGGATCGGAGGGTGTGCTCCAATTACAGAGGGATCACACTTCTCAGCCTCCCGGGTAAGGTCTACTCCAGGGTGCTGGAGAGGAGGATCCGGCCGATAGTCGAACCTCGGATTCAGGAGGAACAATGCGGTTTTCGTCCCGGTCGTGGCACACTGGACCAGCTCTATACCCTTCATCGGGTGCTCGAGGGTTCGTGGGAGTTCGCCCAACCAGTCCACATGTGCTTTGTGGATTTGGAGAAAGCGTTCGACCGTGTCCCTCGTGGTGCCCTGTGGGGGTGCTCCGGGAGTATGGGGTCCGGGCCCTCTGCTAAGGGCTGTCCGTTCCCTGTATGACCGTAGCAGGAGCTTGGTTCGCATTGCCGGCAGTAAGTCAGACTTGTTTCCGGTGCGTGTTGGTCTCCGCCAGGGCTGCCCTATGTCACCGGTTCTGTTCATTTCCTTTATGGACAGAATTTGTAGGCGCAGCCAGGGGCCGGAGGGTGTCCGGTTTGGGAACCTCAGGATCTCATCTCTGCTGTTTGCAGATGATGTTGTTCTGTTGGCTTCATCAAATCAGGACCTCCAGCGCGCACTGGGACGGTTTGCAGCCGAGTGTGAAGCGGCCGGGATGAGGATCAGCACCTCCAAATCTGAGGCCATGGTTCTCCACCGGAAAAAGGTGGCTTCCCCGCTTCAGGTCGGTGGGAGTCCTTACCTCAAGTGGAGGAGTTCAAGTATCTCGGGTCTTGTTCACGAGTGAGGGACGGATGGAGCGTGAGATCGATAGACGGATCGGTGCAGCGTCAGCAGTGATGCGGTCGCTGTATCGGACTGTTGTGGTGAAGAGGGAGCTGAGTCAGGGGGCAAAGCTCTCGATTTACCGATCGATCTACGTTCCCACCCTCACCTATGGTCATGAGATTTGGGTAATGACCGAAAGGACAAGATCGCGAATACAAGCGGCCGAAATGAGTTTCCTTCGCAGGGTGGCTGGGCGCACCCTCCGAGATCGGGTGAGGAGCTCAGTTACCCGGGAGGAGCTCGGGGTAGAGTCGCTGCTCCTTCACGTCGAAAGGAGCCAGCTGAGGTGGCTAGGGCATCTGTTCCGGATGCCTCCTGGTCGCCTCCCTCGGGAGGTGTTCCAGGCATGTCCTATTGGGAGGAGGCCCCGTGGAAGGCCCAGGACACGCTGGTGGGACTATGTCTCCGAGCTGGCCTGGTGTCGCCTCGGGGTCCCCCCAGAACAGCTGGAGGAGGTGTGCGTGGATCGGGAAGTCTGGGCATCTCTGCTGAGACTGCTGCCTCCGCGACCCGGCCCCGGATAAAGCGGAAGAAAATGGATGGATGGATGGAGATTTGTGTCCATTTGAAGCTGTAATATTTGGTTCATTTATTAATTAACATTGCAAACACTCTCCCAGCGGCTGGAACATTGACGCTTTTTATTTTATTGGAACAACAGGAAGTGTTTCGCTGCTGTTAGTGGAACATTTACATCAATGTCACTGCAGGTTTCTCTTTCTTTTTTTACCGCGGACCGGATTATTTATTGTTATCTCATGTAAAGGCGAGTTTAGACGGAGCGTTTGTGTTTGTGATTGATCATAAAACAGACCTGAGAGTTATTTTGAGGCGTGGGACTGACCTGCACACAGAGCCGCTGGACACGATGGTGACTTTATTAAAACCCTGGAGGCTCACACAACATTTGCCTTGTTTCCAAAAATAGTCACAGAAGGTTTGAAAAGTGGCTAAATCTGTGTCAAAGTTACGCTTGGATCAGCTCCGCTCCGCAGCGTTCCCTCTCGGCCTGGGTTCCCTTTGTTTACTTCCTGCACGTGAGTTATTGTTTACACGAGTATGAGAAAGATTCCTATGGGGAATACTTCTACCGCTGTACTGGTAGAGTTACATTATCACCCAACCCTAGTTTCTAATAATAGCTCTGGCTGGTAATGCAGGCCAGTATTAGAGAATTTACGGTATGTCCCAAAATGTCATGGGCTGAAAGATATATCGTTATCGTATTGATATCGAGATATGAACATTCAAAACATTAAAATCGAAAAAAGTAGGACGTTATGTGGTCATACCGCTTTGCTATGCCCAATCCCGTCAGATCTTGGAAGCTAAGCAGGGAAGGGCCTGGTTAGTACTTGGATGGGAGACCGTTTGGTAACACCAGGAAGCCTAGTGAATGTAATGAGTGAGTGAGTGGTTGGTGGTGGTCGGAGGGGCCGATGGCGCAGACTGGTTGCCTCGCTTCCGTCAGTCTACCCCAGGGCAGCTGTGGCTACAACAGTAGCTTACCACCATCAAGTATGGAGTGAATGAATAATGAGCTGTGAAGCGCTCTGAGTATCTTGAAAAGCGCTATACAAATCCAAGAGATTATTTATTATTATTATTATAAATGATATAGATTTTCATCCATAAAACTGCACTCTTTGTTATTATGTTTTCATTTTTCTGAAAAATGCTTGGTTTTCACCTAACCCATAGTTATATCGTATCGATATCGATATATCTGGCATGAATATCGAGATATGAAATTTTGTCCATATCGTTCAGCCTTAGCATAAAGTTTCCTCATTTCTGTGGATAAATCCTCTTTAGTTTCCCAGCGTTTGCCGTCATGTGAAACACTTTATATTTTTATATTTGGATGCAGTTTGAGTGTCAGACTCGACGCCCTGAATGACACGCGGCTAATGCGAGTTTTCCTCGGTGATCCGGCGGAGTTTAGGCAGCGATCAGCCGCCGTTTCATCAGCCGCACAGAAACACGTCAAACGCTAACCCCGTGTTTTAGATCCGTCTGTGTCGGATCGATGCTAAAAACTGGAATTAGGCCGGAGGGAGAGTTGAGTCAGAAAATCACAGAAATGAGCTTCGATTGAGGAAAATTACAGGTGTGGCGCCGCAAATTAAAGTTTAAGCTTTAATCCGTTCACTTTGGGAGACTTTGGTTTCTTCAGCTTCAGCAGAGAGACGGAGGAGAGAGTGAACAAAGGACAAAGGTGACGGTTCGTTCAGAGAAGAAATGTGAAATAACAGCCAGGTTTAAATGTGCGCTTTAATTTTGTGACATATTAGTTACAAAGATCTGATCAGAGGGATTTGGTTTAGTTTTTAAGAAAGAGGAGAGAGATATGGGAAGAGGAGAGAGGAAAGAGAAAGAAGAGACAAAGAGAGTAAGACATGGTTAAAACTGAGCGAGGGAGAGAGAAATACAGAGAGTGAGACGAATTTTTGAATGAATAAGTTAGGCCATGTCCACACATTTCCTGATATCTCCACAAACACAGACCTTTCTACAACCGCATAACAAACTGTCTCTGTCCACACCACCCATGTCTTTCAGAACTGAAGACGTAACGTTCCATCTCCATGAACCACGCATTTCACCGGCCTTCATTGGGCTCATTTATTGGTCAAACTAATATAAACATTGCTTTAGTAGAATATAGGGGTGTCCATGGTTAACCGGTTAACGTTAAAAATTGCGTAACCGAGTGAAAGCATTTTGCTCGGTTAACTGGCGTGTATAATTTGCCGTGCCATTGAAAATACTTGTAATACATTTTTGCACCACCAGAGACCGCCAGAGCGCTCCCAAACATTTGTTCAGGAGAAGCCGTCATCGCGCATGGCTATAGTTTAACTTTTCAATATGAAGCGGGCCATAAACAGCACAGCGTGGGAGAAACGCTTTACAACCCAGAATGACGGATCGTTGTTGTACCATCTCAACAGCCGACACCCGGGCATCACTTAGGAGGTAGCTAGGTAAGCTAAAGGCACAAAACTCACCTTTCTCGTTATTGTTAAAACGTGGTGGAGAGATAAGTGTTGTTGTTGTTGTTGTTGTTGTTGTTGTTGCATGAATGACTGTTTCTTTGCACAATGTTTCACTAATGGTAACCGAGTATTAACCTCTAAGGGCCTCGGTTAACGGTTAATGAAAAACTTGAAAACATGCAGCCCTAGTAGAATATAAGTCAAATAAATGTGAGTTTAGTAAAATGCAAAGAGGTTTTTCCGCCTCATAAATAAACTGATTTCAGCATCGCGTCATGGAGAAGCGCAGGGACCCAGGCGGCCGGATTGAGCTTTATTTTTTGAACCCTATCTACAACATTGCCTATTTTCGGACATAACTTTGGAACAGAAATAGACACTTATACGGTGTTGGAAACTAGAGATTCCGAGCTTTCAAATGAGCCCACCCTGGTACTTCTACGCTTTCGGGGAGCCGTAACATCGCGGTAAGAAATCGTAAATTTACTTCAGAAGTAGAGGTTCCTCCTCCAATATAACTTAATGAAGCACTTGTTCTGTTTTTTTAATGAATAGATAAACATAATATATTATAACAATGATAATCATAATAAAATAAAATAAAATAATCTATTTCCAGTCAAAAGGATTTGGAAACAGTTTGGGGGGAAAAACAAAAAACCTACAGAATGTTATTTGGGTCAAGAAAATTCAGCTAGAAATTAATGAATTAATATTAATGGGTTATTTTCCCAATTGACATTGAAAAAAATATTAACAAGATCATTGAAAGTACTACGTGTCCACTCTGTAAAGTATGATGAACGGTGAATCGAATGTCAGCTCTCGCGTACGCACAGTAATACAAGTGTTAATGGGATGATTGGAGGGTCTTTCATCGCCCCCTGGTGTCTCTGGCCAGAAAACCACACTTAATGCTTTCCTGCCTCCGGGTCGGAGTCACCAATGCACACTAATGGAATCACGAAGAAGAAGCTAACAGGCTAACGGGCAAAGCTAACTGCGGGCTAGCGCCACTTAAACAGTATTTACAGCCAAGTTTGAGTGAAAAAAAAAGATCTCCATTGTGTAACTGGATGAACAATATCCCTCTGTCCCTTTGTCTTTTCTGTCAGAGTAGTATTTACTCTCACGGACAATTAATGAGTGAAAAAACACAACATGCTACGACACTGTGACTAAAATGTTTAAACCAGACAAAGACAAGTTTAAGGCACGTGTTTTTACTCACAGTCTAAATGGTTCTGTCGTATTCCCTCCACGTCCTCGGCGTGAATGAACTGGTAGCACCTTTTCCCCATGATGTCCACGGGAGCCAGGTCCATGTACTCGCTGATCCTGGAGGAAAGAAACTACAGATCAACAAAACCGTACGAGAACAGGAGCTAAAACATGACCAAAATACAAACTAAAAACTAAAAAGAACGGCCTTCGTTTGGGTCGAGGATCGTCCAGCCAATCGGAACCTGTAACTTATTTTTCGGGTCTTCCACTTGACTTTTTTGTTCCGTATCCCTCAGAATTTTTTAAGAAATTCAAGATGACTGCTGCCTTTTTTACCTTTTTATTTTTTAAACCTTTATTTAACCAGGAAAGTCCCACTGAGATTAAGAATCTATTTTACAAGGGAATCCTGGCCCCGTATTACATATTTGTACATGTTTTTAGTGGGAGGGGAAACCGGAGAAAACCTACGCAGCCACGGGGAGAACCTGCAAACCCCACACAGAAAGGCCCCGCCCAGGTGGGAATCGAACCCGGGACCTTCTTGCTGTGAAGCGTGTGATGGCACTCGACCACCATCAAAACCTTTGAAACATAATTTGTCCTGATGCAAAGGGGTTGTTATTGGTCATCTTGAGGCTCTTTCACTGGGACCGAAAAGTCAAGTTAGAAATGTAGGAGTAATCATGGACTCAGACCTGAATTTGAACAGTTATATTAAGTCCATCACATCAGCGGCTTATTACCACCTAAAAAACATAGTGTCTAAACCAGACTTGGAGATGGTTAGACTATTGTAACGGCCTGTTCACTGGCCTTTCTAAACGAGGTATTAGAGCTGCAGTTGATCCAAAATGCTGCTGCTCGAGTCCTGACAAGAACCAGGAAATACGACCACATTAGTCCAGTGCTCCGGTCTCTGCACTGGCTTCCTGTCACTCAGAGAATAGAATTTAAAACAGCTCTGCTTGTGTACAAGTCTTTTCATGGTTTAGCACCAAAGTACATCTCTGACATGTTAGAGCCGTATGAACCATCTCAGGGAGGGGTCTCCTGGTGGTTCCAGAGTCAGGACTAAACACGCTGAGGCTGCGTTTCAGGTTCATGCAGTAAAGGTCTGGAGCCCTGGCATACCTCACTGAGCTAGTTACCCCACACACCACCACAAGGCGCTTACGGTCCACTTCCACCCACACTCTTCACCAGCCCATGACCAAACTCTCCACAATGGGAGATAGGGCCTTTAAGGCAGTTGCCCCTAGACTCTGGAACGCCCTGCCAGAGTCCCTGAGGGCTCCCCAGAGTGTTGAGGCCTTTAAAAAAGGCCTGAAAACACATTTATTTAAAAAGGCCTTTTAGTTTCTACATAGCCTTTGATTAATTTGTTTTTGGTCTTGTGCTTGCTTTGTTTTACTATGTCAATGTTCATTTTGTTTTTATCTGATTTTAATTTACCTGTTGTAGCAATTTGAGGTTTCTTTGAAATGTAAAGTGCAATATAAATCAAATGTATTATTATTATTAACAGCCTCAGTGAGGACGTGAAACAGGCCTCAACTCTGACTGTGTTTAAGTCCAGACTGAAAGCAGGTTATTTACTGCTGCCTATGGTAACTCATTGTATTTTAACACATTTTAATATATACATTATTGCTTTTTATTGTATTTTGTATTGTGTTTGGGTGTTTGGTGTTGCTGTGAGGCGCACTGACTTACATACTTGCCTTGCCAAATTATATTACATCTAAAAATTACCAAAAAAAGCCATATCTAGCAATGACAGTAGGCCAAATACTGCTTTAAAGTTGCACTTTTATGCAAATAAATGTATTTTTTCCCTTCAAAATATATTTTTTCTTTCGATTTGTTTTGTAGACAGGCTTTGGGGACCCCTTGTAGCCACTCTGAGGCCCCCACTTTAGGAACCACTGTGCCACGGTATTTAACTGGGGAAAAACAGTCCTGAGAAAAGATAAAGTCGCAGTTTGATCACCGTCAGTCGCTCAGACTATGGAGCTATCGCCACAGACTGGAGCGCGGCGTGTGAGTCATGTGACCTGACGGCGCCGCTCTGTGTCACGTGTGTTTCTCCTGCTCCGTGACCGTCTGACGAACCGCTTTCTCACATTATTGTATCGTCGCTGATGAAACGACACTGTTTCTCTTTTACAAGAACATGTAATAATAATAATAATAATAATAATAATAAAAGGCTGCTGAAATCAGTTACTGTCTGTGGGTTTTGTGAAAGGAAAGGATCTCTTGTTCTGGACGAGGGTGCACATCTCGCCCTAACACCGGCCAACAGTGACCGGGAAACGTCCGGACTCTTCCCGACCAGCGCTGCCCCTGACGGGTTCGACCTCTGCAGAAACACATCTCTTTACCTTTAACTCTGAACATTACAAAAAGATCACACGCGCCACATTTCCATTTATTCATGAGGAGCTTTTCAAGTCGGCGCCTTTTTCTTAACGAAATCCGAATCCCACGGCTTTGGACGCGCCGCGCTTTTCAGAAAGGCAGATTTGTGATTTGACAGATAAAGAAATTGCTCCCATTCAAACGGCATTTGCTGGAAATGTCCAAATAGCAGTCGATATCGCTAAAGGATTCTCATCGGCCGCGTTCTTTCAGCCGAAATTCACCCGAATCTCGCAGTGACAAATCTATCGCTGAGGTCGCGCCGCGGAGCAAGACATCAGCGGAGATTCCCATCAGCGCGGCGTGTTTTAGAAACGCGGCGTGCAGAAAAGGAGCGGGAGATTGGGCTTTTGTGCGAGACGGGGAGGACATTACCGAGGCGTTTAAGAGGCGCGCGGCGAGCAGAATGAGCGCGGGCGGGAACGAGGCGTGCTGCACAAGTGCGGGCAGAAATTAGCCCCGAAACGAGACAAAGCACGAGCGGCCGACAGAACGCACGTCTGAGCGAGAGGAGACGGATCAGAGCAGAGACGGGCCCGGGGTTTATGGAGTTTGAATTGGTGATAGAAAAATCAAACTAGGACCAAACCAAAGCTGGATTAGGCAGCGTTTAGCGTCGCCTTAGCCCGGATTCAGTGGTTTCACTTCCTGTCGGGGCAGATCTCTGTAACAGGCCTTCATGACACTCCAGAGTTTTAGAAAGAAATGTTTTCCCTGAACATTATTTGGAAGTGACTGGGTTCGTCTTATGGCTGAAAGTCTTTTTTGACTTTCTGAATATTGTCTCCACTTTTGGAGAGAAGACACTGGACTTGTTTCATTTATTTATTAGTTTATTTGACAGGGACATTTCTGTAAATGTGTCATTATTAATAATAATAATGCATCGGTTTTATATAGCGCTTTTCTGGACACTCAAGACGCTTTACATTGCATTATTCATTCACTCCATACTTGGTGGTGGTAAGCTACTATTGTAGCCACAGCTGCCCTGGGGTAGACTGACAGAAGCGAGGCAACCAGTCTGCGCCATCGGCCCCTCCGACCACCACCAACCACTTACTACATTCGCTACACTGTAAAATGTAAAATTTGTTTCAACTCAAAAAACTCATTCCAAGGGCTGCCAAGAAATTTTATGTGTAACCAATAACCATTTTACAATCTAGTCGATTTGAAATTTGAGATTTCACCTCTTTTCACTTCAGACAACTGGAAACAGTTATGTCAACCTAAGAATACAATTGAACGAAAGAGGTGAATCTGAAATTTCAAATCGACTAGATTGTAAAATTGTTATTGGTTACACATAAAATTTCTTGGCAGCCCTTGGAATGAGTTTTTTGAGTTGAAACAAATTTTACATTTTACAGTTTAGGCTTCCTGGTGTTACCAAAGTCCAAGTCCACTCCCATCCAAGTACTGACCAGGCCCTTCCTGCTGAGCTTCAGAGGTCTGATGGGATCGGGCAGAGCAAAGGCGGGACGGCCACAATCTGCAAAGCTAGTTTTCCCTGTTGTCCCTGGGCAAGGTGTATAATGCCAACAACAATTATAAAACATAAAACAATTTAAAAGTGTGGTTTATCATGTGGATAGGTCCACTGTTACAGAGATATCAGCATTTTGACCGTTACCGTAGTTACCACAAAAGGATTCTTAGCTGCACCATGCACAGAATCCCATCAGAAGAGAGAATCTATTTCCTAGAGCCAAACTCAATCTATGTATATCAGAATACAATTTTATAAAGTAATAACATAGTGTTGCTGAATTCTTTGGTATTTGTGAGTTTACAAACACACGAGAATCCATCTTGAAAAGCTCACGCCTTTGGAACCAAACCAAAATTGGTTCTGGCAAAAAATACACTAATTAACAATGGAAATAAACATGAGGAGCTGCAACACATAACACAAACACACATAACTTTATTCAAAACTAAACATTGAGTGGATTTGCGGTTCTTCTTGATCCAAACAGCCGTCCCAGACTGATGTCAGTGCAAATGTTATTGGAGAAAAACGACTGGGAAACTCGGTCAAAACGAGCTTCCCGACTTCCGCACCTGATCGGCTGATTTGTTCTTTGTCTAATGTGAGTCGTCCTTCGGAGAAACGGTAACAAAATGCCCGACATCAATGCTAGCAAAAAGTACATTTACGTGATATTTTTTTTAACTCACAAACTAACGTTAGCTTTTGAGATGCTAACGACGCATCTAAATGATTATCTGAGCTAAGCGCTAATCAGTGATATTGTTTCATGTTGAATATTTTGTAACTGTTTTTACTCATTGATTGCACTTTCTAGTGTTTGTTGTACAGCACTTTGAGCAGATGGAGCTGTTTTTAGATGTGCTGTAGAAAGAAAGTTCTGTCACGAGTCTCAACAACAAAACACAACATCAGCATCGCCGTCACAAGCAACACAGGCCCGGCCATTTTACTGTCCTGCACTCTTCCACGTAAATAAACCCCGTTAGCATGCAGCACTGGCCTCGGCTAAACACGCGGCGTCTGCTCCTGACACTGCTACGACAAACTTAAGTCATAACTACAATTCTCTCTTTGAAAGATCGCAGAATCCTCTCTCACCTGTTCTCGCAGTAGACGAACTTCAGGTCCATGTTGACTCTGGTGACGAACATCTGGCAGTCGATGCGGACCTCGTTGATGGTGGGCGGGGGCAGAGCGTGGGCCACCACCACCATCCCCATCACCTGACAAGGCACCGAGCGAGAGTGGGTCAGCGCCATGCGGATACGGAGACGCCCCGTCACATGGATCACCTGCGGAGGAGACGAAAGGAGATGAAAGAATAATCAGGAGAGGAAAGTCACATTTCATTACCAAAGCTATGTTTTTAATGTATTTAATGTAGCATATAACCTGCTGTAGATGGTGACAACGAAGTGAACGAAGTGACTGATTTTGAATTAATAACAATAATAATAATTAAATAATATTATAATCATATAATAAAATAAGGAATCAATAATGATAATATAATAGTTAAAATATGAAATAAATTTACATCATTAATAAATCATACAATATGGTCGTTAATAACATAATCCATAATGTCTGTGTAAGTTCTCAGTCGTACAGGAGTTGTCCATCTTCAAAGAAGGTACTTGAGTCAATATAATCCATAATATTGTGTCCATTAAAAGCATTTAATTCATAACAACAAGGAACAAATGATCAAATTAAAAGATTGGTGACTAGTTGTTTTGGCAGTGATGGGTATTTGTAATTATTGAAGAAAAGGTCAGAGTTTTCTTTCCTTGCCTTGGGATTAGTAGAATATTGTGATGTTATTATTGCTGATTGTATAGTCACTGGAACAGGACAAAATAACTATGTCATATCTTCTTGATTATGCTTAGTAAATGAATGTATCAAATTCTTCAGTAACAAGGGGGTAGGTGCAAACAAGCTTAAGCTTCTGCCTACTCATTTTGAGCATCATATCCACGCTATTTATTGAATTATTTACTTATTCACCTACGACTGTATCTCTTTGGCTTTGTTTACTGTACCAAACTCTGTATATATGTAGAACTTTGTGGAACGCAGATGCTCAAATAAAAAGATGAATTGAAAATTGAATTGAATTGAATGTTACATCCGCAAGTGCGTATTAGACCTTTCATCCTGGTGGCCTCTAGGACGTTCTAGGATACCGTATACCTCGACTTTACTGCGCGGACGTCGAAGTGCTCCTAATATTATTACGCCTCACAATATAGTTCCCCTTTTAATCCGCTTAGAAAATCCACATGTTTAATGTTGTGTAACTAGACTTGAATCATGTAACTCCTCACGTAACTGTATTTAAACAGGGAAACGTGGAACAGCTTGGTCGCTTCTAACGTCAGCCCAGTTTGGAGCTATGATGGGAGAGGCTAAATGCTAACAACATTAGCGTGACTGAGCGCAAGCGTAAAGACCAGACAGTTACGCATCGACTCGTCTTAGCTCAGGTAAGAACAGATCTCAGGATGGAAAAACAGTGGCCTGTTCCTTTAAGAGATGATGTCATCACTCCACTTCCGGGTCCTATAGTCATATTCATTATAATGTGATGTATCTGATTGTAACCTGCTCTAGCGCCGACTACAGGTTTTTTTTAAACATCTGATCAAACAGAAATACTTTGAATTTTCTTTAATAAGTCTTTTCTGGCATGAATTATCAAATATTTTTTCACATAAACAATAAAGGCTTATTTTAAATATAGAAATATCGTATTATCTTTTATCTGTTGTTATTTCAGCAGGAGACTCAGATAAAGCTGTGTTTGTTTATAGAACTGTCAACAGTTTGGACCCGGGAGAAGCTGAATACTGTGTGTGACGTCACACTTAATAAACATATTATGATTCAATTCGAGTTTTTTGTATTTGATATAAAGCCTTTTTTGTCCATGCACTTGAGCTTTGAGCTGCAGATGAACTTCTAAAACTGCCTTGAACTCACTGACGTCAATTAGCAGTGCTCCTTGGAAGCCCGATCACAGGCAGCAAAAGTAGAAACCGCGGCTACTTCTTTTAATCTGAGCGTGGACGATGGTGAAAGGGAGTAGGAGAAGATCGACCAGAACAGTGACTTTACTTTAGTGACACCTCAAACATCTGAACAGTGGTTTTATCTTTCTGTGAAGCACTTGGGTCTTCCTTGTGTTGTTGTAAGGTGCTATATAAATAAACTTTGATTGATTGAAAGGCGCCGCTGTGTCCGGACGCGGGCTCGGGGGTTAGCATCTTTAGCATGGCTGTCGGCGTCTGTTTTAGGTCGAACACCTGTCTGCTTCCTTGATCCTCCTCCCTCCACCATGATCACCATCATCTCCTCCAACACTCTTAAAGAGGGAGTATTATGCTTTTTCCAATCACATAGCACCAGTCTATAGCATACTACAATGATGACGTAACCTTCTGTTGGTCTGTATATGCAGTAAATTAAAATAACTGCCTTGAATAAAATTGCTCTCTCAAAATGGCTGTACTGAACGTCTTGAAATAGGCCTCTGTCTCTTTAAGAAGCTTTCCGACACGCCCCCTTCAGCACACTGCTGTGGCATCTAAACAACACTACTGTGCGGGGAGGGGGCTCTGCTGAGCTGAGGAGCAGTGGTCGGGGCGACGGTGGTGACGAAAGGTCCAGAGGCGTCTCCAGGAGGTGGGGGCGTTCCTAGGAGGACTGAGGCATAGCTACACCTAAAATGGCTGCCGTCTAAGTTTTTACTGATTACTCAAAAATATGTGAATGAGCCAAGGCAACACTCCAGGCATGTGTTTAATGAGGGAATGACATAATAACATGATATAAAGCTTGAAAAAGTCCATTTTACATAATACCCCCTTTAAGAACCACCGCTGTCCAAGTGTAAGTTTCCTGTATTTTCCTCACGTTACAGATTTTACATAGTCATAGTCTGTGGGTCTTGAAAAATCAGTGAACATCATCTCAAACGCCTGGCAATATGGGGTCGGCTGTTCTGAAATGGCCTGGCAGCAAATGAGTTAAACATCAGGGGTCTCGGTTATTACAGTCCAGCTTCTTGCAGCAACAAGACAAATCTGCGAGAGGCAAAGAGGTGTTTTATGGAGTTGGCAGAGAAACATGTTTGAATCTTCTCTAATAAACACGGCGCTCTCACACTCTGTCTCCTTATTCAGCGACATAAACGCGTTCTCTGAATCACAAGCTGCTTTTCTTAATGAAATTCCATATTTAAAGATTTAAAGATGTTAGACGTGACTGAATACAACGACATGCGCGTACGGCTGTTCACCTCAACCGAGAACATCCACGAGGAAATTACCCGGTCCCACCCACAGGTCGTGAGACCCACAAAAGAATCCCCAGCCCCATTGCAGTTCTGTTACTGCAGCAGCGATGAAGGTTAATCGTGCAGCCCTACTCCAGGAGCATTTTTATTTCAGGTTTTTTTTAGGGTTTCTGGTAGGTTTTCTAGATGGAATATGAACAGAACCATCAGCAGTGAAATCTATACCTGTCATTCTGTCACAAATCAAGCCCCTAATGTCATTCAAATGCATTAAAGTGCATGTGACAGATTTTAATGCTCTTGAAAATATGACTTATTTAGATGGATTACATCAGTTGCAAAGTTATCATTTTTTTCATTGAAGCAGCAATTTTAATGAAGAAATGTTGGGCAGAAAGTTATTTTTATTTGAATTTTTAAGCTGCTGACAGGAAGTTTTTATTTGTTTTATTTTTTATTTCTTTTATTAACAACGATTTACACAAAGTGGCAATTTTCAACAAATTAAATGAACTGCTGCTGCTGACAGGAAGTGACATAAAAGAAGGAAACATTCCATAGCAGTTTGACTCATTCATTCCCCATTGACTTACACGGCAACAGTTTAAAATGGTTTACCTTCTTCGATGTCACTTCCTGTCGGTGTCCAATAAGGAAGTGAAAACATAAACATCACAAAAATGGTCAAACTAAAGAAAACTGGGAATAATCTTTAGCAAAATCTTAAATATAATCGTGTTAACTGTGTCTAATGTGTCATATGCAGTTTAAATGTGATTCAAACTGGTATTAAATGTAGCTTGATTGTAAAGTAAGAGTACCTTGTATCCTGAGGACTTGATGTGGACTCCTCTCTTGGTCAGAGTGGATTTCATCCTGATGAAGAAGGATTTCTCCAGAATATTGTCCGGAGAGAGCAGACCCGGACTCGGAGACTCCACTGTGGAAACATCAGACACAGATATTATCAAGACTCAAACCCAGAGGCGTCAGTAACAAAGTACATTTACTACAGTACTGCACTCGAGAACGACTTACTTTTACTCCACTACATTTCTATAAAGGCTCCAAAGTGAAAAGTCCATTTGTCTTTTATTTGAGCAGTGTCTAAACTTTTACTCGAATAACAAAACCAAGTGCTTTGACCAGAGCTGGACACAAGAAAAACGAGCAAAGAGGAAGAGCTTTATTTATATAGCGCCTGTCGCAAAGTAAGTCGGACACAGCGGGAAACTTTTAGGCAAGAAAAGCTGCAGCGAAACGTCTGTAATTTTTGTGGGATTCGTGAAGCAAAAATGGTGGAGTTGGAATCTGAGTGAAGATAAACGGAGGACGGAAGGGCATCTGGCACACTGATACACACTGATTTTGTCCATTCTTCTCTCCACGCTGTATTGTGAGTCCTCCACATGGTTTTACTGGACACTTTTGTATGTCTTTGCCGTGTTTTTGTGGAGGTTCAGTGGATTTGTTTCCGTAATGGTCCTGAAGAAGCAGCTTTATAAACATAAACAAACAGCAGCTTCTGAGCTAAAGACATTGAGAGCGACACATTTCTTCTTCTGAGACACTGAAGAGGCACCAGGAGCCCCCACAGCTGCAGCACAGAGGAGGGACAAACGAGGAGGTATCCGGGCAAGACTCACAGCTAAGCCACACATGCCTATATTGTCCTGGCTAATGGAGAATCCATCCATCCATTGTCTTCCTCTTGTCCGTTGCCGGGTCGTGGGGGCAGCTGTTGGAGCTGCACCAGCCCCTATAGCGCCCCCTGCAGGTGGTGGGTCCACAGAAGGACGGCCTCATGGTTCTAACCGGGCCTGTTGGTCTCTCATAAGGGGCTTCTGAACCGCTCTTTGTCTGACCCGTCACCTAGGACCTGTTTGCCCTGGGAGACCCTACCAGGGGCACGAAGCCCCCGACAACAGAGGTCTAACCCCTCACCACGTTAAGGTGGAGGCTCCAGGAGGGGCTAATGGAGAATAAAACAGATAAACTGCTGAGCTCTTCGGGAGATGGTGAAAGACTGTTGTAGAGCGGAGCGAGCTGCGCAGGAGGAAGAGGAAGGAGGAGGAACAGACCAGTGCAGGACACCACGCTCTGAAAAAGGGACAAACCCAGGAGGCGGAGCACCGTTTCAGAGGATCAGAGGACACTGAAGGCAGCCAGGTTTCCCCGACCTCCATAAACAAACAGCTCAGGACTAACACCTCAACACTATTTCACTATTCATGACAAATAAAGCACTTATTTACCTTGTTTATCTTGTTTAGTTTGAAAATAAGCTGTTTATTAAAAATGGCAAAAGTGAGCGCTGCGCTGGGTCATGAAGCGTAGTAGAAAATAACAACAACGGGTGCTCTTCAAGGATGAAGATATTAATAAAATAACGAAAGGAAGCCATTAGAGTTTGGTAAAAATGGGCAAAAATCCGAGGCACTCGAAGATAAATCTCACAGTAGGATCTTCGTCAGGGCCTAGAATATAAGCATAAGCTGTTTATTAGTTTGTGTTTTGAAATTCAAAGCTCAGTAAATCAGGCTATAGGAATTAGGAAAATTCTTCAAAATATAGTTCAGTCCAAGCCTGTAAAGTCTGAAGTCTGTCGGAGCTCCTGGCACCACAGTGAGAGAAAAATGCATTTTGAGACAATGGCCTTGAAATGAAAACTTCCCAAATCAATCTATGGAGAAACATTGAATCACTGAATAATTAAATATTGTGAAGATTAGGGATTTTTCAGTTTCCAGGTGAAAGTTTATATGTTACAATTCTAACAGACTGAGTTTTTCCGCTCGTGTCTCTCATTAAAGAATCATGGGGTAAAGTCTCTCATGTTGTCGTACTTTAGTTTGAAAGGACTGTATTATGGGAAGCCCGGCGTCGACGGCGCATTTAAAAGAGATTAAAACTATAATAAATCCATCAGTCCTGTCACGGCTTTTGTCAAACCGTCACTCAAACGTCCAAACACGTCCACGAACGTCCAAACACGTCTGAGGGAGGAGACGAGGCGGTAATTAAGCAGAAACAGAGACAAAAGAGTCATCAGCGTCAGAGCGACTTCACGTGAGCGAAATGAAGGGTCTCAGTGAGCGAGAACTCGAATTATTACAAAGACACAGTGATGAAGCTTTTCCCCCGAGACTTTAACTTTAACTCTGTCAGAGTAAAACACAGAACAAACTCAATGTTTACTCTCTGACCTTTATCCAGGAAGTGACTCCAACATGTCTGTGTCACTCCCTGGTCTTTCCCACACTTATTCATTCACAAATACCAACATGTTTGGTATCCACGTATAGCACGAAAGGCTGTGACCAAGATGATGCTGTAATCCAAATATGGTCGTTTCCTTTGTGGGAGACAGTTTGGAAAATTTGGGGAAATATTTGGAATTTTTTTTTTTAATTTTGGGAATTTAAAAAAATATATGTTTTTAAATAAAGAAAAAGTTCAGAAAATAGAGGGGGAAAAAATGTATCTTTTTTTTTTGAAAAGTTGGAACAGTTTTGATTTTTTTTTTTTTTTAAGTTCGGAATATTGTAAATTGTTTGCAAAATATTTGACTGTTTTTGGGGAAATTATGGGACAGTTTGCAAAAGTAAATAAAAAAACTAATTTTGAAAAAAGTTTTGAACAATTTGTGGGGGGGAAATCAAAAAATGTGAAAAAAAAAAAAGTTTGTAAACCTTTGGAACCGTTTGGAAATGTTTACTTTTGTATGAAATGATTTTTTTTTTTATTGTGAAAAAAGTTTAGAAAAATTATGGAACAGTTTGGAAAATGTCCTCCAACATGTCTGTGTCGCTCCCTGGTCTTTCCCACGCTCATGCATTCACAAATACTGACATGCTTGGTATCCATGTGTAGCTGGAAAGGCTGTGACCGAGATGACGCTGTAATCCAAATATGGTCATTTCCTTTGTGGGAGACAGCAGCGGCTGAAGGGCTCAGGAAGCAATTCAGATAGAGGGTGTTGTCATAGAGCGAGTGCATGAAATCAAATTCCTTGGTGTTATTATAGATGACAGAATTACTTGGAAAGCTCATATTAAATATATATCTACGAAAATTTCTAGAAGCATTTCAGTAATAGCAAAAGCAAAGCACATTTTAAACATCAAAGCTCTACATATCTTATACTGTTCTCTGATTTTGCCATATTTATATTATTGTACTGTGGTTTGGGGTAGTACTTATAAAAACACAGTAAAACCAATAGTATTGTTGCAAAAAAGAGCTATCCGAGTAATTCATAAAGTTGGGTTTTTGGACCACACAAACTCATTATTTTTAAAATCAAAGATCATGAAGTTTTGTGACATTGTTGAGTTCCAAACTGTACAGATGTTATACAAAGCAAGATACAAACTGTTGCCAGGCCAAATACAAAGAAGGTTCCAAGAACGTACTGGTTGTTATGAATTACGTGACGAATTAAACTTTAGGACTCAGAAACATAGCTCAACTTTGAAAAGTTTTAGCCCAACAGTTAATGGTGTACAATTGTGGAATAAACTGGAAATGGAGTTGAAACGAAGTCCAAATATCAACCTGTTCAAATATAAATACAAACAAAAGACTTTTGAAACATACAGAGAACAAGAAATGTGTTGCCACTAGGAGGCGCAGTAGGATCAATTATGTGTGTTTCCTCTATAATCAAGGAAGAGTGTTGCTGCTTGGAACCGTTGTCATTCTATTGCTCAAATTTACAAATTAAGAATTAGGGTAGGCAAGTTATGAATCTGTTGAGAGGGACCCTCCCAACGGGCTCAAAACCTTGTCTTTTAATGCACCACTCAGCATAGGAACATCATCTACAAAATCAGCTGTTAGGGCAGCTGGGTGGGGGTTTGTTGAGGGGGAGTTACTGCCCTCTTCAACTGGCCCGCTCTACACCCTGGCTTTTTAATGCACCACACTATGCAGGGCTTACATCACACTTCACATATAACTCAATTAAACAAATATAATAATAATGATAATTAAACCCAAATTAAATTATATTGAGGATGGTAATGACAACTGGGAAGTAGCAAGATCTCAGAGTATAATATGTATTAATGAACCTTTATAACATAAAAGTAGCACATTCTTTTGTTCTTTATTTTGCTGTTGTTTTGTTTTATTCTTCATTTATTGTTATTTTGCCCTACGTTCCTTTGTTTATGATTTGCTACCTTGTAAATATTAAATGTAATGTTATTATTTTTATTTTGGGGTGGGCGCTTATAAGCCTTTGGCTTCAGCCCACTCCCTTTGAGCAGGTTAACTGCTCAAACAAACAAATAAACATAAACACATATATACGTGACATTTTTCTCTCCGAGTGTCGTTTTAAGGTGAGACGCTGAAGGTGAAGAAGGAAACATATTAAATTCAGAGAAATCAATTTGAAACTTAACTATGGAAGCCGGTCTCCGCAATGTGAAAAAAAATGAAACAGGAAGTCGAAATCAGAATTCTTTGTTTAAAACTTGAAATTCTGAGTTTTAAAAGTCGTAATTTCAACTTCCTGTTGGGCTTCTTTTTTTTTTTTCACAGACTGGCTTCCATAGTTTATAGTAAATATGAGGGGAAAAAAAGTATATAAAAATTGCCAAAATTGCAGATATTTTCAAAGTGCAGCAAAAACAACTCAACAAAAAAGTGTCAACATTGTGACAAAGCCCCCACAAAAAAGCAACACCAAATGGGTAAAAATGAGATGGGGAAAAAAACGTGAAAAAGTGTCGACAACGGCAACAACGCGAGGAAAAAGATCAGTTTAAATCAGTTTTGTCGGTCCTAGCTTTCAAATGACGCACTGGCCTATAGGCTGTAAGTTCCAGTCAAGACGTACAGGAGAAAATGTGCTCTGCTAAGGCGAGTGGTAGGAGGTTAAGAAAACACCTTTGGAAACATTTGGTCGAGTCTGACTCTGGTCGTCGTCCTCTCTCTCTCTCTCTCTCTCTCTCTCTCTCTCTCTCTCTCTCTCTCTCTCTCTCCCTCTCTCTCTCTCTCTCTCTCGTTTAATCATCTCGCTCTCATTAACATCTCTCTGACACGACTCGGATGGATCTGTCTCGGCGGCCATCTTGTCCCTGTCAGCGCTCGTCCTTCAGGCGCCGGACACAAACAGGAAGTGCATCCGTCACTGTCAGGGTTAAAGCGTGGGAGGGGCGGGGCCGGCCGAGGACCAATCGGGACGCGGCGCTCTGAAGGTGAGGAAGTCCGTTTGTCAAAAGGGAAACGCCGCACTTTCAAAACCAGGAAGATTTATCACAGAGCGGCGAGGGATTCACTTTACAAACCTCTGGTCCTTTTTTAAATACAGTAAAGTTATTACTGTAGTATGTTGATCTATATATTTATGTATAAATGAGGCGTAAGATCAAAAACACGGAGCAGGTCACATGATGTAAGTGTAATGCTAAATGTGAGGATGGAGACTGTGAGGTATACTTTTGATTAATATTATTATATATATATTATTAGTAAGATACAGTTACTAAAAATGAGTATTTTAAATACATGTTTTCAGTCACTAAAGTGTCAGGTCAGTCAGCAGGTTTACCTTGTATTGCAGTAGTTAAAGGTGCATTATGTAACTTTTTAAACCTTTGAATGTTTGTGCTTCAGTGACCCAGCGTATGGTGGTCAGCATGGCGCCTTTACTTTCCATCCTGGTGGCCTGAGTGAATGTTTTTCAGCATTTAAGGTTTTCTCTGCAGGTGGAACCATCGCCATGGCTACAGCCGAAAAAAGCCCTACCAGAAACCCTTAAATCAATTGATCAAGGCGCCATGCCAACCAGCCATACGCTGCTGGGTCACTGAAGGCTTAATGTGTGTGAGATACTTTCTGAGTTCTGCTTTAAATCACTGCTTCTCACTCTCTGAATCTCCGACCCGTCTCTCTGGAGCCAAAGGCTTTACACATTTATACATTTGCTTTAAATAAAGTTTCTTTTTGTTCTGAACAAATTGAATGAACTTAATTCATCTCCTTTAATTGTGTTGAAATATCCTCTGAACTACAGTGGCACAGCGGTTAGAGCTCGTGCTTCACAGCTACAAGGTCCTGAGTTGGATCTCCGGCCGGACGGGGCCTTTCTGTGTGGAGTGTTCTGTGTCTCTGTAGGTTTCTTCCGAAGACTCTGGTTTCCCCGTCACTATAAACATGTATAATAGGCCAATCCTCAGTCAGGAAGTGATGCTGAACATCAGCTCCACATCTGGAGATGATCCCAGTCGCTGGTACAGGTGCTCCAGTGCTGTCGAAGGACGGGTCAAATACAGAAGACAAATATCCCTGAAGGCACGTAAACACACGTGCCATTGAAGCTCAAGCAGCTCTTTTGTGAAGTAAATGTAGCTCACAGTGTAACAAAGGTCAGAGGCTCCTGAGGTACAGTATTGTCTCCATGACGATACACTGAGCGCAGCCTATAAAGAGTGAAGTGACTAAACTGTGGACGTCAGTATTAGAAGATCCTCCTTTTTAAAAGTGCCTTCTGTGATTCTGTGATTGAAATAAAGACATTACTCAATCATCCAAAAGGCTGAACCAGGCTGAGCCGAGGCCTAACCCTGCCTCCCTCCCCCCCTCTTAACCCTCCCCCCTCTCTCCCCCCCCTCCCCCTCCCCCTCCCTCCTGACGGCAAAGTCTCTGGTGAACAGCCGTTCTGATCAGCGCTGATTCGTGTTGACAAGCTCTAATCTCAAAAAGCCAAAGAAGGAATTAATATGCAAATGTCCTCCGCCAGAGAAAGAACGCCCTTCAGGAGGAGAGGGGAGAGAGAGAGAGAGGAGGAGGGGGGGAGAGAGAGAAGAGGAGGAGGGGGGGGGGGGGGGAGAGAGGGGGGGGGGGGGGAAGAGGGGGGGGAGAGGGGGGAATGGCCTTCAAAAAGAAACTATGAAATTATGACAAAATGCTTTTTTAACTTTCTGTTTTTTAAAGTTTTGGATAAATTAGTTTAAGAAAATTACGTCTATGAGTTAGAACAGGCTGATCTTCTTTTATCATTGATTGATTTATTTGATTCCATCAGACCCGGTGCAGATGATAACCTTTTAAAAACCTTCTCTTACAGCAGGGTGAGTTTGTGTCATGGAGGGACGATTTTCTTCATTGCCAAATAACCAAGGGCCGAACGTCACCATTGAAGCCCAAAGTAAAGAACCATTTTCTGCAAATGCCAATGTTGTGCATTAAATATGATGTAATGGGATGTTTTTTTTTAAAGACAGTATTTCCCACATTTTACAGAAAGTGGGGTAAGTCGAGCCATTGGGTACAGTAAGTTGAACCACCCGTTATATTTTGAAAATAAAGACAGATTTGATCTTCACATGGTTTGAACTCGCCAGACAAAAACACCCCATACAATAACCCACTTTAACTGCAGATGGAGGATATGAAAATAAAAATATATATTATGTTTGTTTTTTTGCATAAAATTGCTAATGGCAAACACTACATGTTAGCACAGACCCTAATATACATGTTTTATGAATGCACATACCCTAATATACATGTTTTATTAAAGCACATGCCCTAATATACATGTTTTATTAATGCACCAACCCTAATATACATGTTTTATTAAAGCACCGGCCCTAATATACATGTTTTATTAAAGCACATGCCCTAATATACATGTTTTATTAATGCACCAACCCTAATATACATGTTTTATTAAAGCACCGGCCCTAATATACATGTTTTATTAAAGCACACACCCTAATATACATGTTTTATTATGTAAAATATAAGATTTTATGATGTTTAGTGTCAATTTCACGTTTAAATCTGGTTCAACTTCCCCGCTCCTGGGATAAAATTATACTTTTTTTCTTAAAAAACATACTCCAGGTGATTTTTTTATCCCAAAATGTTTATAAAAAGTACAATTTTGTGTTTATATGATATTTTTACACAATAACCACCAAAACAAAAAGTGGCTCATCTTCCACTCTCCCCAACTGTAGCAGGTATTTGAGCCTTATTTGTGTAATAATATGTCTCAAATACATCTTTGGGGCCAGAGGTTTTATGCAGGAGGGCCGGATTTGGCCCCCGGGCCGGACGTTGTCGAGTATCAAAGCAGATCTGAGAGTTTGAAGTTTGTTCCTCGCTCTAACACAAAGCGCTGCTCAGGCCTCATCGTTCCTCCGTCGCTGAAGTGAAGGCGTGGCTTTCACTCAGCGTTGGCCCCGCCCCTGCGCTTCGGCTTTTGTCCACCTCCTCTCCCCCAGAGACTCCCTCCCCTTTTGTCCCCCACTCCTCCTCCTCCTGCTCCGCCTCACATAGAGACTCCCCTTTGTCCACCGTCCTCCCTGCTCCGCCTCACATAGAGACTCCTCCCTTTTGTCCACCGTCCTCCTCCTGCTCCGCCTCACATAGAGACTCCTCCCTTTTGTCCACCGTCCTCCTCCTGCTCCGCCTCACATAGAGACTCCTCCCTTTTGTCCACCGTCCTCTCCTGCTCCGCCTCACATAGAGACTCCTCCCTTTTGTCCACCGTCCTCTGCCTGCTCCGCCTCACATAGAGACTCCTCCCTTTTGTCCACCCCCCCCCCCCCCCCCCCCGTCCACCGTCCTCTCCTGCTCCGCCTCACATAGAGACTCCTCCCTTTTGTCACCGTCCTCCTCCTGCTCCGCCTCACATAGAGACTCCTCCCTTTTGTCCACCGTCCTCTCCTGCTCCGCCTCACATAGAGACTCCTCCCTTTTGTCCACCGTCCTCTCCTGCTCCGCCTCACATAGAGACTCCTCCCTTTTGTCCACCGTCCTCCTCCTGCTCCGCCTCACATAGACTCCTCCCTTTTGTCCACCGTCCTCCTCCTGCTCCGCCTCACATAGAGACTCCTCCCTTTTGTCCACCGTCCTCCTCCTGCTCCGCCTCACATAGAGACTCCTCCCTTTTGTCCACCGTCCTCCTCCTGCTCCGCCTCACATAGAGACTCCTCCCTTTTGTCCACCGTCCTCCTCCTGCTCCGCCTCACATAGAGACTCCTCCCTTTTGTCCACCGTCCTCCTCCTGCTCCGCCTCACATAGAGACTCCTCCCTTTTGTCCACCGTCCTCCTCCTGCTCCGCCTCACATAGAGACTCCTCCCTTTGTCCCCTCCTCCCCTGCTCCCTCACAAGACTCCTCCCTTGTCCACCTCCTCCCCTGCTCCGCCTCACATAGAGACTCCTCCCTTTTGTCCACCGTCCTCCCCTGCTCCGCCTCACATAGAGACTCCTCCCTTTTGTCCACCTCCTCCCCCTGCTCCGCCTCACATAGAGACTCCTCCCTTTTGTCCACCGTCCTCCTCCTGCTCCGCCTCACATAGAGACTCCTCCTTTTGTCCACTCCCCTGCTCCGCCCACATAGAGACTCCTCCCTTTTGTCCACCGTCCTCCTCTTGCTCCGCCTCACATAGCGACTCCTCCTTTGTCCACCGTCCTCCTCCTGCTCCGCCTCACATAGAGACTCCTCCCTTTTGTCCACCGTCCTCCTCTTGCTCCGCCTCACATAGCGACTCCTCCCTTTTGTCCACCGTCCTCCTCCTGCTCCGCCTCACATAGCGACTCCTCCCTTTGTCCACCGTCCTCCTCCTGCTCCGCCTCACATAGAGACTCCTCCCTTTTGTCCACCGTCCTCCTCCTGCTCTGCCTCACATAGAGACTCCTCCCTTTTGTCCACCGTCCTCCTCCTGCTCCGCCTCACATAGAGACTCCTCCCTTTTGTCCACCGTCCTCCTCTTGCTCCGCCTCACATAGAGACTCCTCCCTTTTGTCCACCGTCCTCCTCCTGCTCCGCCTCCCGTATGGACTTTAATAACACTTTGTCCTTCAGTTGTCAAACACGATCCGACCGGAGGGACGTCGGCGGGAAGAATGGAGGCGCGATGATGGTATAGGGCTGAATAATGAAGGGCACCTGACGAATGCACAAACCAGAGCTAATCTCCCAGTTTCCCCCGAAGACGAAACGGCAGAAACTCCGAGGAACCGCAGAGGAACAGAGACGAGCGGAGAGGAATGAGAATGAAGCATGAGAGGAAACAGGACACGTGCAGACGGAAACACAGAGGGAGCTCAGGTCACGGCGAACAGCGGCTGATACAGACGCTACACAAGTGGAAAATAAACCAACGTTTACCTCCAGATTCACAACATGGACCAAAACAGTTCAGGACGTACTTCACCGACGGCCTCCACATCTGCGCTTTATCTCAGTTCATCTCCTACAAACCTCAGTTTGACAGAAACAGAAATATTGTTTCGTCTTTGTTTCCCGCACATACCAGGGGTTAAAGTGGGCCAGAACGTCCCACCGCCTAATGACCAAATCAATCAGCAACACCAGAGAAGAAGAGCGCACAGAGTTACCACAGTTACTGTGAAAATGTAATTATATATTATACATGTTTTATTAAAGCACTGACCCTAATATACATGTTTTATTAAAGCACCGACCCTAATATACATGTTTTATTAAAGCACCGACCCTAATATACATGTTTTATTAATACACCGACCCTAATATTCATGTTGTATTAAAGCACAGACCCTAATATACATGTTTTATTAAAGCAGTGACCCTAATATACATGTTTTATTAATAAACCGACCCTAATATTCATGTTGTATTAAAGCACATACCCTAATATACATGTTTTATTAAAGCACAGACCCTATTATACATGTTTTATTAAAGCACAGACCCTAATATACATGTTGTATTAAAGCACAGACCCCTATACATGTTGTATTAAAGCACAGACCCTAATATACTTGTTTTATTAAATCACCGAACCTAATATACATGTTTTATTAATGCACCGACCCTAATATACATGTTTTATTAAAGCACTGTCCCTAATATACATGTTTTATTAAAACACCGTACCTAATATACATGTTTTATGAATGTGCATACCCTAATATACATGTTTTATGAATGCACATACCCTAATATACATGTTTATTAAAGCACTGACCCTAATATACATGTTTTATGAAGGCACATACCCTAATATACATGTTTTATTAAAGCACAGACCCTAATATACATGTTTTAGTTATTGGTTTATTTAGTTATTGGTTTATTTTATTAATGTACCGACCCTAATATACATGTTTTATGAATGTGCATACCCTAATATACATGTTTTATGAATGTGCATACCCTAATATACATATTTTGTCACCACGTAATGTAATCTGATTACTGATTTGATGACTGATTACTAAATTAGATTACACATTACTTTATTCGTTACATTCAGCAGCTGCCGACTGTTGGAGATCAGTCTTTTGTCCAAATGAAGCTCCTGTAGTTTGTGTACGGCGACCACTAGGGGGCGCTACATTACTGCTATTGAGTGACTCTGATCCAGTTCAGTGCGGCTCATGTTCACCTCGTGTGAAGATCTTTTATTTATATAGCTGACACTTACAAAATATCCTGACAAAATATCCGCTCTCTGCTGCCCCCTCCTGGTGAGACTGAGCCGAGCTCCAATGATTCTTAATCCAATGTAGTGTTTTGTTTTTGATTCCAATGTCAGTGGAAATAGTTTATTGTAACACCCTGTAGGACTCACTAAACCCCAGGCTTCTATTCATATACATTATAGATAAACGTGTGTAAAGAAGTGCATGCTGGGAGTTGTCAGGTGACTCGCCCTCCTGCCCCTCGCCTCAATGCTGCAATTTGGAAAAAGCTTCTGGTTCCATTGAAGGAATTACAATGTTTTGGCCTTTTTGGGACTTCTACTTTCACTCAGCAGCCCCGCGGTGAGTTTGACCATTTCATTTCCCAAATCTACAGTGAGATCATTTGGCTGGTTTTGTGAAGTTTATTTGTGTCGCAGTCACGAGAGGAACCTCATTAACGGAACATCCATTTTAAGATTGCTCAGTAATTTTACAAATGTTGCAGCAGGTTGAAAACGACAAGATTATAGTCGTGAGTGCTCTGAGGCGTGAGCTTGAATTCAGCAGAAACAACATGTAGTTATTGTTGTCGACTATTGCATTGAATACTGAATGAAAACTGCAAAAACACGAGCGCGGGTCGGTTCATAACATTAATTTACATGCGGTTTAGCTCCATAGGTAGAGCGCCGGGTTCACAACCAGGAGTTTGTTAGATCGATCCTTACCCCGTCTTTTCTTTTAAATCAGCGCCTATGGTATGACGGATTTTTTAGAGGGCCGGACTTGACCCAAAAGTCCCAGGCTGATTTTTTTTCTGCCAGTCCTGCCCTGGACCAGCGCGTTACTGGCATCACTGCTCATAGAGAGAAGTCCACTTTACAGAGTGAGACTAGCGGAAAAATCACAGTGAGGGAAGAAGCTGCAGGTTTAATGAACCTCAGTAACACGACTGATCCATAAACTCTTCCCCAGCTTTAAGACACTTTTTATTTGACAACAATTGGTCTTATATTTGCGGTTTACGGATTAATTTAGACTGCATTCATTAAAGGCTCTATATCATGCAAAATCGACTTTTTGGAGTTTTTAGCCATGTTGTTATGCTGTTTCCTTATCAAAAACACCCCCAGAGCGGTTTTTGGCTTCATTCACGCAGTTCTCAGTAATCCTCCTGAATCCTGCTCTCTGAGCAGCTGCTCCACCCTCTCCTGGTAAACCACTGAGTTGTGACTCTGACGTATTTTACGTCATAGTGTCAAACAGGAAGAGCCAGACCTCTGTAATGTAATGCCTTACGGACTGATTTTAATTTATAAAACAGCTTTTTCATTATTTTGTTGTAAAAGAGAAATGAAGAAAAAAATAAATAAAGGATCTCTCCGACACGTCTGTGCTGTCCCGGGAGAGTAAACAAACGCACCCCCGGAGGATTCGAACAGAAGTCATGTTTGTGAAGACAGAGCTCTTTCTAACCTACTCTGGACACGCCTGTTCTTTTTCTTACGATAATGTCACGGGTTCGCGTTTGGCTACGAGAGGAACAGGACTATTCAACCTTCCTAAAGAAGAGTGCACTCGCCAGAAGTTGGAATTTCTTTCTGGGATTCAGCGACTTTATCAACCAACCTGATGGATGCTTGGTGAACCTTGGCCAGAATCAAAGTGGATTCACTTTTATAACCAACGCGATTCCATAACCCGATGGGGACTGAGCGGTGAGTTAATCAAAACGCGTGTTAGCGTGTGTGTTAGCGTGTGTGTTAGCGTGGGTGTTAGCACGCGTGTTAGCGTGTGTGTTAGCGTGTGTTAGCGTGTGTGTTAGCATGTGTGTTAGCGTGTGTGTTAGCCATTTATGAAACTGTGTTGCACATGTCAACTCCTTATAACTGCATTATGTGAAGTAACTTTTTGCAGCGATATTTATATTTATAATACTGTAAATGTGGAATGAGCGGAGAGAGGGGCGGAGTTAACTGAATCGAAGCGTCTTGTCTTCCGGGTTTGGAAAATACCCCCAGAAAATACTTATATTTCTCTCAAAAATGAGTACTCCATAGTGACAGAGGAACAATATATCATATAAAAGCCTATACTTTACTTTGGAATGGCTAAAATAGCAGGATACAGATCCTTTAAGTGAAAAGTAGAAATCACATGCACACTCAAGTTAAATTACTTAAATGTAACTACTGTACTACCACCCGCTAATGTGGCACAAAACAAAACCATCATTTAAACCTGGCTCAATAATATTTTTAGATTCTATCCCCCAAAAAACTGGCAATTAATTTCACCCCCTTATGTCAGTAATCCACAAGCAAAAGTTTCAGATTGATATCTCTACTTTATTTATTCCCCTCACCTGCAGTGTTTGGCGTAAAACGAAAAAAAATGCGTCTCTGCTTTTGTTGGAACAATGTATTGACTAATGAGCCATTCTCAGAACAGAAAAGCTCCATCGCTGAGCTTTAAACATGTAAAAACATCCATTGTTTCGGATCGACGAGTACAGAAGGATTTCATCAGCACCGACTTCCCAAAACTTCTGTCAAAGTAAAACCCGGAATCTAAAAAAGTACAATTATCTCCCGCTCTCGCCCCGACTTCTAACGGCTTCTCCCCAAATCCTTTTCCCACAAACGGCGCCTGGGAACCTTCGCCGACGAGCAGGTAAATAATAAAATAAGCTCTTCTTCATTTCGGAATCAGACACGCCGCTCACGAATCCCCGAGCCCCGGATTTGTCCCGTTTCATGTGCCGGTGTTAGCGCGGGTTCCTGAGCCCGGAGTGACGCGCCTAAGTCGGAGTAAAGCCCGCGGCTCCTCCTCGGGACGGTAATGCCGGACAGGTGGGACGCGGGCCGGACCGGAACGCGGGGAAAGAGAGCCAATTATCGGGCGGGAGACGGGACAAATTCAAGGGCCCGGACCTGGACGAAATTACGCGGCGAGTTTGGGTGGAATGAGGCGGCGAAGCGAGAGCGAGGTCGGGATGAAAAGGTCGGGAGAAAATGCAGGTTTTTAGTGGGGTTTTAATGAACGCCCCGGAACAAAGGAACATTGATTTTCGTCGGACTGAGAGAGGGAGAGACAGAGAGAGAGACGGGGGATAATGATGTCTGTATTTGAGACAGCTTTGCAGGTGTTAAAATTCAGCTTTTGGTCTTTGGGGCTGTCAGAGCTCAAGCTACGAGTAAAACTACTACAGCTGCACAATGCCTCTCCAAATCGTCTTTATCACGATATTACACAAGCTCAGGAGTCACAGTATCTCACTCAATCACTCCACATTAGACTGAGACTTTATGATATTGTGTGACGATGTGTTTTAATCAGTTAAAACAGACTCAAACACCCTGACTTAGTCCATCGCTGATCTACAGTTATGTGGCCACAGTTTGCCCCGGGGCAGAGCGACAGAAGCGTGACTGCAAACATCTGGGCCAACCACCACTCACCCAGGCGTGTTCCCCGGTGGCCTCCCATCCAGGCAAATGTGGAATAAAAGTTCCAGGATCAATTATGTAGATAGATAGATAGATAGATAGATAGATAGATAGATAGATAGATAGATAGATAGATAGATAGATAGATAGAAAGGCGAGGATTTCTATGCTTCCAGCCGGAGCCCGCGTGGCCACCCGTGTTACATGCTACTAGCGACAGATTTAGCGCTCAGATAACTTGTGTTTAGAGTTGTATTATTGAGGGAATAAAACTATGATGGATTTTAATCGACTTACAAACTATTTACAAAGAACTATAACTTACAAAACACTGTTTGAAGTGTTCGTACATCAACAGAAAAGAAGCACAATTACAACAACGGTCTAGTTTCATGTAGGAAGTCTAGTACAAAGCAAGTAACAAAAGGAGATCATTACATTTCTTTCAGATGGTTACCATGGTAACATTGTTAGCATTACCAAACGTCACTAGTTTTATGTTAAAAAGACAGATTAATATACATATTATACTCCGTGAATATTATTATGTACATTTATTATGTAAGCCCTACACAGTGTAGTGCGTTACAAAGCCAGGTGTAGAGCGGGCCAGTTGTAGAGGGCAGTAGCTCCTCATCAACAAACCCCTACACAGCTGCCCTAACAAGCTGATTTTGTAGATGATGTTCCTATGCTGTGTGGTGCGTTAAAAGACGAGGATCTCAACGAGGACCTGAGACTCTTTACAAATGCTGCGACGAGAGCAAAACAATGAGTCACTTTTATTCCTCTCATATTGATCGATCTTGATTTTTGATTCGATTTGATCTTTTCATAATAAAATAAATACATGGAAGTGATTCATGAGCTTAGACGTATTTTATACAAACCTGAGCTCAAACAAAAACTAATACTTTTCCTCCAGTTTCATTTAACACATAAATCCTCCACTGTCAAAACTCCAAAACTATAGGAGCCGTTTCTGCCAAAGAAGTGATGTCGATTATAAAGACCCAGGACGATTACTGAGTTATTAAGTAGAGTTTGTGATTTGGACTAAATTTCCGCCGCTGTGACTATAATTCCTCCAAACTTCTCCTGAGGCCGTGCGAGCCGTGTGTACTCTGAGCTCAGGTGAAATAATGAGTAAATGAACCTTAACGTGACAGACTCGTCTCCTGTCGCCGTCCGAGCCTCGTCTTTGGGCAGGAGTTAATTTGCGGCGCCGTTTAATCGCCTGGAGCTAATTACTCTGAGCACACTATCTCGGCGAGTCGCTCTGAGCGCGAGCGGAGCCCTCTGACCCCGTCAAAACTCGTACGCCGCTCCTTATCACCGCAGAGTGACGGGCGCGAGGACGGACGATCACAGCGGACGAGGCGCCGAGAGGAGAGCGTTATCAAAGCTGCTGACGAGAGACTGTCAGACTTTAAATATCACTTCACGGGCTTCACTTTAAAGGGATATTTCAGGATGTTTGACATGGGGCCTCATTTCCTAGTTATCCAGAGTGTTGTTGATGTCTGGAGATATTTTTTCTTAAATTCATGCAGTTCTTATATTTGAAGAGTCTAGTGGCGCTAGGCTAGGGCAAGGCTAAAGCATGTCTATGGTATCAGTTAGCCTGCATTAAAAACAGTGTGACCCACTCCACAGTGCACCTGAGGTAAATCACTTATAACACCAGACTAACCATATAAATGTCTGTGTTAATAGAATCATTTAAAATAACTTATATTTGAGCAGCATCAGCTTCGTGGCTGTAAGCTAACGCAGCGGCGGAGTGATCTGCGAGAAAATAGCGCTAATTCATGTGATACAAGGTCAGTTATATTTCAAACATTATTCTACCAAATCTTAACAAAAACTTTTGCTGTTTTGCAATTAAAAATAACACTGGCTGCAGAGCCATTAAACAATTCAAAGCGTGTATTTTTTTCTTAAAAGTGAAATTTAAGTGCTTTAGCAAGTCACACAAGCCAGCACCACCTTTTTTTTTTTAACTTTTTTTCCACTCCAAGAGCCGTGGTGCATTATGGGTGATTTTGGCTGGAGCAAGGCAGTGAAGGCTACACTGATGTATCTTTGGTATATTAGCCACATGCTGAAAAAAAGGTAGGACACAGGCCTACAGACGACTTGAACTTTGGAACAGCACTTGGGCGGCGATGATGTAGATGCCTGACCACGCCCACTTTTGACCAAGGCTTTGGGAAACAGCCCCTGTCTCTGTGGCCTGGTGTGGGCTCGGGGGCCCCCTGGAGGAGGTCTGTGTGGATCAGAAAATCTGAGCATCTCTGCTCAGAGCTGCCTCTGTGACCCGGCCCCGGATAAGTACGTAGTAGTAGTAGGCCTGTTACGATAGCAAATTACAACTTCGATATATTGAGGCAGGAAAGTATCGCGATAAACGATATTATTGACTCTAACGATACCGGATACTGTCGACTCTCAGGCATAAAAATGACAGTAAACCTTTGTTCTAAAAGTGCATCATCATATCCTAAAACACCACACAAGCTGCAATAAACATGAAATATAATGTAACTCAATTTGCTTCAGTTAGAAATCAACGTTTTATAAAGAAAAATAGGGGGAAATGCTAATAAATGTAAATATCGAGTCCAAAAATGTATCGTTTATCTGTTATTTATTGAACGATAAGTCGATGTAGTAATTATCGTGACAGCAATTTACATCATCACATCATTACACAGGAGTCGGCCAAGCTTAGAAGTGCCGACCCCATACTCAAAAGTGATTTACTCTCGTGCATTTCAGAACACTGCGAGTGAATATAAAACATAGTAGTTTGTCCTTTCAATAGAAAAAGCGGAAGAAAATAGATTCGCTTTAGTCAGACAAACTTCACAGGCTCAGAGTCAACTATTTTCAGTATATAATTCCTGGAAGGAACAAAGAGAAATCTGAATTTTGACAGATCATTTTTTATTTCACTTATAAATCGCTGATAGAAAGGACTCCTGAAGTTGCGTGTCTGAAGTTTCTCGGTGGTGAAGTGAAAGTGTGGTTTAGGAGCTCGCCGTGTGACTCGCAGCAGCTGTGCTTTGATACAAACTAATGGAGTCGTCAGCGATTTAACTCCCAGACATTTATTTTCATTTAAACGTGCGGCTCTGGCTCCGGCCCCAAACCTGCGCCGTGTTTCCTTCATTACGAGCCGTAATGAGATATTTATCCACATTTCTGCGAGTTTATGAGGCCGATCGCGCGCTCCCTTCCTGATTATTGTTATTATTGCTAAACGAACTCAAAGCGCTCATTAATGGGCCGCATTTTTCATAATTACAGCCCATTACGGTCACCTCTGAAATGTCAACGCCGCTCAGCCCAACTCTGGGATCAGTCGGGGAAGTCGAGGCCAAAGGGACGAGTTTCAGTCCAGGGTTCGTCAAACCCACGTCTCTGATTTTATACAGACGTGGTTCATGATGCTTCAGTTTCCTGCTCCCACAATGGACGAAGCATTAGAGGCTTAAACATGACCAGTGTGGAAAAAATAAAAGTCTCAAAAGCAGGTACGGGAAAATGTTTTAGATGTAAATCTTTAGATTCAAGTTTTGATGCTGTTGGTTTTCCAACATTGAATAGGGGAAAGTGGGAAAAATGTACATTATGTAAAAGAGGAAATTTGAAAAAATAAAAGGAAAAAAAAATTGGGAAAGAATTGGGGATAAATAGGGAAAACAATCAAAAACCACTGACAGAAAAATCTTAACCAACATTATTACAGTTGAAGCAGGTCTGATAGAAATGAGAATCATGATAAATATGATATTTCTGAGAATGATAGAACTGGTGACCAGAATGGTAATATAAGCAATGATAAAAAAATAAAAAAAATAAGAAAATAAGATAAAATTATAAAACTAAGTAAATACTCAGAAATCACAAACGTTTCTATTTTTATTGTATTGTATTTTGAAATCAGGGTAGGCACTTATAAGCTTTCTTCTGCCTACTCCTTTTGAGTTATTTATTTAATTTGTTCTTGTTTTGTTTTTTTGTGATAATGTAAATGAAATGATGTAAATACTGTATATAATAACACACTGTAAATAATAGCTCAAATAAATAAATAAATAAAATAAATAGAAATACAAAATAGGTCTGTCTTCGGTGGTGTTAGGGTTTCTTGGAGAATCAAAATGGAAGCAATGAGTTAACCTCATTATTCTTTTAGGTAAGACATTTATTTTCAAAGCCAAAAATACGGCTTCACTAAACATGTTACGTTTTTTACGGTATTATTACAAAGTTGAGGGATGTATTGTACAGTAAAATCTGAAAAAGAAAAAAACCTTCATGAAAACCAGATTGATAGAGTGTCTAGGAGAGACATGTAATATTGTCTTTTCTTTTTTCTCTATATAAAATGCAAAGTATTCCATTTGAAGATAAATGTGCGTCTGATGATTTTTTGTTTTGTTTTGTTTGTTTTTGTTTTTTTGTTGTTACTATTTTTTTTCTGTAATATGTATTTATTCATATTTTTAGTTTGTATTGTTTCGGGGTTTTTTTTCAACATTTGTCTATTATATTCCCTTGATTTAAGTTTAAAGAACATGTACATTTCATATAATGTGGTGTTTGTGTGTGTGTGTGTGTGTGTGTGTGTGTGTGTGTGTGTGTGTGTGTGTGTGTGTGTGTGTGTGTGTGTGTGTTTGTTTTGTTTTTATGCAATGTGGAAGTATTTCTATACATATTTTGATCGTACTAGGCTTTAGTAATGTAACTGTGTTGATGTATTAATCATGTGCCTTGTTTCAGATGAAACTGAGGGGTTGAAGCCTTAGTACTTCACACGCTGACGCAACATTCTTTTGTCCTATTGTTCTACTGTGGAAAGTTACTGGCTACCACGAAACGTTACAATACCATATATGGAGTCAGATCGAGAAGAGGAAGTGACCAGAAGGACGTTCTAGGAGCGCCCATTGGCTCTACGTCACTGTCATGCAAACTCATTACTGTTCCTATATATTGTTGGATTTCTGTGCCACCCGTGTTACATGCTACTAGCGACAGATTTAGCGCTCAGATAACTTGTGTTTAGAGTTGTATTGTTGAGGGAATAAAACTATGATTGATTTTAATCGATCGAGCCTCCGTCTTCTTTTCCATCCGTTAATGAATACGCCGACAGAACTAAATAAAACACATTTGATCCTGGCTCTGAACATTGTAAAGGCCGTTTCGCACCAACGTGATCCTCTCCAGCAGGTGGAGCAGGTTTATTCTGGACGCGTGAGTTTATTTGAACGAGGACCATGTGCAGTTGCATTAAACGATGCTGCAGATATTAGACGGAGAGCTTTTCTACCGTGTTTTTGAGTTATTTATCTCTCTAAATCTGACTTTATTCCTTGAACTAATTTCACCACTGTTTTATCAACGAGCCGGAAAAATATCTGAACTTCTTTGTGACATAAACAGAAATAAAAAGACAGAAGTCCAAGGCATTTTGTTATAATTTATACTAAACATACGCAAACGTGAGGAGACCTGCCCAGGTCAGCTACAGGGAGTCGGGTTTGTGCGAATCCTCCTTAAAATATCGGCCATTTTGGACATTTTTATGCATAAAGTGCTTTATTTTTATATGAAAACATGAAATGCAATACTATTTTCCCTCATATTTACGTCGTTCTTTCTAAATGTATTTCTTCTCCTGCAGCGTCTGGCCTTCAGTTTTAAAACTATCAAAGCCACAGTGGGAGATGTTCACTTTAAAGTCTGACACAAAGGATCCTCTGGTTTGTGTGTCCGTTTATTCCTCTTCACGTTTCCCTCATCAAACATGCTAATGCTAACGCTAACCTCACAGCTCCACCATCTGTCTCTGCCGTTCTCCAAATCACTCCCCCCGTCCCCCCCTCCCCCCGCCTTCACCTCGGGAGTTCAGCCGCAGATGCAGATCCTGTTTACTCTCCGTCGCTCCGTGTTTGGATCAAATTAAACGTTCGATTTGTTTCCGGCGCTAAACGAACTCCGTCAGATCCGCGTCTCGCCTCGTTTTGGGTTTTAATCGTCGCGTTCTTCAGGGACGGGAGCGAGCGGCGGACGCTTCGCTCGACCACACTAAACCATACAAACAAAGTCAGCACCAACACGCAGTGGAAGCAGGTCTTTCAGTTTGAGTCGTGTTCACAGCTGAGGGTCTGGATTGTTTCTTTTTCACTCGAGCTCAGGCTTCAGTCATGTCTCTCTCACTGAGCCTGAGGTGGGAATCAGACACAGACAGAACAAGGGAAGAGTTTCCCGATCATTCAAACAGACTTTTCTGATTGAACCTTCGACGACATGTGATATCGTTGGCTGCATGGCATAATTGCCTAGGTCATTTTGTATTGTTGGAACGGCAATTGATTGATTGATTGATTTTTTTATTTCGAGCTACACAACACACAACACAGGCACAAAAGCCAGAAAAAATATAATAAAAGAAAAAAAAATTAACATTCTAGCTCGAAAAGGAGTGGGAAGAAGACAAGCTTATTGACTCCCACCCCTGTTCATAAACTTAAATAACAATGTGGTTGCAACAGTAACAATGTTTAGTTCTTAGTATCTTACAAAACAATTAAGTTGGTTACATATTTACAGATTAAGTCAACATTCATAGTATGTTACACTTTATAACAAGTTTATAATTTTGTTTCCTATACCCATTTTATTACCATGTTGGTATTACTGTTATTCACCATCATCATTACAGCCCATATAGCATTACTCTGTATCAAAGTGTTTGAATGATACATAATATACTCCACATTTATTCATGAAAGGCACAATGATCGCAGAATGATTGATGCTCATGATAACAAGAGTAGTCTTAATGATGTGTGTTAAAAAGGACTCGGGGCTTTTCTTTTTTCTTTTCTGTGACTGGACCAGCTGCCAGAGGGGAGCAGCCCCCGAGCAACAGGACCATCATTTGTTAAGTGTCCTATACTGTGCATTAAAAGAGACAAGATTTAGGAGTCTGCTGCCAGAAGAGAGTTTCCTCGAGCAGCCAGCCCCCACATGTCTGCCCTGTACTACGAGTTAGCAATGAGGACAAACAATGTGTTTCCTATAAAACGTCTTTTTACATGTTTTCCAAAAGCAAGGCAAGGATGAGTTGGGCGGTTGTGCTGCAGCGACATGTTTTTATTTAGTTTCACACTGAGCTCCCACCGTTGGTTTTGTGTGTATGTGTGTGTGTGTGTGTGTGTGTGTGTGTGTGTGTGTGTGTGTGTGTGTGTGTGTGTGTGTGTGTGTGTGTGTGTTTTGTTATGTAAACATTTGTAATGAAAATGAAGGAGACCTCAGGTAGAATAGCTCCTGCAATGAGTCAGGAGCTAATGGGGCTCTCAATAAAATGAAATGAAAACAACTACTCCAAAATCTCTATCATATATGTATTATTACTTGTTAATGCTTTACAGCTAAAATGACTTAAAAAGCAACATTTATCACTGTATCTAAATACTGGTTTAAAGTTATACAGTGTTAATTTTGACATATTTTAATTTAGTCTTTTGTCTTTTATGTCCTTTCATTTTAGTCGAGATTTAGTCAAAATATTCTCTTCAATTTTAGTCTTGTTTTAATCGACTAAATGTAAGACAGATCTAGTCGTCTTAGCATTTATAATATTTATTCTGATCATATTTAATCAGCTCCTCTGCTTCATGGAGCTGCTCCCACATGAACAAAGCTCAGAGCTTTTCCTTTGGCAGAGGATTTAAATGATCTGAGGCTTTTTCAAACTGTCTCTGAAGTTTGGATGATTCTAGTTTCTTTTCATTTTGATTTAGTCAGATTTTAGTCACAGTTTTAGTCTCAGAAAAAAAAAAAAATTTAGTTTTAGTCCAATTTTAGTCATAAAAATTAAACTTTGACTAAAATTATGTCTAAATATTTTAATCGACGAAATTGACACTGAAGTTATAATGTTGCAAAGTAAAGTGAAAAATCACTTTGTTTTACTTGCTTTATAGACTGAGGGGTCCCTGCAGTTCCTCTGAGGCCCCTCAGGGGGCCCCGCACCCCACTTTGGGAAACACTGTTCTACAGTTGTAACTGATCAGAGGCGGGGAGTTACATTTACTCAAGTACACGTACTTAAGTAACTTGTTGAAGTAACACGTTTTTCATACAGTACTTTTTACTTGTCCTTGTAATTGAAGTATCCGTTTCTTACTTGAGTAAAAAATAACTGCTGTCTCTGTGAGTGAATCTTTCAGTGACAAATACTTCAAATAGTTTTTTGGGTTTTCTTAGTTAATTCTTCATAAGTATTTCTTTGTATTTATTTCTATGGGGTTTTCTTTGAACATATTAACATTTTCAATAGAGGTTGGCCTCTAGTGAAAATTGTAATATTCTAGTCTAGTGAGAAAATATATATATAAATATATTGGGCCGATATTTGGGGAATTTACAATATTGGCTGATCTAGTGCCAATTAAAGCCGATATCTCTGGGACTGGAAGTGACAGAGACTTCCTGTTGCCTTAGAAAGAGCTTTAAAACGAGTCCTCACAGCTCCCTCGGCCTCAGAGAAACATCGAGACAGACATTGGTTTGTTAAACCTCAGTCAATGAGGACAAGCTTGGACAGTTTTAACCTCCGCAGTGGTATTTTTCGCTAACGGCAAAAGCTGTGACAGACACTATGACTGAATCACCTGATGTAATAAAATAAACTCAGCCACTGCTGGAGCGGCCGTGTCTTTATGTCTTTACAGGATTATAGACCAGACATTTGGAAAATATCGGCCAAAAATATCGGCCTCAGAAAAAACCCATATGACCTGTAATTTTCATATGATTTCATGTTTTGTTACTCATCATTTTTGTCAATACTGGATCATAATTCAGACAAACAGTTCCTCACAGTGCTCAAAGTACTTTTTTACTCTTACTTGAGTAAATATTTTGGAGACTCTGCCCATATTACTCTCTTTGTAGGATAGTTCTGCCTTTGTGTACATTTCTCAGCAGAATGCAGCTCGATCATAATACATTTCATTATTGATTTACTCTATAATTTCTGATAGTAATACTTTCTTCAGTTTAACTTTTGTCCTGCTTTAAGAACGATATAAATATGATCAAAACCAGGCTGAACTGTGAATGTCTGACGCTTTACTGGAACGTCCTGGTGTTTGTCTAAGTAAGTTTACACACACACACACACTCCCGTAAATGCCACGCCCCCGACGCTGCGTTCAGGCGCCGGCGTCTCGGTGGGAAACCTGATATTTGTCCCGTCTCTCAGTTTGTGTTTGAGAAGTGGCTCCGCGCACAAACACTGAACCAGATTTACCTTTACCTCAAAACTGCAAAGACTCGCACAAACTCTCCTCCAAAGATCTGCACTCACTCCACGGAAAAGATGACGGGAGATTTGGACACAACGGGAAAAAAGCTTCAGCATAAACAGTGTCTGCGCTCGTGTGAAGAGGTTTTAAGGACATAAGAGAAGAGCAAAAGTCCAACATATTAAGAACCGAGCATCGAGCCTCGTTTTCAGACATGTGGAAACTTAGAAGCGCCTTCACCTGGTTTACAAAGGAGAGGGAGCAAACATCAGGCGGCACATCTGGTGCAACTGCAGTACATGCCAAAATACTAAATGGAGATAAGTAGTTATCTGAAGTTCGGGAGCAGGACCACACCTCACGTACGCCCTTCCCGAGAGAATAGAATTTAAAACAGCTCTGCTTGTTACAAGTCTTTTCATGGTTTAGCACCAAAGTCCATCTCTGACATGTTAGAGCCGTATGAACCATCTCGGGCCCTGAGAACTTCAGGGAGGGGTCTCCTGGTGGTTCCCAGAGTCAATAATAAACACGGTGAGGCTGCGTTTCAGTTTCATGCAGCTAAAATCTGGAACAGTCTTCATGAGGATGTGAGACAGGCCTCAACTCTGACAATGTTCAAATCCAGGCTGAAAACAGCTCTTTTTACCCGTGCATATGAAAACTGAAAGTATTTTATCCATAGACATATTATTAATAGACCGTCATTACTCACTCCTCCCTGTTTACCATAATGACCACGTTCGAGGGGGAAATCATGGGGGATTTACAGGCTCCTCCTCCCCAGCTCTGACGAAGCATGTTCCTAATAAGGGCATAAGGGCGGGATCTTCACTGTAGACTCCGCCCTTGCGTGACGTGTAGCTTGCGCAGCTCCAATGCTAACAGTCCGACCCTCATTAAGTAGGAGATTCCTAAAATTCATGCTACCATAACCAGCCCAGATTGTTTTTAACCCAGCGTAATCACAGGAGGAATATCGAGCTCTAGCCACTTCTAAAACATTAGGCACCGGGCATTAAAGTTGTTTTTAACGTGTCTAAAGTCCAATGCATTCCAATGGGGGAATAGCGGCCATATGGAGGTACTACAGCAATAGCGGAGCAATGGCGGCCTCCAGTGTCGTAGTCACAAAGCAGAGCAGTCAGCGGCCATTGATTTTATCTGCACTCTTGCCTTTTACTGTAACTGATTAACTTTATGTTGATGTTTTATTGATTGATTTAATCTGTTTTCTTGTAATTTTATGCAACTGTGAAGCACTTTGAATTGCCTTGTGTAGGACGGGCATTAAAGCCTTGTGCAGCTCTGGTGTAATATCTTAGTTGTAGACATTATTGTATTGAGTCAGCAGGGGGCAGCAGTGCTCTTTGGATGCGATCACAGGCAGAAGTAGTAACCGCGGCTACTTGTTTTGATCTGACGTGGCCTCAGACGAGAGAAGGAGAAGATCCAGAGAGAACGGTGAAGCGTAAGGAAAAATACAGGCAAGTTACACTTGAACAGGTTTTGGTTAGGGGTGTTTTTTGTAGTAATGGTGGAAAACGTGGATCAAGGAAGCAGACCTAGCAAAGCCGCTGACTAGCGTGCTAAAAATGCTAACTCCGAGCCGCATCCGGACATAGCGTCTGGGCGGCGCCTTTCATCACAGCGCACACGAGAGAGTAGGGCGATATATCGATATTTAAGATATATCGATATATTTTTTAATGAGATATGGAATTAGACCATATCGCGTATATCGGGATATTTCAAATTCAGATAAGCCATTAAGTTAACAAAAAGAAACAGGTGATCTCAAGCTTATTTTAAAAAACGTTTATCTTAAACTGAGCACTTTATTTTGTCTCTTTATATATAAATGCTTCCCTCAGAAAAAGACTGACCTATTTTATTTTATAGGCTATTTTTATCCAAGACTTTTTATTTATTTAAATGTGCACCTTATGGAGCTTTATTATACAATGTTTATATTTACATTTTATAGTGAGTTTTCAATAAAACTACTCATATTTGGCTTTGCTTTGACTTAACATTTCATGTCACAGCTCTCACTTTGCGGAAAAAATATCGGGATATATATCGTATATCGATATTCAACCTAAATATATCGGGATATGACTTTTGGTCCATATCGCCCAGGCCTACGAGAGAGAAGCACTTTTGTTGCTTCTCTCTTGTGTGAGCGAAGAACATGAGAGAGTGAGCTTCTGTTTTATAGATGGAAACCACTGTTCAGATGTTTGAGGCGTCACTAAAGCACTAAAGCGTCAAAGTCACTGTTATGTTTGATTACAAGAAGCTCGTTTTCTCAGCTTTTTGGTCAGAAACCAGCATTACGACGATTACAAAAAATGGAAAAAGGTACAAACAAACTTTTTTTTTGATGAAAGAAGAGTCTAATCTTTGTCTTGGTGGGTTTGGTGTTGACATAGACTTAGACCTTTTTAGTTTCCATGACTTTTAATGCCTCGCGGAATCCCGACATCGCGCCTCAATCTGCTGAAATCTCTGCAACATTCCACACATCTTTCCGTTTCCCCCGAAGGCTTTGTGACAGCGGCGTTTTCATCTTTAACCTTGGTAATTTCCGCGTTGGAAGTGACAGAGATGTCGTCACTGCGGCGCCGCGGGGGTTCGGACCGAGCGCCGCGTCACGCTGCGTTCAAATGCGTCCGGGCGCCCCTCGGAGACAAAGCAGCGGTTTGACTTTGCTGCCGCGAGTTCAGGAACAATCTGGGGGTTTCTACGAATCCCTTTTTTAACGTTGGTGGATTGCGTCATGTACTTTTGCAGACGAGAGCGATCTTCAGAAACACTCGAGCCAAGGTCAGACCAAAGTATTCTTCCAAATGAGACCAAAGACTCCGTTAACTGCGTCTAAGTGAAGCCGCGCTAAAGATGAAAACACACGGACATTTAGTTCAGTCTGAAGAGGTTTCCACAGGACCATCACAGAACGACGGGCTCACACTCGAGGTCGACCGGTATGTGTTTTTCTAAGGCTGATAGTTTTGTCTCTGTAACGCATGGCCATCAGCAGGAGAAACCTTTACTAAGACACGCTGATGTCATGTGTTTTTGGAGGACGTCTAAAGCACAAACATGCATGGCAGTAGGGCTGGGCGATAATGACAAAAATAGAATATCACTTTTTTTGTATTATAAACTCACGATTTTGATTTTATCATGATAATAAAAGCAACTTGAATTACACAATGAAGATGAAAAAGATTGAATGAATATACTCCTTTATTCAACTTTGTGATCATCAACACAGCAAAAATAGACTCAGAACCAATGTTAATTTTGACAACATATTTTAATGTAGTTTTAGTCTTTTGACGAAAATGTAATTCAATTTTAGTCTAGTTTTAGTCAAATAAAATTGCAAGTCAATTTAGTCGACTAAATTTAAGACAAAGTTAGTCGACTTTGCATTTATAATATTGATTATAATCATATTTAATCAGCTCCTCTGCTTCATGGAGCTGCTCCACATGAACAAAGCTCAGAGCTGTTCCTTTGGCAGAGGATTTACATGATCTGAGGCTCTTTCAGACAGTCAGTGGAAGTTTGGATGATTTTTGTCTCTCCTTTTCATTTTTATTTAGTCGACTAAAATATCTGGACATTTTAGTCACAGTTTTAGTCTCATGAAAAACTTTTAATTTAGTTTTAGTCCAATTTTAGTCACAAAAATATCACTTTGACTAAAATTAAGACCAAATATTTTAGTCGACGAAATTAACTAACTCTATACATTAAATAACACAATAAAACTCCTAAGTTTGGTAAAGGCTTGTGTCACTAAACGGCAGACCACGGTCAAGATCCAGACCCAGGCGCCGGCCCAACCGGACCCGAACCTTGGTTCCGAACTTTGGACCCGACCCTGAATCCCCTCAGACGAGCGTCTGCGTCTGCGCTCTCTCTCCCTGACTGCACCAGAGTTGTAAACTACAGCCCAGATGAACAGAACAAGAAAGTCCTCTCTCTTAGCTCCATGATACTTTTCGGAACAGTTTCGGAATGACTGAAATACGGCTCGCTAAAAACAAAAGCGGAGGACGCCCTAATTAAATATGCACGCGCGATCGTAATGCACAAATAGTGCGGCTGTTTCCCGATCGGCAGTGAGCAGGTCTGAACCCGGACTAAATCTGGACTAAACCTGGACTAAACCTGGACTAAATCTGGACTAAACCTGGACTAAACCTGGACTAAACCTGGACTAAACCTGGACTAAACCTGGACATACCTGGAGTGTGTTGAAGTGAGCAAAGAAACACATCACTGTCATATATTATGTGCACATTGTGTTTAACAGAGGCTACAGTAGACTATGCATTCTGCTATTTAGGAGCCAAAACTTATTTTTAGAGAAAAAAACAATAACCGGATTCAATTGATTGCATTATTTTCAAATCACAGAAACAGATTTTTAAAAAGGCTTAAAAAAAATCCCCATATTACCGTGAATTAACCCTGTATGTTCCGTTATTTTTTTTTCATTTTGGACCTTGGTGAAATTTAATTTGTGACCCCTGGTGTAAAGGGTGAACCAGAAGCAGTTCGTTACTTGACAATAAGGAACTGTGATTCACAGAAGTTGGAGAACTTTAATATAGACAAACGTTGCATTTGTGAACACGGTCCAAGTAAACAAATGAGAAGGATGCGGCGCCTGACAGAACTGTAAGGACGAAGGACACACTCGCTTCTTCACACATGTGTCGCCAGGTAAATAAATAAACACACGCTGAGCAGAGCAGCGGCGTTACGGGGGAAAGACACTGACATAAACACCTCTGAAATAGAGATGCTGGGTTTAAAAGAGACTGTAGAGGAGCGGCTCGCTGTAGAGGAGCGGCTCTGGAGATCGTAAGACGGTCTAATATCGTCTTATGTCCCAGCCCTACATGGCAGTCAGATCTGTTTTATTTCACGTGCATTTTACATGAATGGATTATTGCCTTTTTGCCTGTGAGAGGAAGCTATTGATCAATCAACAGCTCAAGCTAAAGGTCAGCAGCTAACTTCAGCAACTTCTCACCGTGACAGTTTATACTGAAGTAGTTCATTCATTGACCCATGGCTGGTGGGACGGTCACACAGTGCTCCCAGAAATAAAAATGGCGACAACGACCTATGGAGCTCTTTTTCACACAGAAAACATGGATATATCTTCCAAATGACATGACACGAGATAGACCCTATCCAACATAATCACAGTAATCACACCGTAGACCGCACGGTATATATTGCCTGATAGCCCATAATGAAAAACACCCACATATCAGCCTCGATATATCAGGCAGCCTCCAGTTCACACATAACGAGTGAGAATCCTGAGAGCGGCCGCAGCTACATGAGTCTGGTCCAACAGCTCACGCCTCGCTGCTGCTGCATTATAGACTCCAGGGTCCCGGGAGTTCAAATCAGGCTGAGAAAGTGGTTCTTGTGCCGCTGCAGCTGCCTTCAACTCGTCAACCGGTCTGCGCTAATGTTAACGCCGCTAATATGATGTAAAGCACTGAGTTAAATCCATTTGAAAATTAAACATTAGTCTGAGCTTCAGTCCATCACGGCCTGAGCAAACACTCCCCTCGGCGGGACAATTACTGCGGACAATTACAGCGACGAGTCCAACAGCAGAGGAGAGAGGGAACACGCGAACCTGAAGTACTTCCTGTCTTCACTCGTTTCCTTTGGAGATGAGCTTCTGTTTGTGTAAAGGTTTGACGGTACATCTGCACATAGAGCCTGCATTATTAAGCTTTATTATACGGCCCTTCACAATGCAAGTAGACGCTCCATTGACTTGAATGGGATTTTCCAACGTTCTACCGGTCTTTATTTTCTGATAGAAGACCTCTGAAAAACATAATGACCGCTGCCAATGGCAACGGAGTTCGTGCTTGTAATACAGGTGTTTCATATCACTCTGTAGTGTTAGAGACATGATCTCTGTCCCCGTCCATAAGGGAGAAGTTTGGGGAATCGCCTGTGAAGTTAACGGGAGTCCGACTTTCAACTTCCCCAGAGATTCACCACCATTCCTCTAACTGCACCTTCAACTAAGGAGCTAGGCTAGCAATAAGGAACTATAGCTTAAAATCCTGGTGCTGACTTTTAGGGCTCTTCATGGTCAGGCGCCTGAATACATTAAGGGCCTGATCCAGCCTTATGTCTCCAACAGGATCCTGAGGTCGTCCACCCAGAACTTGTTGATGGTCCCTCACACTTGTGTTAAAACCTGAGGAGACGGATCATTCAGGGCAGCTGCTCCTTTGGAATGAGCTGCCCCTGCCTCTGCGCATGTTGGAGTCTGTGGACAACTTCAAGTGTCAATTTAAGACGCACCTGTTTAGGCGTGTACATCCCCGACATAATGTAACGTGACTTGTATGTGTATTGTTTTTACAGTTATGTTTTTTATGGGAAGCGCTTTGTGACCTTGGTCTGTGAAAGGTGCTATATAAATACATTTTACTTACTTACTAGCCGTGCTGCTACTAGCCTAGCCACACTGCCTGGAATCACAACAAACGCTATAAGTAAGGGTTAAACAACTCTGAGCCGTGCATTAGACGGTTATAATGCACCACGCAGAGTCAAGAACACCACGACGCACAGCGAAGTGCATTATAACCGTCTAATGCACGGCTCCGAGTTGTTTAATCCACTTATACCATGGTCCCACAAACGTAACATTTTATAATAAATGTTGTTTTCATTTACTAAACTCGCTAAATATGCCAAACTACAGGGACTATGTTATGTGGGTTTTTAGCCCTGTCTGAACGCTCGTCTCAGAGCGAGTCATTCTCTCCGTCAGGCTCAACGAAACAACAGAAGCACACGCTGCATCTCCAGACTCACAACACAACAGGACTAACCTTGCTCTTTTCCGTGGAAGTAAACACCGATATGCAGCTCCTGGGCAGGAGTTATTTCACTTTTACGCTGTTTAACCTAAAGCTAGTTAGCAACATGTAGCTCAACGAGCTCGACTGAAACAGCTGCAGTGGAGTCACTTACACCTTGGCCCCACGAACTGAAACTTTTATATGTGATTTTACTAATCCAGCCAAATATGCTTAAGGGCAGGGATCATTTTATATACATCTGAAAATAATGAATAGCCTTAACCGTTTTCAGTAGAAATGTAAAGCTCATTTTATTAACAGTAGCCTAACCTAGCTGCTGGCTCTCCTCTATTCCACATTCATCAAAAGTTTTGTTTTGGCCAAAAACGTTGAAATTAACAAAATCCATCTCATTCGTTCATGTCAGTCACTAATGAAGCGTTTGTCTGATTCAGCTGTGTTATGCGTTGCTATGGCGATGCCACAGCGGAGTGATATCCCAGTGATTTAACCACCGGACTACGTGTGCGGTTATACCAAAATAATGCACGCCTGTTAGCGCTCACCAGCCAATCAGAATCCAGTATTCACCCAGACCATGGTATAATGAGCAGCGTTCTACACATGATCCTGTACTTAACATGAACCAAACACACGGACAAATGGACGTCTGACTCTGGAGCCTTTGTAGGAAAGTCTTGGAGTAAAAGTTCCCGGAGCGAACGGCGGCGTCTCCGGCTCTTACCCGGTTCGGGCGTCTCCGAGGGCGAGGACGACGAGGCTGAGGACGCCGCGTCGTCATGGAGACCGGAGTGGGACATGCCCCGTCCCGGCGGCAGCTTCATCCCCAGCTGCTCCGCCATCTCCACGTGGTCCCCCGGGTGGATGTAGTCGAACGCACTGCTGCCCGTCAGCTCCACCTGAGGAGAAAGAGTCAGACGTTCACCATCGAGAACACGTCTGACATTTTCCCTTTCCCAAGTTAAATGATCAAACACAGGCGCCCCAACAGTCTGCAGTCTCTTCAAAGAGTATCTAATGTTCTTCATATAGTTTCTCATTATTTTACATAACAATTAGCAAACACTATTGTGATTATAGGCTGAATACGTATTGTAAATTATAAACAAATACACTTTCATTAACGTGGTTGGAGCCAATAAAGGGGCAATGATCCAGCCAATCCCAGATGCAACAGTCCGACAACACAACAACAACACAACAACAACACAACGACAACACAACGACAACACAACAACAACGCCCCAAAGCTGCCGAGTTCGTGTCCTGGATTCCCCTCTGTACGGCAACACGACGAGGACAAACCTTCTTCCTCATCGTGAGTCAGTGGCTTTGATAGAACATCTGCACAGCGCCACCTACTGCACATAGAGTGTGCCATATTACGCTTTCAACATGGACCAAACACCTGGACAAATCTTGACTTTGGAGCCTTTATGGAAATGTAACGGAGAAAAAGTATTAGTGATGGGATTCACGGCTCTTTTCTGGGAGCCGAGTCTTTGGGATCCGTTCATTTCAAAAGAGCCGTTCAAAAGACTGGCTCTTTTTAATATAAAGTTTTAATAACTCTAGCCAGAAAACTCACAATGCTGTATCTAAGGCTATTATCTCCAGTTTGGCGAGGATGAAAATACAACAACAAAAAAGAGACAAAAAAACCTGCAAAAACAAGACAAAATGTGACAAAAAAGCGGCGACAACGCAACACAAAAGTCACGATCAGTTTTGTAGGTCTTGGCCTAGAGGCTGTAACCTTTTAGATTTGGGTAAAGCTTACCTGGAGAAAATGTGCTCAGATAATGCGGGGGTTAAGAAGTTAAAGAGTCGTTCAAAAGAGGCTCTTGAACTTGATATATGAACGTTACATCAAGTAATACACGGACACAAATACTACTAAATTCACTTCATCACTGACGCCTCTCATGTAAAAAAATGTGGGGGTTTTTTTGTCCTCATTTACTTCCATTTTTGCTCCTGATTGAATCACCAACACCAAATAAACAAAGAAGAAGAAGAGCACATGGAGATTGTTAATTTGCTGAAGTTGCGCTGGACAGAAGTCACTCTTCAGAGAGAAACTGGAGATCATAAGATCAGCAGCAGGTCAGTTTAATGCGCCTCATATAACAGCATTTATCATGAAATCATAAACTTTACAGACATAAACTAATCCGTAAACTGAGTCTACTCTTCCCAAGCTTTAGCCCAGTGTTTGTTTCACATCAATCAGCCTTTTATGTTCGATTTTACAGGTTAATTTCTGATGCACAATGAAGAGAAAAAGGCGATAAAACTGTTTTTACACAGTCTTTCCTCTGATCTGATCCTCTGAATCTGCCCGGTTTAAAAGCAACAAAATCGTACGGAGTCCAGGCTAAAGTTTAGTCTTTAGAGTCGTCTGGGGCCTGTGTTTCCTCCTCACTGCTCAGCGAGGAGGAAACAGGGGCGGAGCTGACACGGGCAGCAGAGGGACCGGGGCCACAGGGACACACATGCACAGGTTCGGGCGAGAGATGGACCTGGTGGAGGCCCCCCCCTGTCAACAGGTTCATAAATCTTGCCTTTTTAATGCACCACCCAGTATATGGCTCAATAACTACCTCACGATAACATTTAGTTAGGGCAGCAGGGTGAGGGCTTGCTGGTGGGGGGCTACTGCCCTCTACCTACTGGCCATATTACACCCTGGCTTTTTAAGGCACCTCACTAAACAAGGCAAACAACAAATAATAAAACAATCACAACCAATATTGTACAGTGGAAATGGGAATGACAATAATAATGGGTCGTGTTGATTATGTAATACTTATTATAACTAAATCAATCGTTTTTTTCATTTTTTTTTTCATTTTATTCATTTATTTCAGGCAGACAATGGTAACAAAAGAAAAAATATACAATATATAAACAAAATGATCAATTTCTACCTGAAAGGGAGTGGGAAGAAGATAACTTATTTAATCCCACCCCCAGCTCCCCACTCAGAGCTTACTACATTCAGCTTCACTGTTACTTTGTTCAAGGATTACCCCACAAATGAAAGATCATGGTGGCGTCACCCCAGGCAACAATAATTATTACATTACAACAAACTGTATACCAACAATATAAAGAAAATTAACAATACCAACAATGGTAATGGACAATATACCAATAATGGCAATAGTCAATTAATAGAATGGTGACTGGTGTTTATAAGTAATGATTGGAAATGGTTATTATGTGAACGGGAATGAGGAACAAGAAAAATAAAAAAGTACAAATTGTAAATAAAAATAAAAAATAAAATATTTATATATATTGGTAAACTGCATACATTTCTATCTTCGTGTTATGTCTTCTTACTTTGGAAATCTTGTAAACATCCTGAGATTTTCTTTTTGTAAAACATGAAATGCTTTTTTTTTAACAGTGTTGTTATATGTAAAGTTAACGTGGACATTTGTAATTGTGTAATTCAGGAATTTGTAATGTAAAGTGTTGTATTGTATGTAACATGACATGTTGTATCACAGTATCCGGAATGTAAACTAATTTTGAATATGGGGGTAGGCACTTATAAGCTTTCTTGCTTCGGGCCTACTCCTTTTGAGACTTATTTATTTTTTTGCACTGTAATAATATTAATGTAAATAATCACTCAAATAAACCCAATCAATCAATCAATCAATCAGTAAAATGGTTTAAAACTTTTGCTTTTAATAAATCAATTAAAAGCAATATAAAACACCTTCTGTTACATGCCATATGCCTCTCATATATCGGCCTCATGCAGCGTTCTGAGTCTTGTAGATTAGACTTCCACCACCTCCCAGAGTCCACTTTAACCACTGCTTAAAACGGCATAAAAACCTTTAAACCGGCCTCTCTGCTGCTGCTGCTGTCCGTATAAACCCAGTGTCTTTTCCAGTCGCCGCTCGCTCTGATCCAAACAAAAGGCTCCATTTCATTTCTCATTGACTGCGGTTAATGAGCGGCGCTCGGTCCAACTTCAGGGACGACACCGGATATTTCCCACAGTGCATTGTGTCTGATAAAGCTCTTAAAACCTCTCCCCCCGTCTCTCTCTTTCTGTAATTAGCTTTATGTAAAACACTTCTGCCAAGTTTTAATTGATTAAAAGTCCTGCGCGTTCCCTCTTTCCGCGCGCCAAACAATGTCGATCCAATTAGGAAACACGGACTCCATTTCCCATGGTGCACCGGGGCGCGGCTCCCCCACCCCTCCTCACACTCCCCCGTAAACTGCCTTAAAGGGATTTGCTATTAACGGGATTACAAGCGTGTAATCCCATCTTCCCCTCATCCCCGCGGACTCCTCCAAATAAAACAAGACGAGGAACAAAACAAAAAAAGGCGGCGTTTAGCGAAGGACTTGAACGTATCGCGGCGCGTTCACCTGCCGCTTTATCTCAACGCTTAACCCGAGACGTTCGGACGCGGCGGGACGTCAAAGCTCGGGAGGGAAAGAGGGGGAAAGCCGAGCCGTTTTCCTGGTTTTATCCCGAATTAGGAGGAGAGCAAATCCACCCCTAATGAAGCTCTTTAAAGGAGAGCCAGTGTTTATTTCATTTGAAAATTAGGAGATTATTGGGACATTAGCATCACAGAAGACGGGATTAGAGCGGGATTACAGGCGGGGGATGAGAGAGGGGGGAAGAGATCAGGCCGTGCACCAGGAAGAAAAATACGATATTACAAAGTGCTGAAGTCTTAACCTCTTAACACCCGCCTTAACGTCTAAACCTTCGCCAAAAGCGAGCACATTTTCTCCAGTTCAGCTTTACCCAAATCTAAAAAAGCTTCTTCAGAAACGTGTCCAAAAGAGCGACAAGAATGACAGGAAAATGAGGATAAAAATGCAACAAAAATGGGATAAAAAAGCGATGAAAAAAGGACAAAATGTGATTAAAAAATGACAAAAATGTGGTTTAAAAAAATGACACAAATTTGATGAAAAAATGACAAAAATTTGAAAAAAAAATGACAAAAATGTGATGAAAAAATAATAAAAATGTGATAAAAAAAATGGCACAAATTTGATGAAAAAATGACAAAAATGTGATGATAAAATGACAAAAATGTGATGAAAAATGACAAAAATGTGATGAAAAAATGACAAAAATGTGATGAAAAAATGACAAAAATGTGATGAAAAAGTGACAAAATGTGATGAAAAAATGACAAAAAAGTGATGAATATATGAAAAATAACAAAAATGTGATGAAAAATGACAAAAATGTGATGAAAAAGTGACAAAATGTGATGAAAAAATGACAAAAAAGTGATGAATATATGAAAAATAACAAAATGTGATAAAAAGTGACAAAAATGTGAGAAAAAGTGAGAAAAATGTGAGAAAAAATAACAAAATTTGATGAAAAAATGACAAAAATGTGATGAAAAAATGACAAAATGTGATGAAAAAATGACAAAAATGTGATGAAAAAAGACAAAAATGTGATGAAAAAAGGACAAAAAATCGATGAAAAAATGACAAAATTTTGATGAAAAAATGAGAAAAATGTGATTAAAAAAATGACAAAAAGTGATGAAAAAATGACAAAAATGTGATGAAAAAATAATAAAAATGTGATAAAAAAAATGGCACAAATTTGATGAAAAAATGACAAAAATGTGATGATAAAATGACAAAATGTGATGAAAAAATGACAAAAATGTGATGAAAAAATGACAAAAATGTGATGAAAAATGACAAAAATGTGATGAAAAAGTGACAAAATGTGATGAAAAAATGACAAAAAAGTGATGAATATATGAAAAATAACAAAAATGTGATGAAAAATGACAAAAATGTGATGAAAAAGTGACAAAATGTGATGAAAAAATGACAAAAAAGTGATGAATATATGAAAAATAACAAAAATGTGATAAAAAGTGACAAAAATGTGAGAAAAAGTGAGAAAAATGTGAGAAAAAATAACAAAAATTTGATGAAAAATGACAAAAATGTGATGAAAAAATGACAAAAATGTGATGAAAAAATGACAAAAATGTGATGAAAAAAGACAAAAATGTGATGAAAAAGGACAAAAAATCGATGAAAAAATGACAAAATTTTGATGAAAAAATGAGAAAAATGTGATAAAAAAATGACAAAAAAGTGATGAAAAATGACAAAATGTGACGAAAAAATGACAAAAATTTGATTAGAAAATGACAAAAATTTGATGAAAAAATGAGAAAAAATTGATTAAAAATGAGAAAAATGTGACGAAAAAATGACAAAAATTTGATGAAAAAATGACAAAAATGTGACGAAAAAATGACAAAAATGTGATGAAAAAGTGATGAAAATATGATGAAAAAATAACAAAAATGTGATGAAAAAATGACAAAAAAGTGATGAATATATGAAAAATAACAAAAATGTGATAAAAAGTGACAAAAATGTGAGAAAAAGTGAGAAAAATGTGAGAAAAAATAACAAAAATTTGATGAAAAAATAACAAAAATTTGATGAAAAAATGACAAAAATTTGATGAAAAAATGACAAAAATGTGATGAAAAATGACAAAAAATTGATGAAAAATGACAAAAATGTGATGAAAAAATGACAAAAATTTGATTAAAAAATGACAAAAATTTGATGAAAAATGACAAAAATTGGATGAAAAAATGACAAAAATGTGATGAAAAAATGAAAAAATTTGATGAAAAATGACAAAAATTTGATTAAAAAATGAAAAATATTTGATGAAAAAATGACAAAAATTTGATGAAAAAATGACAAAAATGTGTGACCAAAACACAACAAAAGAGGAACTTAAAAGTTGTTTTGTCGCTCTTTGAAAATGTGGCAAAAATCTGATGGAAACGCGACAAAAACGAAAGGAAAAAAATCAGTTTAGATGAGTTTTATAGGTCTTAGCTTTCAAATGAGGCTTCACACTGGCCTATCGGCTGTGACCGACCGTTAGATTTGGGTGAAGCTGAAGTGGAGAACATGCACTCAGTTAAGGGGTGTGTTTAGAGGTTAATGCACAAATGCAAAGAGAAAATCTGCAGGTTTCATTCCAAACAGAGGAATGAGGGAAGTTTCAACATTCAAAGGCAAAGTGGACACAACGGGAAACTTTCCAGCAAAAAGAGTTAAACTTTCAGCCAAAACAGGAGCTGCGTGTTTTACTGTATTTGAACAAACTGCTAGGGTTTAACATGACGTAAAGAACACTATATTTTTGCCTCCCGTCCCCGGTCGTCTCTTACTGTCCCCCGTCGTCATGGAGACGCGGAGGATTTTGGACGAGGACCAGAGCGACGCGAGGACAGGGTTTTTGGAAGGACGAACGCAGCTTAAATCTTCGATACAGAAACATAACTCACTGATGAACACGGGCTAATGGCGGACGACCCGGAGGAGAGGGTTTGGGATGAGTCATGTCCATGTTTTTAAGACTGCAGCATCTTGCCTTCTGCTTTCTCTCTGATATTCGGAGATTGGCGCTGGGTTAAATGACACCAGTCTGGTATTGGAATAAAAAGTTTAGGTTTTACTGGTATCGAAAAAAAATCTTCTTTTGAAGTTTTGACATGTGTGGTTCAGGGACGGGATTAAAGGAAGTGACTTGGTTGTTTCAAGTCACTTATTTCAATTTTGCCCAATGTTTGCCACATTTTTTTCCCTCTTTTTTGCCCAGTTTATTCCCACTTTTCCACTCATTTTTTACCCATTTTTTATTACTAATATTTTCCCTATTCCCCCATTTTCCCTATTTTTGCCACAATTTCTCCCACTTTTACCCAATTTTGTATTAGTTTTTTCCCAATTTTGTTTTCCTTTTCCCCCTTATTTTTGCCCCAATTTTTGCCCATTTTTATTACTTATATTTTCTCTATTTTTCTCCAATTATTCCCATTTTTCTCGATTTTTGCCACAATTTCTCACACTTTTCCCCCATTTTTAATATATTTTTTTCCCAAATTATTCCCCATTTTTCACACATTTCTTGACACTAGAGATGAACCCGATGTAAAGTTGCAGATCTTCCACACATTATTGTTCTGTTTTCTGGTTCTAGACGACAAATGTTTTAGTATCGGAAAGAGTATCGGAAAGAGTATCGTTCAGGTATCGGTATCGAAAACCAAGTATCGTTAAAGCACTGGTATCTAAATAAATGTAACGGTCCTCAGCCCGACTGGTGCTCATTTCTAAGACGTCTTGATGTTGTATTTCGGGGAAACCTCCCTCCTCCTCGATCCGAGTGGAGTTGGGAGTTGTTGCTGCGACTCTTGTGTCTTTGGTGCGTTCGCTGAATGAAAACAGCGCAGTAATTACGAGCTCAGAGCGGAACAAGAGGCTTTCGCTCAAGTTTAAGACCGTGATTTATCCTGAGCCCTGGCACCGCTCCGGCTCCTCGCAAAGTCACACACGCCTCGTGGAAGAGACGGGTCTGTTCAGAACTCAAGCAGACTCTGTTTCTGGGGTGGCACCAGGACCCGGGGGGAGGGGCTAATATTTCCAATTACTTACATTACTTACTACATAACATTTTTATGGTTTTGAAGCACAACATTAAAGCCAAATTAAAATGTTCTAATTTTACAACAAGCAGGCAAAAGGAACACAACAAAGTTTGGAACCAATGACATTTAATATTAAGGAGGTAAAATCTCCACTGGACCAACCACTAACTAATGCTAACACCACAATAAGATGGGTTGGATTTGCTTAGTAATAGTCATGTTCATTGTGCCAACTTGCACTACAGCATTCATATAAATGTTATTTTGTATTCTATAAAGATGCTATAGTCTTAACAATCCGTGCTTAGAGCTGCAGAACAAGGCAGGTGGGGGAGGGGTGTGCTAATAAGGAAACACAGCTACAAATATTCCTACCTCATGCTTCCGCAGCCCCTCCCCAGACACACCACTGGACTGAAGGGCCCGAACCAGGACTAAACCAAGAGTCGGGAGGGATGAGGATCTGACGCCAGTGATCCTGCAACAACTTGCACGCGATCCAATTTGGGCGAGAGGCCCTCAATGAGACCTCCCCACACAGGACTGGCATACAAAGCAATAACATCATCAGCTTTTTACCATCTGAAGAACATTAAGATCAGAGGAATAGTGTCAAAACCAGACTTAGAGAGACTCATCCATGCATTTGTCTCCAGCAGGTTAGACTACTGTAACGGCTGCTCACTGGCCTTTCTAAACCAGCTGTTAGAGCTGCAGAACATCCAGAACGCTGCTGCTCCAGTCCTGACAAGAACAAGGAAATACGACCACATTAGTCCAGTGCTCCGGTCTCTGCACTGGCTTCCTGTCACTCAGAGAATAGAATTTAAAACAGCTCTGCTTGTGTACAAGTCTTTTCATGGTTTAGCACCAAAGTACATCTCTGACATGTTAGAGCCGTATGAACCATCTCGGGCCCTGAGAACTTCAGGGAGGGGTCTCCTGGTGGTTCCCAGAGTCAATAATAAACACGGTGAGGCTGCGTTTCAGTTTCATGCAGCTAAAATCTGGAACAGTCTTCATGAGGATGTGAGACAGGCCTCAACTCTGACAATGTTCAAATCCAGGCTGAAAACAGCTCTTTTTACCCGTGCATATGAAAACTGAAAGTATTTTATCTGCACTCTTGCCTTTTACTGTCATTGATTAACTTTATATTGATGTTTTATTGATTGATTTTTATCTGTTTTCTTGTAATTTTATGCAACTGTGAAGCACTTTGAATCGCCTTGTGTATGAATTGTGCTCTACAAATAAACTTGCCTTGCCTTGCCTAGACAGCTCTGCAACAAACCAGCAGCATGCTAATGCTAACGTCAGCTACTTAAATCTGGGACAAACGACTGTGTCAAACCTGAAGTAACAACATTGACCACTGTTGAAGTGTAACGGCAGATGACTGCAGCGGAGGATTGTGGGTAATTCTTTGCACGACATGGACCAGGGAGCTCTGGGGAAAGGTTCAAGCCGGGACTGGAGGGAGAGAGTGCAGCTGATGGAGTCCACATTATGAAGCGTCTTTTCATCTAAATTATCCACTACTTTGAGTTCTTTCACGGTTAAAATAAAAAAAACTCTCCTCTTGACTCCAGAAACAGGAGCTGCCGCATGTTTCGTATAATAACCGTATAACCGGGAAACAGCGTAAACATACCGTTAAATCCCGATTACTGTTGGAGAATCCAGGTTTCCACCGCGTTTGTATGATCAAAGACAGAACAGGAGTATTAAAGAGGGGGTATGATGCTTTTTTCAATCACATAGCACCAGTCTATAGCATACTACAATGATGACGTAACCTTCTGTTGGTCTGTATATGCAGTAAATTAAAAATAACTGCCTTGAATAAAATTGCTCTCTCAAAATGGCTGTACTGAACGTCTTGAAATAGGCCTCTGTCTCTTTAAGAAGCTTTCCGACACGCCCCCTTCAGCACACTGCTGTGGCATCTAAACAACACTACTGTGCGGGGAGGGGGCTCTGCTGAGCTGAGGAGCAGTGGTTGGTGGCTTGGCTGGTGACGAAAGGTCCAGAGGCGTCTCCAGGAGGTGGGGGCGTTCCTAGGAGGACTGAGGCATAGCTACACCTAAAATGGCTGCCGTCTAAGTTTTTACTGATTACTCAAAAATATGTGAATGAGCCAAGGCAACACTCCAGGCATGTGTTTAATGAGGGAATGACATAATAACATGATATAAAGCTTGAAAAAGTCCATTTTACATAATACCCCCCCTTTAAAAACTCCCACTGGTTTTATCGGCGACAGTAACACGATTGGCCAGAACCACCGGTGGATCGGATTCAAACTAATCAGCTCGAGCGACACAAAGTGGACTCGTGTGTGGCCTTCGGAGCTCGTTTTAGATCGATTCATCCGTTCTAATCAAACCGTGAGATCGTGATCGAGAAGTGTCTGAAGTGATTCTGAAATCCCGGTAAAAGCTAAGTGATTCTGTGACTAACTCCCCACAGTTGGATCAAACCTCGGCGATCGTCCTCTGTGTTTGTCTTTGTCAAACTCGTAGCCCTTATATTCCTTCTGTCTTTCACACTCGGGCCGCGTTAATTGGAGCCGTCGTTCTGAAAATAAAAGCCCCGATAAGAAAAGTCCACAGCGTCAGAGTGAAGTGTGTCCACAGCGGGGCCGCCGTCGCCTTATCGTCCCCGCGCTGTCCCCCCCTCGTCTCCACGGACGCTAAGATAAAGACACGCCGCCTTTTTAATAAGTTTTATCTGTAAGCGCAAAACAACGGGGCGGGTTAACCGGGACGAGGAGACAGGTGCTTCACGGACAAAAGGAGTTTGATACGTGAGACGCAGAGACGGAGGAAACGTGAGAGCGAGGAATGTCAACGTCAGAGGAAAAACTCTCTCTTTACGATGTTTACTCTCTGGCGCTTTGTCGAATCAGGAAGTAACTCCAACATGGCGGGAGGTCTGGGTGATACTGGCAAAAATGGGGATTTTCTCGAGAACAAACCATCAGAAATATGAAAAAATGTGCTGTGATAATAATACAGACAGAGGAGGTTTGAAGCAGCCGGACCGCTCATCTCTCCAACGCTGTCAACACTTTCCCTTCAAGGCCAAGCCCCGGAGCTAAACCAGATACGGACTGAGCTCCTTCGCTCATATTCTGCGTATCACTGACTTTCAGATTGTTAACAACTGCACACACATACCCCTCCCTAACCACGCCCCCGTCGTTCTGTGTCTGCCTCAACACGTTTCCTTAGCCCCCCCCCGGTCAATGGCCGGTCGTCCTTCCAGTCCCCAAGAATAAATTGGTGTTGGTGTTCTGTGTATTTGTCTTGATATTATTACAGTTGAAGCAGGTATGAGAGAAATGAGAAACATGATAAATTTGAAGATGATACTTTTGAGAATGATACTTTTGTTATTATGGTGATGATAATATATGTATAATATGTGCGCTAGTAATGTATGTATGTGTGTGTATATATATATGTATATCTAAAACACTGACTATTTAAACAATACGTACCGTATTTTCCGGACTATAAGTCGCACTTTTTTTCATAGTTTGGCTGGGGGTGCGACTTATACTCAGGTGCGACTTATATATGAAAATATATAATTTCACATTGTGTTATTTTCACACTGACAGCTGCTAGAGGGCGCTCTAGGCTTGTGAATAAATATCTGTTACTCCTGTACGGTTGTACAATGACAATTAAGCGAGCACTTACTTACTGTACCACTGAAAATAAAAATAGTAAAGTTTGGAGTGAGCGAGAAACTTGTAAGGGACTGTTGAAAAGCAGAGGTTATTCTTTGCAAATGGTTACTTGAGTAATGTGATGCCGTGAGAGGCTTGTAAAAGGTGCAGCTACTCCTCACTGCCCAGATAGTTGCCAAGGCTGGTGCGACTTATACTCCGGAGCGACTAATATATGTTTTTTTCTTCTTCATTATGCATTTTTTGGCTGGTGCGACCAATGGCCGCTAGCTGCTCTGCTTTGTGACCGCATACACTGGAGGCCGCCATTGCTCCTCCATTGCTGTAGTACCTCCATTTGGCCGCTAGGCCCCATTGAAAAGCATTGGACTTTAGACACGTTAAAAACAACTTTAATGCCTGGTTTCAATTTTTTCAACACTTAATATGGCTACATATTCCTCCTGAGATAACGCTGGGTTAGTCAAAAAAATAGAAACCAGGCTGGTTTTCGAACAAAATTTTTTTTAATCTCCTACTTAACGGAGGTCGGACTGTTAGCATTGGAGCTGCGCGAGATACACGTCACGCAAGGGCGGAGTCTACAGTGAGATCCCGCCCTTTTGCCCTTATTAGGAACATGCTTCGTCAGAGCTGGGGAGGAGGAGTCTGTAAATCCGCCATGATTTCCCCATCGAATGTGGTCATTTTGGTAAACGGGGAGGAGTGAGGAGGAGTTGTCTATTCTTTTTAAGAGTCTATGGGTGCGACTTATAGTCCGAAAAATACGGTAAATCAATAGAATGGTGACCAAAATATAATCAATGATAATAAAAAAAAGAGAAAATTATAAAACTAAGTAAATACACTCAGAAATCACAAACTTTTCTATTTGTATTGTATTGTGTTGTATTTTGAAATTGGGGTATAGGCACTTATAAGCTTTCTTGCTTGTGCCTACTCCTTTTGAGTTATTATTTATTTTAATTTTTTCTTGGGTGTTTTGTGATAATGTAACGATGAAATGATGTAAATATTGTAAATAATAACGCACTGTAAATAATAGCTCAAAGCGAGGCGATCAGTCTGCGCCATCGGCCCCCACCAACCACTCATTCACTGTGGCCTATTGAACATGTTTTTAGTGGTAGGAAAAACCTCAGGAAACCTATATGCAAACTCGAACCCGGGACCTTCTACATTTACATCGCTTTGTCGCTCTCCACATTTTCCTCCTTTTCTTTTCAACTACTTTTCCCACTTTTTTCCCACATTTCTTGACAGTGCAGATAAACTCGATATTGTAAATTTGCATATCTTCCAAAAACAGCCATTTTTATATTATCTCGTAGATGATGTATCGCCCAGCTCCAACATGGCGGCGGTCTTTCCCACGCTTATTCATTCACAAATACTGACATGACGCTGTAATCCAAATATGGTGAGATTTTATATATCTATATCTGGCTACAGAGGCGTGTGTTTTGCTCAGGCGAGTGGTGTTTATTTCTACGGAAAAGTGCAGGGAAAGTCCTGTGAAATGCGGAGTCAGACCCGCTCAGGCCGGACACTGACAGAGATCATCAGATTCAGATTCAGAAAGCTTGATTTATTCCAGGAGGGCAATTAAGTTTACAGCGGCCACTTTTTTTTAAAATAGAACATAGTAAACATACACATCCATACATGTCAGTCAACAACCAGGGGCGGAATGGCCATATGTCCGTACTGGAGGAGCACAGAAGGGCCACCGGTCTGGCCTCTCAATGTCCTCCTTAACCTCTCCCGTCTTAACCAAGCTTTACCCAAATCTAAAAGCTTAAAAGAAAAGCATCAAAATAGTGACAAAAAAACATTGCACAAACATGACAAAAAGCAACCAAAAAAACTATGAAAAACCAACAAAAACCATGTTGTCATAGCGACGTGAAAACAGGAGGCGACCTCCCGCTCTCCTTGTGCAGCTGAGTTTTTCACATTATTCTGCGACCTGCATTTGTGGTTTCTGTTCCACATGGTTGTTCTGGATACTTTTGTACGTCTTTGCCAAGTTTTTGTGGAAGTTTGGTGGATTTGTTTTACTTTGAGTCTAAAATGGTCCTGAAGAAAGCAGCTTTTTAAAGGTAAACAAAATGCTAGCTTATCAGCTAAACCCATTTGAGACACTGAAGAGGCACCAAGAGCCCCCACAGCTGCAGCACAGAGGAGGCGTCACAAGAGGAGCTACAGGAAACAAGTAAGGGACAAATGAGAGATGGTGAAAGACTTGAGGAGGGAGCTGCAGGAGGAAGAGGAAGGAGGAGGAGCAGCTGACCAGTGCAGGACACCACGCTCTGAAACAGGGACAAACCCAGGAGCCGGTGCACTGTTTCAGAGGATCAGAGGAGACAGAGGGCAGAGCCAGGTTTCTTCTGAATGCTACAGTTTCCCCGACCTCCAAGGCCATGCGGGTCAGGTTGACACAGTGGCAGCGCGGCTCAGCCGCAGCAGCTCAGGACTAACACCTGAACACTATTTCGTTGTACAGTTGTACAATGAGAATAAAGCACTTACTTACTTACTTACTTACAAAAGACTGACAAAAAAGAGAGGAAAACACAACAACAAAGCAGTGAAGAAAAGCAATGAAAAAGCCACAAAACGTGACAAAAAAGTGACAAAAGCGACGAAAACATGAATGACAATAATGTGGCGTCAACGTGACAAAGGGTTACAATCACTTCTGTAGGTCTTAGCTTTCAAATGAGGCGTTACTGCGTTGCTCTCCAGTCGTTTTAGGCGCATTGAGTCGCCTTGTGTACGACATGCGCGGTATAAATAAAGTTGCCTTGCCTTAGATTTGGGTAAAACCGATATGAGTATCTGTTTGTCTTTCTCGCTCATCACCAAATCACATGAAACAAAAACTGTCCCAAAGTTCAAAGTCGTCTCTTCAGCTCATACGAACAAAGGTCTATTTATTTCCTCATAAAGGCGTCCAACAGTGGAGACAATATTCAAAACCATGAGCGTGATGTTGGTCAGTGGAATAAGAAGAATGTGTCAGGTTTGTGAATCACTGTTAAGGAGAAAATGTAAAAATGTGAAACTCTTGATCATTAATTAATCCTCATGTCGACCAGTTTCCACTGAATTCCTTCCCCTTTAATCCAGACTTTCCTCGCCCCTCAGATTCCGCCTCTTCTCTCCCACAGACCGAGCGCTCTCTAAATGTATTTTTCTGTCGTTGTCAGAGGAAGACAAATGATGTTCACATTATGGACTCAGCCCACCGCTCTGTGTTCGCAAATATGGATAAATATATGAGCGAGCGGCGAGGGGGAGGCAGAGCTGATAGATGGTGATTTATTTCCAAAACAAAAGTGCGTCGCCACGACAAAGAGGAGGAGGATGTTTCTCTGGATCTGTTTTCACATTTATTCATAACGTGAGCAGGTGACTCCGACTGCAGGAGAGCGTTTTATCTCATATTAACGGCATCGTGAGGTTTGGGCTTAGAATCATCAGCCAAAACATAACGACCACCTTCCTGCAGGCCGAGGTCTAATGACGGCTTCTCAGGTCTGAACTAGGGCTCCAAGTTTTTCATTAACCGTTAACCGAGGCCCTTAGCGGTTAATACTCGGTTAACCATTAGTGTGAGCACCAAGTAGTTACTGACTTGTGTTCACGTGGCCCTACAGTATTTTTATTTATTTTACCTGCAGTCATTTAGCCGCTTTTTTTTAAACATTGTGCAAAGAAACAGTCATTCATGCATACAACAACAACAACAACAACAACACTTATCTCTCCAGCACGTTTTAACAATAACGAGAAAGGCGAGTTTTGTGCCTTTAGCTTACCTAGCTACCTCCTAAGTGATGCCCGGGTGTCGGCTGTTGAAGTTGAAGTATATCTAAGCTCTGCAATGCAATACTTGCATTTTGATCCGTCATTCTCTGTTGTAAAGCGTTTTTCCCACGCTGTGCTGTTTATGGCCCGCTTCATATTGAAAAGTTAAACTATAGCCATGCGTGATGACGGTTTCTCGTGAACACATGTGTGGGAGCGCTCTAGCGGTCTCTGGTGGTGCAATAATGTATTACAAGTATTTTCAATGGCACGGCAAATTATACACGCCAGTTAACCGAGCAAAATGCTTTCACTCGGTTACGCAATTTTTACCGGTTAATCGGTTAATCGGTTACCATGGACACGCCTAGTCTGAACGCGAGGCTTTGCTGCGCAGCCAATCAGCCAAGACATGATTAGTTGGGCTGCACGATTTAAAAAAAAAAAAAAAAAAAAAGGAATTGTGATTTTTTTTTTTGGCAGACATTGCAATTGCGATTCAGTTTGCGATTTGAATGTTTTATATATAGCATTGGTTTTATTTTTCATGCAATGGGCTGCAGATAAACTTCCAAAGGTACGTTCACACCTCACCATGTCTGTCAGTCGCTCACATGTGTTCACTTCAGGAGGAGCCGCTGCTGTTAAAGACTCTGCACTGTTGCTGCTGAGCACTAAGATGTGAATGAAAGTTGTTTCCTGATTCTTTGCTTGTGGTGTTGGTGACAGTGGAACAGGTTTATACCTTTCTCTGACACTTTCCTCCCTCCTCACTCTCCTAGATATTATTTCACATGTGTGGGTTTGAGTGAGCAGTGAGTCTGTCCAGCCTCATCATGATACAATCCCCTTTAAAACATGTTTGTAATCCAGTGCGTTCTTTATTGCATCTGTGTTTTAGTTTATTGAAACGTCTAATTCCTCTGATCTGAATGGCCACTTGTGTCTTTATGATATAGTAGAGGTGGTTATGTTGCTCCAAATTCAATGATCTGAAATGTTGTACTCCTGTACTCCTTCCTCCCAACGCCGCGTTCACCCTCTGTAAACAGCTGACGCATGTATAGCACTGATCACACGGCGCCGCGATGCCAAGTCATCACCCGCACGTGGGCGCGCATTTCACATTGACAATAGTCCATAATCAGCCGCACCTGCCTAGGTGTGTAGGCACCTCATCATGCTGCTCATTTATTACATTTCAGCTTCATCAGCAACAAGATACAAATCTGTGTGAGGCAAAGAGGCATTTTACCCCCGGCTCACATTAAATCCGGTTAAGGTCCAGTGCGGCGTCCGCGAACTTAGAAAGTCATTCAAACCAATGTTGCACACTCACACTGCTCCGCCAAGTCCGGGTCCGGCTACCGAGGCCATCCGGCGGCAACGGAAAGAATCCGCAAGAAGTCTATTTTTGTCGGAGCCCGGAGCCTCAACGGATCAAGCTGACGGAAAAACATGAGCCAAACAGGAAGTCAGGTCTCGTGAGAAAGAAGATCCGGTGTATTTCAAAATAAAATCTGCCCGCTCACTACTTATTTGGTCCTGTTTACCACCTGTACACGCGTGTAACGTCAGAAATGTAAACATTTCTCCATTACCAGTGACACAGGGGCACTAGTGTGTTTAAAGCATCCACTTCACTGGGGAGAGTCGTTTTTCTGACAAATACGGCTTTTGTTTACAAAAACTACCTTTATATGGGGCTATTTATCACGTGAACTCACACCAAGAGCGAAACTCACGTGCACTTCTGTTCTCGCGAGGGCCGTTTCTGTGCCTGGAGCAGCATCTGGCGCCGGAGCCACAGTGTCAGCCGGACTCACTGTGAGTGGTAGTTTGGAGCAAACCCGGACCGGATCAGGACCGAACCCGGACCGTAGTTAATGTGAGCTGGGGGTTCGGAGTTGTCAGAAAAAGATCCATCATTCTCTAATAAACATGGCGCTCTCTCTCTCCCTATTCAGCTGCATAAATGCATTCTCCGAATGACAAGCTGCAAAACGCTGCTTGTTTTATGAAAAATATGTTACATTTAGACACAGTGTAAAACAATGAGACACAGGTACTACAATGAGCCGGCTGTTTTTACCTCTCGCTCCTCCATGAAATGATATTTCCGTGACACAACCCTCCCACAGGTTGTGAAACACGTGTTTGTTGCTAGAATTATTTGCAGTTTGCGCTACACACATGTGGACTTTGTTTTCGGCGACTGCAGACAAACGTGATTCTTTTGCGGTGACAAAAGTGGCCAAAGCTGCGCCACATGAGAGATGTGTCCAACGTTTGGAGCAGAGCTGTCCTTACGCCAGGCAGAAGATCTGGCCCCAAAACCAGAACATTTAACAAATGTATTTGTGCCTGAAGTGCTTAACATGCACTGTCCCAAATAACAAGAGTAAAACGTGCAGAAAAAGGGGATTAATGGGGCTACAATGGTGAGGCCCTTTTTGTTTTGGAAATGAAGACTTGAACTGGGACTAAATATGTGGAGGTTTTGTCCCTTTGGAGCCTTTATAGAAACGTATAAAGGCTCCATTTATCTTTCAAATGCAGTGGAGTCAAAGTGAGAAGTTCTCGACATAAACACGACCCGCTGTTAAAACCTGTTCAGGACCAGGTCTTTCCCGCCGGGACCCGGGTCTGAGTCCGATCCATATTTCCCCGTAATCCCGCTCTCCGTAAATCCGCCGACCTCTTCATCGTCATGGAAACCTCCCCCAGCGTCCGGGTCCGAGGTCCGGCCCGGGCTCGTTAAGGATCAGGCTCCTAATCCGGGTCCAGGTGCATGCTGGGTAATGTAGTGGTGCTAATCCCGGAGAGAGACGGGAAGATGAGGAGGAGATCCGAGCGCGAAGCCGGGAAAGAAATCAATGAGAGAGAAGTTTCTGTTGTTTTTAACCGAGAGTCGTTTGAGGAAAAGAGATTCGTGTTTTTATTCAATCCAACTGCGTTCAGAATAAAGGTCGAGCCTATCTGAAAGTCTGTGTTACAGTGGGGGATTCCCGGACGACTGAGAGTCTGCAGATGTTTGTAGAAAAGCCTTTTATTCCCCGAGTCTCTGCTGAATCTCATCGCTTTGCGTCGACTTCAGTCCAAACTCTCAAATCGTCACAACAATGGTCCGAAAGTGGAGCCGCGATAAAGCGCTCGCCGTCCGGGCCCCGCCCAGACCCCGGGGCCCAGGGCATTATGGGAAACTGATAAGAACACAATGACGGGGAGATACCGCCATGTTTGTTATGGAAATGTGTCTGAGCGAACAACAGCGGCAGAGATTAGAGCGGGGATTAAGGGACTCTGAGAGAATCAGAGCTTTAGCAGCAGATCCACGCAGTGACATCATCAGGGGGAACAGGGCTTTTGCAGCAGCTCCACACAGTGACATCATCAGGGGAACAGGGCTTTAGTAGCAGCTCCACACAGTGACATCATCAGGAGGAACAGGCTTTAGTAGCTCCACACAGTGACATCATCAGGAGGAACAGAGCTTTAGCAGCAGCTCCACACAGTGACATCATCAGGGGGAACAGGGCTTTAGTAGATCCACAGTACATCATCAGAACAGCTTTAGTAGCTCCACACAGTGACATCATCAGGAGGAACAGAGCTTTAGCAGCAGCTCCACACAGTGACATCATCAGGGGAACAGGGCTTTAGTAGCAGCTCCACACAGTGACATCATCAGGAGGAACAGGGCTTTAGTAGCTCCACACAGTGACATCATCAGGGGGAACAGGGCTTTAGCAGCTCCACACAGTGACATCATCAGGGGAACAGAGCTTTAGTAGCTCCACACAGTGACATCATCAGGGGGGAACAGGGCTTTAGCAGCTCCACACAGTGACATCATCAGGGGGAACAGAACTTTAGCAGCTCCACACAGTGACATCATCAGGGGGAACAGGGCTTTAGCAGCTCCACACAGTGACATCATCAGGAGGAACAGGGCTTTAGCAGCAGCTCCACACAGTGACATCATCAGGGGAACAGAACTTTAGCAGCTCCACACAGTGACATCATCAGGGGAACAGAGCTTTAGCAGAGCTCCACACAGTGACATCATCAGGGGGAACAGGCTTTAGCAGCTCCACACAGTGACATCATCAGGGGAACAGAGCTTTAGCAGTAGCTCCACACAGTGACATCATCAGGGGAACAGACTTTAGCAGCTCCACACAGTGACATCATCAGGGGGAACAGAGCTTTAGAGCTCCACACAGTGACATCATCAGGGGACAGGCTTAGTAGCTCCACACAGTGACATCATCAGGGGAACAGGCTTTAGTAGCTCCACACAGTGACATCATCAGGGGGAACAGAGCTTTAGCAGCTCCACACAGTGACATCATCAGGGGGAACAGGGCTTTAGTAGCTCCACACAGTGACATCATCAGGGGGGGGGTCACCGGACATCATCAGGAGGAACAGAGCTTTAGCAGCAGCTCCACACAGTGACATCATCAGGGGGAACAGAGCTTTAGTAGCTCCACACAGTGACATCATCAGGGGGAACAGGCTTTAGTAGCTCCACACAGTGACATCATCAGGGGAACAGGCTTTAGTAGCTCCACACAGTGACATCATCAGGGGAACAGAGCTTTAGTAGCTCCACACAGTGACATCATCAGGGGGAACAGGGCTTTAGTAGCTCCACACAGTGACATCATCAGGGGGAACAGGGCTTTAGTAGCTCCACACAGTGACATCATCAGGAGGAACAGAGCTTTAGCAGCAGCTCCACACAGTGACATCATCAGGGGGAACAGAGCTTTAGTAGCTCCACACAGTGACATCATCAGGGGGAACAGAGCTTTAGTAGCTCCACACAGTGACATCATCAGGAGGAACAGAGCTTTAGCAGCTCCACACAGTGACATCATCAGGGGGAACAGGGCTTTAGTAGCTCCACACAGTGACATCATCAGGAGGAACAGAGCTTTGCAGCAGCTCCACACAGTGACATCATCAGGGGGAACAGAGCTTTAGTAGCTCCACACAGTGACATCATGAGGGGGAACAGAGCTTTAGCAGCTCCACACAGTGACATCATCAGGGGGAACAGGGCTTTAGTAGCTCCACACAGTGACATCATAAGGGGGAACTGGCTTTAGCAGCTCCACACAGTGACATCATCAGGGGGAACAGGGCTTTAGCAGCTCCACACAGTGACATCATAAGGGGGAACAGGGCTTTAGTAGCTCCACACAGTGACATCATGAGGGGGAACAGAGCTTTAGCAGCTCCACACAGTGACATCATCAGGGGGAACAGGGCTTTAGTAGCTCCACACAGTGACATCATAAGGGGGAACTGGGCTTTAGCAGCTCCACACAGTGACATCATAGGGGGAACTGGGCTTTAGCAGCTCCACACAGTGACATCATAAGGGGGAACAGGGCTTTAGTAGCTCCACACAGTGACATCATCAGGGGGAACAGAACTTTAGCAGCTCCACACAGTGACATCATCAGGGGGAACAGGGCTTTAGTAGCTCCACACAGTGACATCATCAGGGGACAGGCTTTAGTAGCTCCACACAGTGACATCATCAGGGGGAACAGGCTTTAGCAGCTCCACACAGTGACATCATCAGGGGAACAGGCTTAGAGCTCCACACAGTGACATCATCAGGGGGAACAGGGCTTTAGCAGCTCCACACAGTGACATCATCAGGGGGAACAGGGCTTTAGCAGCTCCACACAGTGACATCATCAGGGGGAACAGGGCTTTAGCAGCTCCACACAGTGACATCATCAGGGGGAACAGAGCTTTAGCAGCTCCACACAGTGACATCATCAGGGGAACAGGGCTTTAGTAGCTCCACACAGTGACATCATCAGGGGGAACAGGCTTTAGTAGCTCCACACAGTGACATCATCAGGGGGAACAGAGCTTTAGCAGCAGCTCCACACAGTGACATCATCAGGGGGAACAGGGCTTTAGTAGCTCCACACAGTGACATCATCAGGGGGAACAGAGCTTTAGTAGCTCCACACAGTGACATCATCAGGGGGAACAGGGCTTTAGTAGCTCCACACAGTGACATCATCAGGGGAACAGGGCTTTAGCAGCTCCACACAGTGACATCATAAGGGGGAACAGGGCTTTAGTAGCTCCACACAGTGACATCATCAGGGGGAACAGAGCTTTAGTAGCTCCACACAGTGACATCATCAGGGGGAACAGAACTTTAGCAGCTCCACACAGTGACATCATCAGGGGGAACAGAGCTTTAGCAGCTCCACACAGTGACATCATCAGGGGGAACAGGGCTTTAGTAGCTCCACACAGTGACATCATCAGGGGGAACAGGGCTTTAGTAGCTCCACACAGTGACATCATCAGGGGGAACAGGGCTTTAGCAGCTCCACACAGTGACATCATAAGGGGGAACAGAGCTTTAGCAGCTCCACACAGTGACATCATCAGGGGAACAGAGCTTTAGCAGCAGCTCCACACAGTGACATCATCAGGGGGAACAGAGCTTTAGCAGCAGCTCCATACAGTGACATCATCAGGGGGAACAGAGCTTTAGCAGCAGCTCCACACAGTGACATCATAAGGGGGAACAGGGCTTTAGCAGCAGCTCCACACAGTGACATCATCAGGGGGAACAGGGCTTTAGCAGCTCCACACAGTGACATCATCAGGAGGAACAGAGCTTTAGCAGCAGCTCCACACAGTGACATCATCAGGGGGAACAGGGCTTTAGCAGCTCCACACAGTGACATCATCAGGGGAACAGGGCTTTAGCAGCTCCACACAGTGACATCATCAGGAGGAACAGGGCTTTAGTAGCTCCACACAGTGACATCATCAGGAGGAACAGGGCTTTAGCAGCAGCTCCACACAGTGACATCATCAGGGGGAACAGAACTTTAGCAGCTCCACACAGTGACATCATCAGGGGGAACAGAGCTTTAGCAGCAGCTCCACACAGTGACATCATCAGGAGGAACAGAGCTTTAGCAGTAGCTCCACACAGTGACATCATCAGGGGGAACAGACTTTAGCAGCTCCACACAGTGACATCATCAGGGGAACAGAGCTTTAGTAGCTCCACACAGTGACATCATCAGGGGAACAGAGCTTTAGCAGCAGCTCCACACAGTGACATCATCAAGGGGAACAGAGCTTTAGCAGCTCCACACAGTGACATCATCAAGGGGAACAGGGCTTTAGTAGCTCCACACAGTGACATCATCAGGAGGAACAGAGCTTTAGCAGCAGCTCCACACAGTGACATCATCAGGGGAACAGAGCTTTAGTAGCTCCACACAGTGACATCATCAGGGGGAACAGAGCTTTAGTAGCTCCACACAGTGACATCATCAGGGGGAACAGGGCTTTAGTAGCTCCACACAGTGACATCATCAGGAGGAACAGAGCTTTAGCAGCTCCACACAGTGACATCATAAGGGGGAACTGGGCTTTAGCAGCTCCACACAGTGACATCATAAGGGGGAACAGGGCTTTAGTAGCTCCACACAGTGACATCATCAGGAGGAACAGAGCTTTAGCAGCTCCACACAGTGACATCATCAGGGGGAACAGAGCTTTAGCAGCTCCACACAGTGACATCATAAGGGGGAACTGGGCTTTAGCAGCTCCACACAGTGACATCATAAGGGGGAACAGGGCTTTAGTAGCTCCACACAGTGACATCATCAGGAGGAACAGAGCTTTAGCAGCTCCACACAGTGACATCATCAGGGGGAACAGAGCTTTAGCAGCTCCACACAGTGACATCATAAGGGGGAACTGGGCTTTAGCAGCTCCACACAGTGACATCATCAGGGGGAACAGGGCTTTAGCAGCTCCACACAGTGACATCATCAGGGGGAACAGGGCTTTAGCAGCTCCACACAGTGACATCATAAGGGGGAACAGAGCTTTAGTAGCTCCACACAGTGACATCATCAGGGGGAACAGAGCTTTAGTAGCTCCACACAGTGACATCATAAGGGGAACTGGCTTTAGCAGCTCCACACAGTGACATCATCAGGGGGAACAGAGCTTTAGTAGCTCCACACAGTGACATCATAAGGGGGAACTGGGCTTTAGTAGCTCCACACAGTGACATCATCAGGGGAACAGGGCTTTAGTAGCTCCACACAGTGACATCATCAGGGGGAACAGAGCTTTAGTAGCTCCACACAGTGACATCATAAGGGGGAACTGGGCTTTAGCAGCTCCACACAGTGACATCATCAGGGGAACAGAGCTTTAGCAGCTCCACACAGTGACATCATAAGGGGGAACAGGGCTTTAGTAGCTCCACTAGCTCGGTATATATAAATCTATTCCATTCTAATAAATTCCAATAAAAGGTTTGGCGTCTGCAGGAGCTGCTAAAGTAAAAACCTCATGTGGAGAAAAAGGCTCTATAACTTTTTACCACTGCTGGACTAATGTTTGTATTTTGTCTGAAGTTGTGGCATAAAGGAAGAAGCTCGTGCGGGGGGGGGGGGGGGGAGGAGACAGAAGTCCTTGAATCGTGTTGTTTTAATCGACTTCATGAAATTACAACAATTAAAAACCACCGGAGACTTTTCCAGCGCACGATAAACTCAGCGCCGTAAATGAGCTGAGATAAAGCACAAAGAGAGGGGCTTCCGTCAAGGTCAGGACTGTACGGCGGCGGGACGGGGGTCTGGGGGAGGTCTGGGGGGGGGGCGTCTGTGTGGGAGGGAGGGGGTCCTGGGGGGGGGGGAGGTAAGTACGATGCTGCATCTCAATCGCGCCGCTGTTAATTGGACCGATATTGTTTTGTTTGAGCCAAATTCCACCGACGGCGCGAGCAGTCCCTGAACGCAACGCAGCGATGTGGACTGAATCTGATTCAGCGAGAGAGAAGAGGGGAGAGAGGGGAGGGGGAGAAAAGAGAGAAGAGGGGAGAGGGGGGAGTAGAGAGAGTGTCTCCCCATAAGCTCCTCCCATTCGCAGCGCAGCCGTTTCTTATAGAGATGAGAATCTTAGGCCTCTGTCCGATACGATTCTCCTCTCGATACACCTGAAACGATCCGATTCATTTAAGATGCATTTGGTGATTCGAATTATCACCATGACCACAAAGCATCTGGATCCACACATCTGGATCCACACATCTGTAACCACCACCAGCCCGATACGATTCCATTCAGGCCAATTATGCTCGATGCAATGATTCGATAGAACCAGCTCAAAGGGATTAAGATTCGACAAATATTCACAATTAGTGATGTCATGAATTGATATTAAACAGCTTTAAAGTTGTTACGGCCGCTGACTTCGGCCCCGCCTACACTCCCGTTCCTCTTGTATCGTAATCTATGTGTGCTCTGTTTTATATGCACACCCGCTCGGCGAGGCTCGCTCCGCCGTTGGTCCACTCCTGCTCCGCCGGCTGTGGGAACGTTCGTTGGTTGGCTGCCGTTCGGGATGGTCCTCCAATCCTGCAGACCTGCCCGTCAACTGACTGTCCAATTGTGCGGCTCCACCTGAACTACCACGCCCTTTAAATCATGGACTGTTTCGCTGCTCGGGGCGGCTGGGATCAGTGGGGCCCAGTCCGCCAACCCTGTCATTGTGTCTCTTGTGTTGTCACAAATTGGCCAGCCTTATGTTTTGTTGTGACTAGTTAATTTTCGTTGAGACACTTGTGTTAGTTTAGTTCCTTAATTGACTTATTGTTTAGGAGCTACATTAGTAATCTGTGTTTGGTCATTCTTTAGTCATTTCTTATTTGTTCGTTTTCCTGGTTTATATTTCGTTAGTACTATTTTTGTTCTACCCATTGCGTCTCTTTTTGTTCACATTTGCCTTATTTTGTCTCTGCAGTTTTAGTTCAGTTTCCATCTCCTGTGTTCCTTCTTGCACCCCTAGAGCAAAGAGGATGTAACAAAAGTGAACTACACCTTTTATATGTAGACAACGTATTTCAATCTGTTTCACCACCTTGAGTAGATCGTTTTTTCTTTTGTTTTTTAAACATTTTTTGGGGGGACAATTATTATTAATCTATGATCAGTATTGTTCAAATTAAAAGGAGATTCTGTGAATTATTTCCACATTATACCATGGTCTGTGTGAATACTCGATTCTGATCGGCTGGAAGGTGTCCGTTAAGAAGTGATAATGTAAACCTTGGCTGTGTCCGAATGTCCACACCAGTCCCTATCCACTCACTCACTATATAGTCCCGCACTATATACTAGACTATATAGTCACTGATTCTGTTGCCTATTCGAACAGAAGCCACTACTTTCTCCGAGCTGCGTGACGTCGTGCAGATTTTACAAACATTTATTGTATGAAACAGAACGACAGTTTTGGCACTTTTATTTGGCGTTTTATTTTACTTTCAAAATTAAAACTTCATCACAGGAAAAAAAAAAAATCACTCCAGCATTAGCTCAAAGACAGAAAGTAGGTCAGAGCCCGGTGTCCGAAGCTCCAGCAGAATGAGTGACTACATCTGCTAAAAGTCACTAAACTCTGGGAATAATGTATTTGTGCGATAAAGACCAAACTCATGAGACAGAGGAATATTTATGGATAAATACGAGTCAGATACGTTTTATTTAACATGGATTTTACATAAATGAAGCCTTTTTGTCCGAGAGAGGAAGCTATCGGTCATTTAACAGCTCGAGCTAAAGGTTAGCAGCTAACATTAGCATTTTTCACCGTAACCGTTTATATTTAAGTCGTTTATTCATGATAAATACACAACACACGACTGAAACAGCTGAAGCAGCTTAATAGAATCATTTAAAATAACTTATATTTGAGCAGCATCAGCTTCGTGGCTGTAAGCTAACGCAGCGGCGGAGTGATCTGCGAGAAAATAGTCCCTCAAAATGCAGTAATTCATGTGATACAAGGTCAGTTATATTTCAAACATGATTCTATTAACACAGACATTTATATGGTTAGTCTGGTGTTATAAGTGATTTACCTCAGGTGCACTGTGGAGTGGGTCACACTGTTTTTAATGCAGGCTAACTGATACCATAGAAATGCTTTAGCCTTGCCCTAGCCTAGCGCCACTAGACTCTTCAAATATAAGAACTGCATGAATTTAAAAAAAAAATATCTCCAGACATCAACAACACTCTGGATAACTAGGAAATGAAATGAAAATCCTGAAATATCCCTTTAAGGAAACACTGTTGTGGTGTTTTGGTGTTTATCACAGAGCTTTGTAGCATCAACTTTCCCAGTTTTCCAACTTTTATTGCAAAGTTTGTTGACGTCAACATAGGTAGATGTTAAAAATGGACTTATAAAAGAATTGATGCTGAACGACACTTTCAAATGATCTAATGTGGCATTTTCTTTGAGTTAACAAATGAATGAGGTAAAGTCTAATGTAGATACAGGTGTTGTTTTTACATTTTACGTATTGTTATTTGCATAGATATAATCAAATGCAAATGTATACCGAAAAATAAAACAAAAACTATTATTATTTGCTGTTAAATGTGTTTCACGCTCGATATCGCCGTGTCTTTTTCATCTTGGCCCTCGGAGACAAAGAGTTTGTTCTAGAAAGTCATATTGTTTGCATTATACGTCCTTTAAAATGTGTTTTATTCTGCGTCTGGACGAGGGTGAAGCGGTCGGTTTGGTTTCTCTCACACTCGCTCCTCCGCGCCCTCTGACCACGCTACAATATTTATCCTCCGTCTCTGCGTCTCATGTTTCATAAAGAGGTCAGCGTCAGACGAGGGGCAGAGTCAGTGTCAGAAACATGAATAAAATCACCCGTCACATGAGCTTCACCGTCTCAGGGCGAAGACACGGACCGGACCAAAACATGTACACTAGACGCCAGCGCTTTGTTATGACCGTGAGACTGATCTGAGAACGAGAGGGAAGCAGGGAAATACTGTAGGGCTTTTGTTCGAGGCGAGACGCTGCAGGTGGAAAAGGGAAACATTCAGCGAAGAGGGAAGGAAGAGCGAGGAGTGAGGGGAGAGGGAGAGAGGGAGAGAGAGGAGAGGGAGAGAGAAGGGGGAGAGAAGGGGGAGAAAATAGGCCAAAGAACAGGTTCAACCCAAACATGTACCTCTCTCGTGGTAAACTACACACCAGCAGATAAATCCACCTTATTCCTCAGTTTGCCTGGTGAAATATCCAGTCAAACTCACACAGTGTGTATGAGCCTCATTACAGGCGGAGCATTTACGTGTGAACCTGCCATGTCTGCAGTTTAATTAGGTCAAAGGTTTTACTAAAAAAACCATCAGGAAGTAGGTGGAACGCTCCATAACTAAGGAAGTTTAAATGCACTGTGTTCAGACCCAGCTCAGCTCGTGTGGCCTCACGGGGGTCGGGTCGCTCATACAGTGTGAGTCGCTCTTTACAGTAAAACACCTCCACTGGCCAAGGCGCTCCTCGTGTGAGAGTCAGTCACAGTAGTCCAGGAGCCTGTTCCAGAGCCACAATGTCACTTTCTCTGGTTTTTAATTCAACCACGAACAGAGAAACATGTTCCTGAGCTGCGTGAGGACGTCTTTTCAAATGTTACGGAGGCCGATCGCTTATAAAATCATCTTGAAATGTTGAAATAAACCTCTATGTGAAACAAAACTCACCCTGGAAACCACTGGAAACGAATGACTCGGCATCTCATGCTCTTTACTACATGAGCGACCAGGAACACGGCGGATAAATGTAGAGAAACCTTTACTGTAGATTATGTATCGCAAGTTTACTGGTATTTCATGTTTTCATATAAAAATAAGACAAAATTCTAGATATTTTCAGCCACAAAACCTTATTAATTTATTGGTTTAATCAATCAATCAGTGGTTTTGTTTAGCCCAATATCACAACAGGAGTTTCCTCACAGGGCGGCACTAAACATGAAGGCAATAAAACAGAGCAGTAAATAAGACAATGTAAAGTCCAGGCAAATGAAGTGACATATTAGCTCCATTAGATTTGCTCAGAGGGATTTTGGATCGGACTCTGTTATTCCTCCCGTCTTTAGCCACCGCCGTCTCCCACAGCGTCATCTCAGTCACAGCCTTTCCTGCTACACGTGTGAATGAATGAATGTGGGAAAGACCAGGGAGATGTTCAATGTCTAATTCCTGCTGATTTCTTGAGTTTCGAACCACGAAAACCAAAGCAAAATTTGAATTTGTACAGATTTTTTTTTAACTAATAACTAGTTTATTCAAACCTGGCTCTGTCCAGTATTTAGCCTCCTCTCTCCTTCCCTCTGGCCTCCTCTTGGCCTCCTCTTGCCTCCTCTTGGCCTCCTCTTGGGCCTCCTCTTGGCCTCCTCTTGGCCTTCCCTCTTGGCCTCCTCTTGGCCTCCTTCCTCTTTGCTTCCTCTTGGCCTCCTCTTGGCCTCCTCTTGGCCTTCCTCTTGGCTTCCTCTTGGCCTCTCTTGGCCTCCTCTTGGCCTCCTCTTGGCCTCCTCTTGGCTTCCTCTTGGCCTTCTCTTGGCTTCCTCTTGGCCTCCTCTTGGCCTCCTCTTGGCTTCCTCTTGGCCTTCTCTTGCTCCTCTTGCCCTCTTGGCCTCCTCTTGGCTCCTCTTGGCCTTTCCTTCTTGGCCTCCTCTTGGCCTCCTCTTGGCTTCCTCTTGGCCTTCCTCTTGGCCTCCTCTTGGCTTCCTCTTGGCTTCCTCTTGGCCTCCTCTTGGCCTCCTCTTGGCCCTTTCCTCTTTGGCTTCCTCTTGGCTTCCTCTTGGCCTCCTCTTGGCCTCCTCTTGGCCTCCTCTTGGCTTCCTCTTGGCTTCCTCTTGGCCTTCTCTTGGCCTCCTCTTGGCTTCCTCTTGGCCTCCTCTTTGGCCTCCTCTTGGCCTCCTCTTGGCTTCCTCTTGGCCTTCTCTTGGCCTCCTCTTGGCCTTCCTCTTGGCCTCCTCTTGGCTCCTCTTGGCTTCCTCTTGGCCTCTCTTGGCTCCTCTTGGCCTCCTCTTGCTCCTCTTGGCCTTCTCTTGGCCTTCCTCTTGGCCTCCTCTTGGCCTCCTCTTGGCTTCCTCTTGGCCTCCTCTTGGCCTCCTCTTGGCCTCCTCTTGGCTTCCTCTTGGCTTCCTCTTGGCCTCCTCTTGGCCTCCTCTTGGCCTCCTCTTGGCTTCCTCTTGGCTTCCTTGCTTCCTCTTGGCCTCCTCTTGGCCTCCTCTTGGCCTCCTCTTGGCTTCCTCTTGGCTTCTCTTGGCCTCCTCTTGGCCTCCTCTTGGCCTCCTCTTGGCTCCTCTTGGCTTCCTCTTGGCCTTCTCTTGGCCTCCTCTTGGCCTCCTCTTGGCCTCCTCTTGGCTTCCTCTTGGCTTCTCTTGGCCTCCTCTTGGCCTCCTCTTGGCCTCCTCTTGGCCTCCTCTTGGCTTCCTCTTGGCCTTCTCTTGGCCTCCTCTTGGCCTCTTGGCCTCCTCTTGGCTTCCTCTTGGCTTCCTCTTGGCCTCCTCTTGGCCTCCTCTTGGCCTCCTCTTGGCCTCCTCTTGGCCTCCTCTTGGCCTCCTCTTGGCCTCCTCTTGGCCTCCTCTTGGCTCCTCTTGGCTCTCTTGGCCTCCTCTTGGCCTCCTCTTGGCCTTCCTCTTGGCCTCCTCTTGGCTCCTCTTGGCCTCCTCTTGGCCTCCTCTTGGCTCCTCTTGGCCTCCTCTTGGCCTCCTCTTGGCCTCCTCTTGGCTTCCTCTTGGCCTCCTCTTGGCCTCCTCTTGGCCTCCTCTTGGCCTTCTCTTGGCCTCCTCTTGGCCTTCCTCTTGGCCTCCTCTTGGCTTCCTCTTGGCCTCCTCTTGGCCTCCTCTTGGCCTTCTCTTGGCCTCCTCTTGGCCTCCTCTTGGCCTTCCTCTTGGCCTCCTCTTGGCCTCCTCTTGGCTTCCTCTTGGCCTCCTTGGCCTCCTCTTGGCTCCTCTTGGCCTCCTCTTGGCCTTCCTCTTGGCCTCTCTTGGCCTCCTCTTGGCCTCCTCTTGGCTTCCTCTTGGCTCCTCTTGGCCTCCTCTTGGCCTCCTCTTGGCCTCCTCTTGGCCTCCTCTTGGCCTCCTCTTGCTCCTCTGGCTTCCTCTTGGCCTTCTCTTGGCCTCCTCTTGGCCTCCTCTTGGCTTCCTCTTGGCCTCCTCTTGGCCTCTCTTGGCCTCCTCTTGGCCTCCTCTTGGCTTCCTCTTGGCCTCCTCTTGGCCTTCCTCTTGGCCTCCTCTTGGCTCCTGGCTTCCTCTTGGCTCCTCTTGGCCTCTCTTGGCCTCCTCTTGGCTCCTCTTGGCCTCTCTTGGCCTCCTTTCTTTGGCTCCTCTTGGCTTCCTCTTGGCCTCCTCTTGGCCTCCTCTTGGCTTCCTCTTGGCCTCCTCTTGGCTCCTCCCCTCTTGGCTTCCTCTTGGCCTCCTCTTGGCCTCCTCTTGGCCTCCTCTTGGCCTCCTCTTGGGCCTCCTCTTGGCCTCCTCTTGGCCTCCTCTTGCTTCCTCTTGGCCTCCTCTTGGCCTCCTCTTGGCCTCCTCTTGGCCTCCTCTTGGCTTCCTCTTGGCCTCCTCTTGGCTTCCTCTTGGCCTCCTCTTGGCCTCTCTTGGCTTCCTCTTGCCTCCTCTTGGCCTCCTCTTGGCCTCCTCTTGGCCTTCCTCTTGGCCTCTCTTGGCCTCCTCTTGGCTTCCTCTTGGCCTCCTCTTGGCCTCCTCTTGGCCTCCTCTTGGCCTCCTCTTGGCCTCCTCTTGGCTTCTCTTGGCTTCCTCTTGGCCTCCTCTTGGCCTCCTCTTGGCCTCTCTTGGCCTCCTCTTGCCTCCTCTTGGCTTCCTCTTGGCTTCCTCTTGGCCTCCTCTTGGCTCCTCTTGGCCTCCTCTTGGCCTCCTCTTGGCCTTCCTCTTGGCCTCCTCTTGGCCCTCCTCTCTTGGCCTCCTCTTGGCCTCCTCTTGGCCTCCTCTTGGCCTCCTCTTGGCTTCCTCTTGGCTCCTCTTGGCTTCCTCTTGGCCTCCTCTTGGCCTCCTCTTGCCTTCCTCTTGGCTTCCTCTTGGCCTCCTCTTGGCTCCTCTTGGCCTCTCTCTCTTGGCCTCTCTTGGCTCCTCTTGGCCTCCTCTTGGCCTCCTCTTGGCCTCCTCTTGGCCTCCTCTTGGCCTCCTCTTGGCTCCTCTTGGCCTCTCTTGGCCTCCTCTTGGCCTCCTCTTGGCTTCCTCTTGGCCTTCCTCTTGGCCTCCTCTTGGCCTCCTCTTGGCCTTCCTCTTGGCCTCCTCTTGGCTTCCTCTTGGCCTCCTCTTGGCCTCCTCTTGGCCTCCTCTTGGCTCCTCTTGCCTCCTCTTGGCTTCCTCTTGGCCTCCTCTTGGCCTCCTCTTGGCCTCCTCTTGGCTTCCTCTTGGCTCCTCTGGCCTCCTCTTGGCTTCCTCTTGGCTTCCTCTTGGCCTCCTCTTGGCTTTCCTCTTGGCTTCCTCTTGGCTCCTCTTGGCCTCCTCTTGGCCTCCTCTTGGCCTCCTCTTGGCTTCCTCTTGGCTTCCTCTTGGCCTCCTCTTGGCTTCCTCTTGGCCTCCTCTTGGCCTTCTCTTGGCTTCCTCTTGGCCTCCTCTTGGCCTCCTCTTGGCCTCCTCTTGGCCTCCTCTTGGCCTCCTCTTGGCCTCCTCTTGGCCTCCTCTTGGCTTCCTCTTGGCTTCCTCTTGGCCTCCTCTTGGCCTCCTCTTGGCCTCCTCTTGGCCTCCTCTTGGCCTCCTTCTTGGCTTCCTCTTGGCCTCCTCTTGGCCTCCTCTTGGCTTCCTCTTGGCCTCCTCTTGGCCTCCTCTTGGCTTCCTCTTGGCTTCCTCTTGGCCTCCTCTTGGCCTCCTCTTGGCCTCTCCTCTTGGCTTCCTCTTGGCCTTCCTCTTGGCCTTCCTCTTGGCCTCCTCTTGGCCTCCTCTTGGCCTCCTCTTGGCTCCTCTTGGCCTCCTCTTGGCCTCCTCTTGGCCTTCCTCTTGGCCTCCTCTTGGCCTCCTCTTGGCTTCCTCTTGGCCTCCTCTTGGCCTCCTCTTGCCTCCTCTTGGCCTCCTCTTGGCCTCCTCTTGGCCTCCTCTTGGCTTCCTCTTGGCCTCCTCTTGGCCTCCTCTTGGCCTCCTCTTGGCTCCTCTTGGCTCCTCTTGGCTCCTCTGGCTTCCTCTTGGCCTCCTCTTGGCCTCCTCTTGGCTTCCTCTTGGCCTCCTCTGGCCTCCTCTTGGCTTCCTCTTGGTCCTCTTGGCCTCCTCTTGGCCTCCTCTTGGCTTCCTCTTGGCCTCCTCTTGGCCTCCTCTTGGCCTCCTCTTGGGCTTCCTCTTGGCCTCCTCTTGGCCTCCTCTTGGCTCCTCTTGGCCTCCTCTTGGCCTCCTCTTGGCCTCCTCTTGGCTCCTCTTGGCTTCCTCTTGGCCTCCTCTTGGCTCCTCTTGGCTTCCTCTTGGCCTCCTTCTCTTGGCCTCCTCTTGGCCTCCTCTTGGCTTCCTCTTGGCCTTCTCTTGGCCTCCTCTTGGCCTCCTCTTGGCTCCTCTTGGCTCCTCTTTTTTGGCCTCCTCTTGGCCTCCTCTTGGCTCCTCTTGGCCTCTCTGCCTCCTCTTGCCCCCCCCCCCCCTCTTGGCCTCCTCTTGGCTTCCTCTTGGCCTCCTCTTGGCCCTCTTGCTTCCTCTTGCCTCCTCTTGGCCTCTTGGCCTCCTCTTGGCCTCCTCTTGGCTCCTCTTGGCTTCCTCTTGGCCTCCTCTTGGCTTCCTCTTGGCCTCCTCTTGGCCTCCTCTTGGCTTCCTCTTGGCTTCCTCTTGGCCTCCTCTTGGCTTCCTCTTGGCTTCCTCTTGGCCTCCTCTTGGCCTCCTCTGGCCTCCTCTTGGCCTCCTCCTCTTCGTCGTGTCTTGGCGGGTTTTCCCCTCGATATTTTTGCCGCGGCGGTGCAGATTTACGGCCGACCGTTAGCTCCGGACCATAAACACATCGCGCCGCCTTCAGGGACACGATTGATGCTGGTTTTATAGAGGACTCACACGGAGAGAGGAGCGGCGTGTTTGTTTATCACACAACAACAAGCACTCAGCGGAGACGGGACGGGGTTAGTCTGGGGTTTAGCTCTGAGTCAGACCTGCTTTAGACCAAGATGAGGTTTATTATCGTCCTGGAGCTCCATCAGCAGCAAAGCTGGATAGAATAAGACCAAACCTAGATCAAACCAGGGCGTGTCTTGGCCGGGGTTAAAAGAGGACCACACTAAGTGGTCTAAGTTTGGTCCTCTTTTAGTTCAATGCTTGGTCTAAGTTTGGTCTAAGTTTGGTCTAAGTTTGGTCCTCTTTTAGTCCAATGTTTGGTCTAGGTTTGGTCTAAGTTTGGTCCTCTTTTAGTCCAATGTTTGGTCTAAGTTTGGTCTAAGTTTGGTCTAAGTCTGGTCCTGTTTGGCCCCGCTCTGGTCTAAGTCTGGTCCTGTTTTGGCCCGCTCTGGTCTAAGTCTGGTCCTGTTTTGGCCCCGCTCTGGTCTAAGTCTGGTCCTGTTTTGGCTCCGCTCTGGTCTAAGTTGGTCTAAGTTTGGCCTGTTTTGGCTCCGCTCTGGTCTAAGTTTGGCCCTGTTTTGGCTCCGCTCTGGTCTAAGTTTGGTCTAAGTTTGGCCCTGTTTTGGCTCCGCTCTGGTCTAAGTTTGGTCCTGTTTGGCCCCGCTCTGGTCTAAGTTTGGCCCTGTTTTGGCCCGCTCTGGTCTAAGTTTGGGCTAAGTTTGGCTCCGCTCTGGTCTAAGTTTGGTCCTGTTTTGGCTCCGCTCTGGTCTAAGTTTGGTCTAAGTTTGGTCCTGTTTTGGCTCCGCTCTGGTCTAAGTTTGGCCCTGTTTTGGCTCCGCTCTGGTCTAAGTTTGGCCCTGTTTTGGCTCCGCTCTGGTCTAAGTTTGGCCCTGTTTGGCTCCGCTCTGGTCTAAGTTTGGTCCTGTTTTGGCCCCGCTCTGGTCTAAGTTTGGCCCTGTTTTGGCCCCGCTCTGGTCTAAGTTTGGCCCTGTTTTGGCTCCGCTCTGGTCTATGTTTGGTCCTGTTTTGGCCCCGCTCTGGTCTAAGTTTGGCCCTGTTTTGGCCCCGCTCTGGTCTAAGTTTGGCCCTGTTTTGGCCCCGCTCTGGTCTAAGTTTGGGCTAAGTTTGGCCCTGTTTTGGCTCCGCTCTGGTCTAAGTTTGGTCCTGTTTTGGCCCCGCTCTGGTCTAAGTTTGGTCTAAGTTTGGTCCTGTTTTGGCCCCGCTCTGGTCTAAGTTTGGCCCTGTTTTGGCCCCGCTCTGGTCTAAGTTTGGTCCTGTTTTGGCTCCGCTCTGGTCTAAGTTTGGCCCTGTTTTGGCCCCGCTCTGGTCTAAGTTTGGTCCTGTTTTGGCTCCGCTCTGGTCTAAGTTTGGTCTAAGTTTGGCCCTGTTTTGGCTCCGCTCTGGTCTAAGTTTGGTCTAAGTTTGGTCCTGTTTTGGCTCCGCTCTGGTCTAAGTTTGGCCCTGTTTGGCCCGCTCTGGTCTAAGTTTGGTCTAAGTTTGGTCCTGTTTTGGCTCCGCTCTGGTCTAAGTTTGGCCCTGTTTGGCCCCGCTCTGGTCTAAGTTTGGTCTAAGTCTGTCCTGTTTTGGCCCGGCTCTGGTCTAAGTTTGGTCTAAGTTGGTCTAAGTTTGGTCTAAGTTTGGTCCTGTTTTGGCCCGGCTCTGGTCTAAGTTTGGTCTAAGTTTGGTCTAAGTTTGGTCCTGTTTTGGCCCGGCTCTGGCCCGGCTCTGGCCCTGGATCTCCCTCTGAGGTTAGCGCTGCAGTGCGGTGCTGCGGCGGATGGTAATTAAAATCACTAATGCAAATGCAGTCGTCATTTTTATGGATCGGGCGATGGATTGACACTTGCCTTTCACCGCTGCTCCTCCATCGACCGCGGATAAACAGATCGAAGCCCAAAGGTGAACGAGAGGGACGGATCTGAAGGACTTTGGTTCACTTTTACGGCTCAGAATAATAACAGGACGGAGACGAGGAAACACTACACTCCACAGGCCACACGGAGGCGCTGCAGAGGCACAAGAGGAGGGGAAATACTGCCGAGTATTGATGACTACATTCGGGTGAAGTGTCTTGCCCAAAGACTCAACGACAGCCAGCACCTGCGGGAGCCGGGATTCGAACCGCCAACCTGTTGGTTATTGAGCGACTCGCTAAACCGTCTGAGCCACTGTCGCTGCGTAACATTATTACATAAATGACAGAGAAAAACTCAAAGAGAAGTTTCGTCATTGATCCGTTTCCAGGAGAAGATTCTGCAGCTTTTCTTCTCGATATTCCTTATTCTGATCAAGTTTTCTTCATCAATTTTGTAATTTGGGCACAAAGCTCTTAATCAGCTAAAGTTTAGTCCCTTTATGTGTATTTCTCCCGTCTTTAGCCGCTGCTGTCTCCCACAAAGGAAATGACCATATTTGGATTACAGCGTCATCTCGGTCACAGCCTTTCCTGCTACACGTGGATACCAAACATGTCAGTATTTGTGAATGAATAAGCGTGGGAAAGACCAGGGAGCCACACAGACATGTGGGAGAACATTATCTGTACAATCTGTTCAAAACGTTTTCAAAACTTTACCAACATTTTTTAAAACCATTTCCAAGATTTTTCAAAACTTTTTTTTATTTCTAAACATTTTTTTTTTTTTTTTTTACTTTTACAAACTGTTCCATAATTTTCAAAAAAGTACAAAATGTTCAAAATTTTTCAAAATGTTTTAAAAACATAAAAAAGTTTTTCAATTTTTTTTAAAACATTACATTTTATTTTTTATTTTTCAGTTCCATAATTTAAAAACATTCAAAAATAGTTTTTAAAAGATTTTTAAATGGAACCTGGACTCTCCTGGAGCCTCCACCTTAACGTGGTGGAGGGGTTAGAGCTCTGTTGTCGGGGGCTTCGTGCCCCTGGTAGGGTCTCCCAGGGCAAACAGGTCCTAGGTGACGGGTCAGACAAAGAGCGGTTCAGAAGCCCCTTATGAGAGACCAACAGGCCCGGTTAGAACCATGAGGCCGTCCTTCTGTGGACCCACCACCTGCAGGAGGAGCCATAGGGCTGGTGCAGCTCCAACAGCTGCCCCCACGACCCGGCAACGGACAAGTGGAAGAAAATGGATGGATGGATGGATTAGAAAAATATATATTTTCAAAATAAAACATGACAAAAAATTCCAAACTGTTCCAAACTGTCTCCCACAAAGGAAATGACCATATTTGGATTACAGCGTCATCTCGGTCACAGCCTTTCGTGCTACACGTGGATGCCAAACATGTCAGTATTTGTGAATGAATAAGCGTGGGAAAGACCAGGGAGCCACACAGACATGCTGGAGGACATTTTACTAAATTTTTCTAAAACTTTTCCAAAAATGTTTTGTTTTTCATGTTTTTTAAACTTTTCCAAACAGTTCCACAGTTTTCAAAATAAAACAAATAAAAAATAAATGTCTTCCAAAAAAATTACTAAATGTGTCTTCTTTTTTTGTTTATATATATATTTTCAAAAATGTTCCTACATAAAAAGAAATATCCGTCCATGTTTGCATGACGTCATCTTGGACACAGCCTTCAAAATCCTGTTCTAGACTTTTCCAAACTGTTGCAAAATGTTTTAATATTCCGGTTTTGTTTTGATCATATAAAAGCAGTTTCCCGATTTTGAGAAACCCAACATTTTCTGGCTGGGATTTTCCGTCAGTAACCGGGATATAACTTCATGTTTACGCTATTTTCCGGTTTTAAGAAACTTCCCATTTCTTGCACAGTTAATCGTAAACAAACATGGCGGCGGCGAGTCTGAAGAGCTCCTGTTTCTGGAGTCAAGAGGAGACGGAGTTTTATATTTTAACCATGAAAGAACTAAAAGTAGTGAATATTTAAGATGGAAAGAAGCATCTTAATGTGGATTTATGTGAAACTGTCGGCGACCGTTTGAAGGCGGCTGGTTTTCCTCCGGACACAGAGAGGAGTCGACCACGACACAGAGACGGATAAAGTTTTCATCCACTAACTCTCGGTGAACTCCATCAGCTCCACTCTCTCACACCGGCCCCGGGCTTTAACCTTCTCCCAGAGCTCCCTGGTCCACTCGGTGATAAAGACAGACCCAGGACGGGTAAAGCTCAGGAATTATCCACAATCTGCCGTCACTGTCGTAGCTCAGGATGTCGAGGACGAGCAAAACATTGATCCCAAAGTGACTCAAAAGAACAAGTCTCACAATAAGCCACACATTTATGCTTTTAATATTTTCACCGTATTGTGCTCAGAAATGTAACGTATGCGCCTGCGCGGACAGAGCTTAAATACGAAAAGCCGGGTTTCCTTATTTGATCACGTAAACAAGGGAGTTGAGTTTCCCGATTTCTCAGTGTCATATAAACACCATATCCCCAAAACTGCCATAACCAGAATATGGCATAACCGGGAATTTCAAGCCTTTATAAACGCACTCAGAGAATAAACATCGTAAAGAGAGTTTGGCTGTTTCTGTGCCTTATCTTCATATGTAAACAGAGACGTTTCCCCCTCATATTCATATCAGTATCTCCAGGTTTCCCGGTCCACCTGCAGAGTCTTTTCATCTTGGTCGGTGATTGATTCCTGAACGGCGCTCCCACTTCCTTCCGCCTTTCGTCCTCGAGAGTCCGCGGCTGAAGCGATGACGGCTTTATCCGGACGACCATGATGGATCTGTCCGGTTTGTTAATGAGCGAGGCCTACGCTCACGTCGCGGTGACGGATGGACGCTCCCCCACGCGCAAAAACACGCTGCCAAACAAAGTCAAAACGATAGCAGCCAACTTAACAAATCACCTCCGGCTTAATCATGACCCGAGCACACTTTATTAATGAGGGGTAATTAGGAAGAAACAGCGTCTTCAGAATCTAAATGGAGAGAAATCAATATGAAACTTCTGCTGTAGATTAATGACATAAACATGAGGGAAAATGTGTTGTTTTCATGTTTCATAAAGGCATTTTATGGATCAAATTGATGATGTTTTCATTTTGTGACATATTAGTCACAAAGATTTGGTCAGAGGGACTTTGGATCTGGTTTAGTTTGCGTGTAGGAAGTGGAGTCCAGCGCCTCTGTGAGTTTAAATCATTCAGACTGAAACGAGGACTTTTGGAATCACGATGTTTTTGAACAAAAGCTCAATGGCTGAAATAAACACTTGTCGTCTGGTCTGGGCTGCTCCTCGAAGCCTCGTTCAGGGCTCTGCTTTATCAGAGTTATATGGACTCAGACTGAGAGTTGCTTCATAGATGATACAACAATTAACCTCTGAACTGAGATCATTGTTTTTGGCTCACAGACAAAAAGATAAAGTGTTATCAGTCACTTTGAGTCTCTCTCTCGAAAACCAAAAGATGTAAGAAAGAAAAAAAATAATAAAGAAAAAAAAGTATCTGACGCGTCTGTGCTGTCCCGGGAGAGTAAACAAACGCACCCCCGGAGGATCCGACCAGAAGTCATGTTTGTGAAGACTGAGCTCTTTCTAACCTACTCTGGACACGCCTGTTCTTTTTCTTACCCAACGATAATGTCACAGGTTCGTGTTTGGCTACGAGAGGAACAGGACTATTCAACCTTCCTAAAGAAGAGTGCACTCGCCACAAGTTGGAATTTCTTTCCGGGATTCAGCGACTTTATCAACCAACCTGATGGATGCTTGGTGAACCTTGGCCAGAATCAAAGTGGATTCACTTTTATAACCAACGCGAGTCCTTAACCCGATGGGGAGGCCAGGCTGAGCGGTGAGTCAATCAAAACGTATGTTAGCGTGTGTGTTAGCGAGTGTGTTAGCGTGTGTGTTAGCGAGTGTGTTAGCATGTGTGTTAGCGTGTGTGTTAGCGAGTGTGTTAGCGAGTGTGTTAGCGTGTGTGTTAGCGTGTGTGTTAGCGTGTGTGTTAGCGAGTGTGTTAGCGTGTGTGTTAGCGAGTGTGTTAGCATGTGTGTTAGCGTGTGTGTTAGCGAGTGTGTTAGCGAGTGTGTTAGCGTGTGTGTTAGCGTGTGTGTTAGCGTGTGTGTTAGCGAGTGTGTTAGCGTGTGTGTTAGCGAGTGTGTTAGCGTGTGTGTTAGCGAGTGTGTTAGCGTGTGTATTAGCATGCGTGTTAGTGTGTGTGTTAGCGTGTGTGTTAGCGTGTGTGTTAGCCATTTATGAAACTGTGTTGCACATGTCAACTCCTTATAACTGCATTATGTGAAGTAACTTCACTTTTTGCAGTGATATTTATATTTATAAAACTGTAAATGTGGAATGAGCGGAGAGAGGGGCGGAGTTAACTGAATCGAAGCGTCTTGTCTTCCGGGTTTGGAAAATACCCCCAGAAAATACTTATATTTCTCTCAAAAATGAATACTCCATAGTGATAGAGGTACAATATATCATATAAATGCCTATACTTTACTTTGGAACGGCTAAAATAGCATGATACAGATCCTTTAAACAGCCACATCAATAACATCATCAGCTTTTTACCATCTGAAAAACATTGCTAAGATCAGAGGAATAGTGTCAAAACCGGACTTAGAGAGACTCATCCATGCATTTGTCTCCAGCAGGTTAGACTACTGTAACAGCTGCTCACTGTTAGAGCTGCAGAACATCCAGAACCAGGAAATACCACCATATTAGTCCAGTGCTCCGGTCTCTGCACTGGCTTCCTGTCACTCAGAGAATAGAATTTAAAACAGCTCTGCACCAAAGTCCATCTCTGACATGTTAGAGCCGTATGAACCATCTCAGGGAGGGGTCTGTCCCAGAGTCAGAACTAAACACGCTGAGGCTAAAGCTAAAATCTGGAACAGTCTTCATGAGGATGTGAGACAGGCCTCAACTCTGACAATGTTCAAATCCAGGCTGAAAACAATTATTTTTACCCGTGCATATGAAAACTGAAAGTATTTTATCTGCACTCTTGTCTTTTACTGTCATTGATTAACTTTATGTTGATGTTTTATTGATTTTCTCTGTTATCTTTTAATTGTGCTCTACAAATAAACTTGCCTTAACCCTCGAACACCATTGCCGGGTCGTTTTCACCGAGCAAATACATGTATGTGATTTTCATGGTGCTGCGTTTATCTGAGTGTCCTAGGTCTCTGAGGAGCTTCAGCTTTGTCTTTGACATCTGTGATGGGATGGGTGTTTTCCTAATCCAAAACACACTTTTTCCTACAGGCACATGTTAGTGATAGAAGGTTAGGGTTAGTGCATAAAATCAGTCAATCTTTCCGCTTTCAAGGTTGACATTCAGTCAGCTGGTCATTTATATCCATTTAAAATATGCAGCTGTTTGTGGGCCAAGGACACGGAGCCTTCACCAGGGAAGTCTCACATATCCCAGGAATGTGTGGGCCAAAAACCAAGTTTCCATCTTCATGATTTTATTTTTTAGGAATTCTTTTGTTCCCAAATTCAAAATTTTCCAGTCATTTTGGAGCATTTTCATTTTCCCCTCATGATGCTTTTCTTTCATTTTGTTAGACATGACACAGTTTAATATAAAAGAACACGACTCAAATGTTTTGATAGATTTTGAATGAATGAAGTACTTTTTATCGGGTGAATTATCTTGAGTAAAAATCACCTGGTGTTAGTGATGGTGTTAGGAATGTGAGTGATCGTGTTCTAGGGTTAAACCTCTCCTCGCTCTGGGCCCTGATGGAGCTGAACACATTCCTCTCCTCGCTCTGGGCCCTGATGGAGCTGAACACATTCCTCTCCTCGCTCTGGGCCCTGATGGAGCTGAACACATTCCTCTCCTCGCTCTGGGCCTGATGGAGCTGAACACATTCCTCTCCTCGCTCTCGCCTCTGATGGGTTTAGTCCTGGTTCAGACCTGTTTAAATCCAGGTTCAGGTCCCGCTCTCTCTCCGTGTGTCGCCACATTTGCACTTAAATGAAACTTAAACGCGAGGATTTGGCCTGAACCGCTCTCTCCGCTCGGCCTTGTGATCCCACAGACTTTATGGAAAAAGAGAAAAAGACGAGGACGCGGTTCAGCGGCGGCGACGGGACCGAAACAGGAGAATTATGGGACAGACGGCAAAAAAGAAGGATCATATAATGAAAAAAGGGACAAAAATGCACCTACATGTGTTTGTAAAGGCAGAAATGAAGAGCAGATGGAACTGGAGCTCTGCTATCACTGGAAGAAGCCTCGTCTGATTGAGACCAGGCGGAGGAAAAGGCGCCTGGAATCAAGTCGGACACATCACGAGGACAGAGAGGAGCCTCGGATCACACATCGTCTCACGTTTGTTAGAAAGAGTTTTGTGAATAAAACTATTTTCAAAGCTTGAGAACACATTTCCGTTTCTCCCACTCACCAAACGCCTCATCATCAGAAAAAAGGGACAGACTCTCCTCTGTAAGAGCCTATCTCATCTCAGATTTACTGTGAAAACATAAATCTAAATAATAGAGCTCAGCGGGTCCCATTCAGCCCCAGTCATAGTAATGATCCTGAGTCTGTGAAATGAACATGGCTGCCTCAGCCTCCTCCTACAAAGCCTGCTCCATCCGAAACCAGTAAATTGGTAAGAGGTTTAACGCCAAACCGGATGTGCGTCAGCGTCCGCCATGATAAGAAGCGTCCGAATTGGGTTGTCTGTTAGGAAGGAGTTAGGGAAAGTGGACTGTATGCTAACTATCATAGCCACTTTAACATAGGGACCTCTGATGCTAACTATCATAGCCACTTTAGCATAGGGACCTCTGATGCTAACTATCATAGCCACTTTAGCATAGGGACCTCTGATGCTAACTATCATAGCCACTTTAGCATAGGGACCTCTGATGCTAACTATCTTAGCCACTTTAGCATAGGGACCTCTGATACTAACTATCATAGCCACTTTAGCATAGGGACCTCTGATGCTAACTATCATAGCCACTTTAGCATAGGGACATCTGATGCTAACTATCATAGCCACTTTAGCATAGGGACCTCTGATACTAACTATCATAGCCACTTTAGCATAGGGACCTCTGATGCTAACTATCATAGCCACTTTAGCATAGGGACCTCTGATGCTAACTCACTGGCGATTAGGAGCTATGTGCCATCCCATAAGCCACTGCGCCGCACTGAACTTTAAAGAAGAAGAAGAAGAACAGCTGTTGGTGATGTCACTTCCCCTTCCCTTCCCCTGGGTAAGGACGGTGGAATTGGGCAAATGCTGCTGAAGCTCTAGTTCACTCTAACAGTTGACCCCATAGCTACGGATTGCTAGTGTTAGTACCATTGAATTATATAGATGGAAGAGGCATGCTGTCCCAGCTCCTATCTCTTTACATAGTGGTGCTCAGTGGCGCATGAAACCAGTTTCGTCCGCCATAACGGCCCATAGTACCCGTATGACGCGTCACCTGTATCTATGCTCCGTACGGCCCAAGTGGGTAAAAGCAGCGGGAGCGCGCACAGCTGCCGACGAAGCCTCAGAGCGGAGCGGACGCCATTACGCTGTAAGTTAAATCTCTTGATATAATCGTACTTTAAATACAAAATGAATTTTTAAGGCCATTTGAGGCGATTAAGTTACTATGTTAAGATTTTATTTATTTATTTATTTATTTAAGTAGGGACAGTACATATTAATGAACATATAAAATATGTAAATATGTCAGATTTTAGCCATAGGCTAATTTCCATCTGTTGTCCCTAGACAGGCTGATGTGAAACTTCACATTGAACATTTAACAATGACACACAACAAAGTCACAAGACGGTACAGGAACAGAACGACTGCAGGACAAGGAACAATGGGACCACAAGATACACATTCAAATATACTGTACAAAGAACATTAGGGATCTCAGGCAAATACAATGACAAAAGACTGGACAGGACAGAGGACAGGGAGGACAGGGAAGGGTGAGGCAGAAAATGGGAGCGAAGGCGGTTCACTTCCACAAACCCAGGGGAAGACTTAATTCATTAATTGCTACGGATTTATAAAAATCTAAAATTTCATTAAGTTTTTTTTTTTTTTTTTTTCTCTTTAAAATACCTATCTAAAGTGCTGTGGTGCCCTAAGGTATGTTTTACATAAAATGTTATCGATTATGTTGACAGGTTTGTGTTGATCTGAGCCATTCCTTTAAGTGACTTTTAAATGATTTGAAGCTGATTGCCTCCCTCACAGTGGTTGGTAGTTTGTTCCACTGGACACTGCCTTTATAGGACAGGACATTTTGACCAAAGGAGGTTTTCCTCACAGGAACCTCACAGTCGCCTCTGCTCATGGACCGAGTTGTTCTCGAGGCACTTGTTCTGTATTTAAAATATCTTGTTAGGGTGGTGGAGCCAACCCATGTAAGCTTTTATAAATTAGACAACAGTTTTTAAATGTTATGAAATTTTCAAAGCTCAATAAATTATATTTGGAGAGGATATTACAATGGTGGTAACCAAATGGTTTTTTATCAAGGATTTTCAGTGCCTTTTTATAAAGTCTTTCAATTGGTTTAAGAATCGTTACAAGATGATCTGTGGGGTCAGTTTGTCAGTGCAGGGCTTAATAAGCTAGATAGCCCCGCTCTTTTACAACAACCGTAACTTACAGCGGCCCTTCGAACGTACGTCGCCGCGCTAATGTACTCTCGCTCGGCCACTTTTCTGAGAAGTTTCGTAAGTGCTGGCCGTCTTCATATTGCAATAGAAATGATAAAAATCGACTTTTTACTTCACTGTATTTGCTAGTATAACCTCACCACTAGAATTGTTTGGCTGAAATACAAAGGAGCACTACAAAAGTGTTCTATATTGCATTATCATTAGTATAATTTGAAGTAAATGCTGTACCAGTACAGCATTTATCTGTACTGGATCCAGGGCAGATGCAGAAATCATGTTTTGTTGTTTCAATATAGGTTTTATTGGTACTGTACCTACGTTATCTGAAAAGAAAGGTATAACATCACCACTGAAGTAACTTAAATGATTTACCATTTTTTTATTATCGAACCAAAAAGCTATTTTCAAAGCCGTGCAGCCTAATCAGAAAAACGATCACGTCTTCATTAGTTTAAATTGTTGTTGTTCATGTTAGCTAATAGGCCTACTTTTTAACATTTAAACACGCTTGCCATGTGTAGGTTCGCAATACATTTTAGTACTGAGTAAAGAAAAAACTTACTTTAGGTGCCTGTTAGCGTTTATCCTAGTCCAGTCCCGTTCATTACCGTATTGTTGTCTGTTTGGCTCTCAGACCGCTTAACAGGGAAGACCTCTGCTCGTTCATGAGTCTTCACGCACACGCTCGCGCACGTCCACAGCACTGGTGACGTCACGTCATTGGAATACTTTTTAAAAATTGTTTTTGATGCTTTACAATTTTTTTACGAAGAAAAAAAGTCCATGTCCTAAAAATAGTAATTTTAAAGAAATATATTTGCCTTAGTCTGAAACTCCAGATGCCCCGTGGACCATTTTACAGGCTGCTCCTTTTACATTGTTGTCTATGGCGAAAAAGGCTGTTGAGCCGTAGGGTGCAATATCACGGCCTGCCACTATCACAACTCATTTCAGAGCAAAGGGGGCGGACCCCCCCACTGGTTAGTACTTAGAGGCTATAATTTAATGGTTTTGGATGCAGCCTCAGACTTTCACTTTTTATTTCTAATATACGAAAACCAAAAAACAATGTGATACACACAGCCCAGCGTTGTCACATGGGTCGCAGTCATTATTAGAAAAACTCTTTGGAGCCAGGCTTTAAAGCACTTTAAACGAGGTCCAAAGCTACATAATAACCCTGTTTACCAAGTGTCATTTGGAGTCGCCCCTGGCCACCAGGGGGCGGTATTACAGCAACGTCAGCTCCATGAGGACCAAAGAGAAGAGCTTTCCTCACCCATTGGCGCATACAAAAGGCCTGTCTCACCGGCCTGGAGACTAGTTGGAGACTCAGATGTTTCTGAGACGTCGCCTGGAGATAAGGTGAGGTGAGTCTCCAGGTAGTCTCGGTGAAAACAAACATGAAAAAGTCTCCATGTGGTCCCTGAGAGGTCTCTGCTCTCTGTTGTCCTCGTTTCTGTGCAATGTCTTCGAGACCTGTCGGACACCAAGAAGATCTCAAAGAGACTCCATACGACTCAAGTCTCCAACTCATCTACAATTAGTCTCCAGGCCGGTGAGATAGGCCCGCTAGAAAAACCCATATCATCCTCCACAAACATCTTAAAGTGGTCCTTACTGACATTTATTCATGAACGAGGACCAAAGTATTTAACTGCACTTTATGCCGCGCTGAGTTGATTATTTACATTTGGGGAATTACGTCTAAACGATTGTACAAATATGTTATTGTACGTTTTCCTCTTAATCAAACCACAGAACAGTGAAACACCGTGTTTTGCGTCTCGTCTCTGCTGTAAACGTCAGCGCGCGGATCTATAATGAACCCAGATTAACTCCTAATCCGCGCTCCGTCATTAACCAGATAAACCTGACTTTAATCTGTGCCTGAGCGCGACTTCACAGGCGGCCGATAACGCAGAGCATTAAGCGCTCGCTTTGGAGAATCTGCTTTTAATCCAATTTATTTCACAGATTTATCACACGCTTTGTTTTGGTCGTTTCCAGGAACAATTTCAGCTCCAAATGAAGGCGGAGTCTCGGGGGAACACGAGGATAAAAAACACGCCGAGGATAAAAGCCGCGGAGGTTTGGAGGAAATGACACGCGGCCGTGAAAAAGAAAAAGGCAAATGTTTTCCCTGATCATTATTTGGAAGTAGGGCTCGACCGATATGGATTTTTGGGTCCAATACCGATATGAAGGGGGTTGGCCGAGAGGCGATTTACTGTATAAGCCAATATTTCAGTCCTTGAAGAGTGTAGTGGTGCTAGGCTAGTGCTAGGCTAGTGCATGTCTATGGTAACTAGTAGCCTGCATTAAAAACCTCTTCAAAATCATGGGCTCGTCCTCCAAACGTTGCCATATCTGATTTGTAGAAAGCTCCTTTGTGAATTCAACGTGTAGTAACGCCGGCCGCAGGTAAACAAACTACTGTAGATCCGGTAACCGAGCAGATCACTCCGCCGCTGCGTAGCTACAACCAGGAAGCTGATGCTGCTCAAAAATAAGTTATTTTAAAAGCAAAATGGTTAAAATGATTCTATTAACACAGACATTTATATGGTTAGTCTGGTGTTATAAGTGATTTACCTCAGGTGCACTGTGGAGTGGGTCAGACTGTTTTTAATGCAGGCTAACTGATACCATAGAAATGCTTTAGCCTTGAACCTAGCCTAGCGCCACTAGACTCTTCAAATATAAGAACTGCATGAATTTAAGAAAAAATATCTCCAGACATCAACAACACTCTGGATAACTAGGAAATGAGGCCCTATGACAAAAATCCTGAAATATCCCTTTAAGGGCCTGTCTCACCAGCCTGGAGACTAGTGTGCTTGGGTCAGACTGAATCCAGGCTGAAAACAGCTCTTTTTACCCGTGCATATGAAAAATGAAAGTATTTTATCTGCACTCTTGCCTTTTACTGTCATTGATTAACTTTATGTTGATGTTTTATTGATTGATTTTATCTGTTTTCTTGTAATTTTCTGCAACTGTGAAGCACTTTGAATTGCCTTGTGTATGAATTCTGCTCTACAAATAAACTTGCCTTGCCTTTTAAAGCAGGCTACTAGTTACCATAGACATGCACTAGCCTAGCACCACTAAACTCTTCAAATACTCTGCATGAATAAAAAAATATAAATATCACTCTGGATAATGAGGAAATGAGGCCCAATGTCAAACATCCTGAAATATCCCTTTAAGTAATTAATTTGATTGTTCAAATCTTTCTAATAGCCTATAGTTAAACATTTATTATTGCTGGGTGGCAGGTTCTAGAATGTGATGATGTCACAGGACCCAGTGGGGAGGAGCCAGTTTTTCCTATTAACTGCATTACACTTTCATGAGTCGTGTCTAAAAAGAAAATGTATGAATTAGAAAAATGATCATTAATATCAGTCAGTGGGTCCATGCTCTCTCTGTACAAGACCAAACACTCAAAACGAAATAATTTGACCTCTATATAATATTATAGACTTATTATAAACCGTCCACATGCAAACAAACAGCGGTCCAGATCATACCGGAAATCCCTCCCATTCTTCACGCAAAGGCTCATGGGAAATGAGCATAGACTGTTAAAAGAATAGACAGCTCCTCCTCACTCCTCCCCGTTTACCATAATGACCACTTTCGAGGGGGAAATCATGGCGGATTTACAGACTCCTCCTCCCCATCTCTGACGAAGCATGTTCCTAATAAGGGCAAAAGGGCGGGATCTCACTGTAAACTCGGCCCTTGCGTGACGTGTAGCTCGCGCAGCTCCAATGCTAACAGTCCGACCTCCGTTAAGTAGGAGATTTAAAAAAATATATTTCGAAAACCAGCCTGGTTTCTATTTTTTTGACTAACCCAGCGTTATCTCAGGAGGAATATGTAGCCATATTAAGTGTTGAAAAAATTGAAACCAGGCATTAAAGTTGTTTTTAACGTGTCTAAAGTCCAATGCTAGCGGCCAAATGGAGGTACTACAGCAATGGAGGAGCAATGGCGGCCTCCAGTGTTTGCGGTCACAAAGCAGAGCAGCCAGCGGCCATTGGGAATGAGGCGGATAGAATATCAAAGGTTCTGCTCATTCCTCTGTTTGACGGAACGTTTGTTAATCTTTAGAAGTTAAATATGAGCAGGCGGAGGCTCTAACTCTGTCCCCTTTGTTTCAGCTCAGCCCCATTTAGAAACATGAGGCGTTCACTGGCCGCGCGTGAATCCGTGCTCCATTTAAAACCCCATCGACCCGCGCTGCGTTCGCGGTGACGGGAAACAGACGGCGCTCGGGCGGACGAGGCGTCAGAGGCGCTGATTAAAAAGGCTTTGAACGGACGGGACAAATGGGAAATGCCCAAAGGTGAAACGCGGAGATTTATGTGGATTCTCTCAGCCGCTGTCTGAGTCTGTGTCAAACGGCTTTACAACCAGGGCCACTGAACGCACCGTCGCATCAACCTGCTTCCCCTGGGACATTTCAACAAGCCCCGCCCCCTTAGCAACTGCAGAAGAAGAGGAGTAGTTTCATACGCAAAGATACTGAATAAAACATCGGACATGAAGCTCATTGACGTGGGAAACGGCGAGGCTAACCACTATGCCACTGATGCAAAACTAGAATGTGAGACTCATTGTTTGTGATTGGTTTATTATTTCTAAGTCTCATTTCTTTGTTTTCTCCGTTCATGCAGGGTTCAGTGTTCGCACTCACTGTATCACTGTAAATATTGGCAGTGTCGGGCCGTGGGGTTTCAGTCAGGGCCTTCAATAGTAACCTGGGTTCACGCAGTCAAACGCATATAAACTGATCGACAATAGGCGTATGGATAAAACACAAAAACACGTTTTTTCAAGATCTGTCAGATACCAAGGAGAACTCATAGAGACTTCTGGAGTCTCTATGAGTTCTCCTTGGTATCTCGGAGATCATGCAGAGACTCCGCTGACTCCGCTGTATTGACACAGTGGTGGAGCAGCGGTCAGCACTCGTGTCTCTCAGCTAGAAGGTCTCGGGTTCGATTCCCACCTGGACGGGCCTTTCTGTGGAGTTTGCATGTTCTCCCCGTGTCTGTGTAGGTTTACTCCAGGTACTCTGGTTTCCCCTACCACTAAAAACATGTACAATAGGCCTGTATGAACGATGTGTGTGTGAATGTATGTGTGTGGTCAGATGTTTGCAGCTGACAGCGCTTCAGTCAGACTCTCCCAGGGGAAACTGAAGCTACAAAGGTCTCTTAACCACCACCGAGTGTGGAGTGAATTATTATTATTATTATTAAGACTTTATTAAGGACGCAAAGAACATGGTCCTTAGAGTAGAAAATCAAAGAATAAGATAATAAAGTACAATACAATGTGTGTACATTTTACAGTACATCACAGGATCTCCAGTGCATCCACAATGTAGACGTGAACCTGACAGAGCTCTGACTCCAGGAGCCCAGAGCTTTAATTACAGGATTACAGAAGTCTGCGACTCTGCACATAAATGAATGAATACAAAAGCAAATAACTGCTGCACAGGATCTTTCATTACAGTTTACAAACATTTCTCCTGCACTTGAATGTCTTGGAACCTTCAGTAAGATTCTCAGAGAATCATTATAAGTGACATTCAGCTTATACAGGCTCCAGTTTGATTGTTAAACTGTCTCATGTAAAGCACTTGTCTGTGAAAGGCGCTATACAAGCCTATGCATATGTAACTGAAATAACATTTGAAAAACTGCAAAAGTGATATTTTCTTACCAGATATGACATAAAGAACTGACATTTGTTCCAGCGTATCACTCTGGCCATGTCTAGAGTTTTATTAAATATCTGTGTTAACACGTGTCCTAACGGATCAGCGATCGAGGCTAAAGCTCCGGCCTCATGTGAAACCAGAAAAACCTCGTTAAACATCACTGGTCCTGCTCCTGCTCCTGTCCCTCCTCAGACGCAGGAGCGATAACCTCCCGCTCTCTGTCAGAGGAGGAAAACGCCGCAGAGACACGGCGCTGATAACGTCTCGCTCCAACTCACATTTAAATCCACTTTTACTCGTCGTCTCTGTTCGGGAGAGACTGAGCAGAGACGCCTCCTCCAGCTCCTGCAGGGCCTCCGGGAGCTCCTGCAGGGCCTCCGGGAGCTCCTGCAGGGCCTCCGGGAGCTCCTGCAGGGCCTCCGGGAGCTCCTGCAGGGCCTCCGGGAGCTCCTGCAGGGCCTCCAGGAGCTCCTGCAGGGCCTCCGGGAGCTCCTGCAGAAATAAACTTAGGAAAATCCATTCTTAAAACAAACTGTAGGGAATTATAGGGTTGAAAGACTGTGGGAATTTTCAATCTCAAACACCTTTTCACCTTTTTAAAAAATCTGTAGTAATTCCAAGTACCTGGTCGGAAACACTGTCCTCTAATAATATGAAGTGAGTGTGTGCAGCTAAATCCTGGAGCTCCTGCTGCTCTTTGTTGATTCCAAAGCCGTGTTTTTGTGTCCGGGGCTAAATTCTCCACATTACCCCGGTGTCACGCGTGCACTGTGTCCAACCGAGAGCGCGCACGTATGGATCTCCCCTGAGCTCCAGTGCAACACCAAACCTCCCAGCTTTAAGACTTTGCAATAAAAACTCATCTTGATCAGCTGAAATGACACAAAATGAACATTATTTGACATTAATTCTGATTTGCTGAGTGAATAAAATTGCCAGTGGAATAAGTTTTTTTTTACACTTAAAGAGGGGGTATTATGCTGTTTTCAATCACATAGCACCAGTCTATAGCATACTACAATGATGACGTAACCTTCTGTTGGTCTGTATATGCAGTAAATTAAAATAACTGCCTTGAATAAAATTGCTCTCTCAAAATGGCTGTACTGAACGTCTTGAAATAGGCCTCTGTCTCTTTAAGAAGCTTTCCGACACGCCCCCTTCAGCACACTGCTGTGGCATCTAAACAACACTACTGTGCGGGGAGGGGGCTCTGCTGAGCTGAGGAGCAGTGGTTGGTGGCTTGGCTGGTGACGAAAGGTCCAGAGGCGTCTCCAGGAGGTGGGGGCGTTCCTAGGAGGACTGAGGCATAGCTACACCTAAAATGGCTGCCGTCTAAGTTTTTACTGATTACTCAAAAATATGTGAATGAGCCAAGGCAACACTCCAGGCATGTGTTTAATGAGGGAATGACATAATAACATGATATAAAGCTTGAAAAAGTCCATTTTACATAATACCCCCCTTTAAAACAAGGCATTCTGGAACAGCATGTGGAGCCGGGGCTTGAGCTGATACGACTCAACGCGAGAGACACAGTGTTGGAAAGAAACGTCCAACGGTTTTAACTGATCACCTGGGGGTTCGATTTGACCCCCACCTATCATGTAACACCCACATCCAACATATCTGTAAGACTGCATTCTTTCACCTCCGGAACATCTCCAAACTCTGCCCTTCCCTTTCCCTTTCCGATGCAGAGAGGCTGGTCCAAACTTTGTCTCCTCCAGGCTCGACTACTGTAATGCACTCCTCATCGGGATCCCTGGAAGAGACTGCAGAACATCCAGAACTGCACTGCCAGGGTCCTGATGAGGGTGTGTAAATCTGAACACATCACACCCATCCTCCATAAACTTCATTGGCTTCCTGTTAGGTTCAGGATTGAGTTTAAGATCTGCCTCCTGATCATCTGTGTATCTACGGCAGCTCACCAGTGTACCTTAAAGAACTCATCAACAGTCACAAACCAACCCGACAGCTCCTCTGACAGCCGCCAACTCCAGGTCCCAAAGACAAAACTCCGCACTATAGGAGAAAGGGCCTTCCAGGCAGCTGCGCCTCGACTGTGGAACGCCCTCCCCAACCATCTGAGGGCGCCACAGTCTATTGAGGTTTTTAAAAGTAAACTAAAGACCCACTTATTTTGTACGGCATTCTCTTAATACAGTGCCTTGCGAAAGTACTAATACACCTTGAACTTTTGCACATTTTGTCATGTTTACAACCCTAAACGTGAAGATTTTATTACTGAAAGTTCACACACAAGTAACAAACAACTGTGAAGTGAAAGCAAAATGATACATGATTCTGTTATTTTTCAAAAAATAGAAAAGTGAAAAGTGGGGCGTGCATAAGTATTCATACAGCATGACTTAATACTTTGTGGAACCCCCTTTTGCTGCAATAACAGCAGCAAGTCTTCTGGGGTATGACTCTACAAGGTTTGCACATGTAGAGACTGACAACTGACGAGGCCTTTCTGTGGAGTCTGTGTGAAGTCTGTGTCCTGTAAACGCTTAATAACATGCACGATGCAGCGTGTTTAATACAGATGAGAGAAATAAAACTGTCCCTCTGCTGCAGATCCAAGATGAGCGGGCGGGGAAAGAAAGGCAGCAGCCTCGACACCATTCGAACGTGCAAAGTTACCAAATGTAAAGGATTTAATTGATCAGAAACTGTCATATCAGCTGCGGATGAGTTGCAGAGTTATGCAGTAGTTTGTAGCTTATTGGAACATTTGAGCTACAGCTGCAGGATTCTGCTTTGTGCCCCGAAATGCGCTTCTTTCTTTTGGACTGAGCTGCAGTAGGGCTGGGCGATATATCGATATTTAAGATATATCGATATATATTTTTAATGAGATATGGAATTAGACCATATCGCGTATATGGGGATATTTCTAATTCAGATAAGCTATTAAGTTAACAAAAAGAAACAGGTCATCTCAAACTGATTTAAAAAAAGTTTAACTAAGCACTTCAAGATTCTTTTTATTGTTTTTAAATGTTTACATGGCTTGGCACCATTGTACTTGTCTGAGCTCCTGTCTGTCCATGCCCCGTCCAGAGCACTTCGCTCAGCTGACCTGCTCCTTCTGGATGTGCCCAAAACACACATGAAAACCAGAGGAGACAGAGCTTTTGCCGCTGTTGCCCCCGACTGTGGAACGGTCTGCCCCTCAGTACCCGACTCTAAGCAGTTTTAAGTCCTCCCTTAAAACCCACCTGTTTGCACAGGCTTTTCCATTGTTTTGTTTTTGTTTTGTTTTTCTGTTTCATTGTTCTTGCTGTTTTATTATGCCCTGTATTCTTTGTTCTATTTATTATCCTTTTTATGTGAAGCACTTTGGGCAGCTGTGGCTGTTGTAAATGTGCTATAGAAATAAACTTGACCTTGACCTTGACTTTATTTTGTTATCTCTTTATACATAAATGCTTCCCTCAGAAAAAAGATTGACCTATTTTATTTATAGGCTATTTTTATCCAAGACATTTTTTTATTTAAATGTACAGCTTACGGAGCTTTGTTATACAGTTGTAAATGTTTTATAATGAGTTTTCAATATAACTACTTGTATTTGGCTTTGGCTTTGACTTAACATTTCATTTCACTGCTCTCACTTTGGGGAACAAATATCGGGATATATATCGTATATCGATATTCAACCTAAATATATCGGGATATGACTTTTGGTCCATATCGCCCAAGCCTAAGCTGTAGCCTAAGGAGTAACAATGTAAAAAGGAAACATGAGGCTTATTACAACGACCACCGCTCATGCTCTTCATTCATCAGGAGGTAAACACTGTCATATAATGTAAATGTTAAAACGCAGATCAGACGTGGTGTTGTGGCACTTGAGTGTGTGGTTTATGGAAAACTGTTGTTGTTTTGGTGTTAAAGGTGTGCGTGTTGATCTACTGTACCAAAGTAAGCCTGTGTGTAGACTTTTCAAGGTAATTTCGCTTTTGTTTTCAATTTGACATCGACTAAAGGAAGAAAACAAGGCAGCGCGATGTAAAGAGGAACATAATGTGAAGGTTACCACAGAAGTAGCCTGGTTTTACCATCCCCTCGTACTCATTTCGTTTCGTACAGAGGGTCCGGACTTTCTCAATTGAGCTCCCTTATCAGGTGGGAGGGGTGAACTCCTTTGAAACGATTGGATCTGATTTTCGCTAGCGTGTGGTCGTGACGTATGTAGTGCGCCCATGTTGAGTGAAGCAGCTATCATAACTCTATCATAACTCTATCATAACTCTATCATAGCTCTATCATAAGTCTATCATAACTCTATCATAACTCTATCATAACTCTATCATAGCTCTATCATAGCTCTATCATAGCTCTATCATAACTCTATCATAGCTCTATCATAGCTCTATCATAACTCTATCATAACTCTATCATAGCTCTATCATAGCTCTATCATAACTCTATCATAACTCTATCATAGCTCTATCATAACTCTATCATAGCTCTATCATAGCTCTATCATAACTCTATCATAACTCTATCATAACTCTATCATAACTCTTGGGAGCTATTCCTTACGCATTCTAAGGCTTCAGTTATAATTTCTGGATATTTGGGAGCTGAGCCAGAACGGATTGAAGAGCTTCCTTTACGTTCGTATCCGCCGCCATTGCCAAACTACAACCAGCAAATGCGGCGCAAATGCTTGACGTCACCGACAACACCCGCCTCCCCCGCTCGCTGAGTGGTAGGTTGAAATTCAACCGATAAACGCAGCCACTGAGATCAAACCCAGACGTACATGCAGGGAAAATATAATTGACCAGAGTTTACGGATGGCTAAGGCCAGGCTACCACAGAAGAGCAGCGCCCCGATTGCTGCTCGTAATGAACCACGCCACAGTCGGCCTCTTTTTCTTAAATAACGCCCTCTCCCTAGTGAAACAGCCTTTAGCGTAAAACCTGCTCCACATGCAAGATCACGGATTGAGTGGTCTTCACTCATTTAGACTTTTTTTATTGACAACATTTCTGACTACCATCATTTCTGCAGGGTCCACGGTCATCTCGTTTGAAACAAAAGAGTAAAACTGCCATGAGATCAACTTTCTCTAAAATAAAGACAAATGTGTTGAAATGTCTCAAGAACAAGTGAAATAATCTCAGGCAAATGCTCAACTCAATCTTAAAACAACTCTCTGTGCTCAATTTGAGACTTTTAAACTATTCTAGCTCATCCTTTTTTAGAGCGTAACGCCCAAAACTAAGCGTGTGTGCCTCAAACGTCTTTATTCTTCATTTGAATCCAGTCCGGTTCTTCCCGACGCCCCTGACCTCCTCTTTGTTCCCGCTAATTATCCCCCGTTTGTCTGGCTGTTTCTCGCGGAAAGTTCAGAGTTGGTGATTAAAAAGCGCTAATTAGCATCGCGGAGGTTAAACGGCTAACAGCGGATTAGCGCCGATGCTAACGAGGCTAACAGACTTTTTTTTTTTTTTTTTAATGCGCGTGTGATAAAAGAGCGTCAGTAACACGATAAGAGCCGACGCCGCGGGACCAAACGAGCTCTAATCAATTATCTGATACGCATCGTGTTCGCTGCCGCTAATCCAACGCGGAGGTTTGAGGGAATTATTATCAACTGGTTTGTGGAGAAAACTGTGTGGAGGCGACTTACGGAGACGCTGGAGCCAAGGAGACACTTTGGTCGACTCATAAAAGGGAAATGGAAAGTAAAGGGAGGGAGTGAAAAAGCGGCTTCCTTCCCCCATTATTGTCTCTTTCTACAAACTATTTACAGTCTCGGTTTTGCACAGGCCTCTCTTTTTACTGCAAAGAGTTCGCACTGGCCATGAAGGAAACAGCTTTTTCCAAATGTAAAGAAACAGCTGATGAACTAAGGTCTCACCCCGCCTTAACCGGGCAGTTCAGCTTCACCCACATGTTAAAGCTTCTAGACTGGAGCTCACAGGCGATAGGTCAGTGTAACGTTCATAGATATAATACCGTAAATTCTCTAATACTGGCCTGTGTTCCATTACCGGCCGGGTCTCTGACAGTGGCCGGGTTCGTAGCTGGCGGAGGCAAATAAAAGCCGGTCTCTAAAACAGGCCGGGGCTATTATTAGAAACTATAGCGGTAGAAATATTTCCCATGTTTGGAATCTTTCTCATACTCGTGTAAACAATAACTCACGTGCAGGAAGTAAACACAGGGAGCCCAGGCCGAGAGAGGGAACGCTGCGGAGCGGAGCTGATCCAAGCGTAACTTTGACACAGATTTAGCCACTTTTCAAACCTTCTGTGACTATTTTTGGAAACAGGGCAAATGTTGTGTGAGCCTCCAGGGTTTTAATAAAGTCACCATCACGTCCTCAAAGCACATCCAGGGGCTTAGTGTGCAGGTCAGTCCCACGCCTCAAAATAACTCTCAGGTCTGTTTTATGATCGATCACAAACACTAACGCTCCGTCTAAACTCGCCTTTACACCAGATAACAACAAATAATACAGTCCACGGTAAAAAAGAAAGAGAAACCTGCAGTGACATTGATGTAAATGTTGCGCTAACAGCAGTGAAACACTTCCTGTTGTCCCTACAAAATAAAAAGCGTCAATGTTCCAGCCGCTGGGAGAGTGTTTGCAATGTTAATTAATAAATGAACCTAATATTTTAGGTTAGCCTGCATTAAAAACAGCCTGACCCACTCCACAATTATAGAATAATGTTTGAAATATAACTGACCTTGTATCACATGAATTACCGCATTTTGAGGGACTATGTTCTCGCAGATCACTCCGCCGCTGCGTTAGCTTACAGCCACGAAGCTGATGCTGCTCAAATATAAGTTATTTTAAATGATTCTATTAACACAGACATTTATATGGTTAGTCTGGTGTTATAAGTGATTTACCTCAGGTGCACTGTGGAGTGGGTCACACTGTTTTTAATGCAGGCTAACTGATACCATAGAAATGCTTTAGCCTTGCCCTAGCCTAGCGCCACTAGACTCTTCAAATATAAGAACTGCATGAATTTAAGAAACAAATATCTCCAGACATCAACAACACTCTGGATAACTAGGAAATGAGGCCCAATGTCAAAAATCCTGAAATATCCGTTTTAGCAACGTGTAGCCCAAACAATCATTCATATCATTTCCATTCACTGGCAAAAGGAGCAGGTCTGTGCTTCGTCCGTGAAGCAGACACAGGGTAGTTCTGCGAACAGTCCTCAGGTGATTCTAGTGCGGATCGACATGTCAGAGTTTGGAAAGTCTGTAACCGGCGTAATGAAGCGTAAATAAGGTCGACATCGATTGAAAACACAGATCCAGCGCTGAGGGAGAGAGTGCAGCGGCTCTTACCTGCGACAGGCCCAGGTAGATGGAGACGGTCTCGGAGATGTACAGGAAACGACATTCTTTGTTTAGTGCAAAAACGAACCCGTCGAGAGACTGAAACACAAGGACAGGAGGCGGGAGTTAGAAAAGTCACCAAACATTTCCTCAAGTCGCCCTTTAAAACATTTAGACACAAGTGAACAAGGTTTATTCTGACGTTTATCTAGGAAGTGACTCCATCATGTCTGTGTGGCTCCCTGGTCTTTCCCACGCTCATTCATTCACAAATACTGACATGTTTGGTATCTACGTGTAGCAGGAAAGGCTGTGACCGAGATGACGCTGTAATCCAAATATGGTCGTTTCCTTTGTGGGAGACAGTTTGGATTTTTGTTTTGTTTTTATATATTTTCTAAAAAAATTAAAAAATCTTGAAAATTTTGAAAAAAGTTGATTTTTCTTTTTTAATGATGGAACTGTTTAGAAAAGTTAAAAAAAAGTAAACTTTCTAAATTTTTGAAAAAAAACTTTTTTGATGTTGAACGCTAGCCTGGCTAACGCCAGACTGCTGTGTGCGCTCGAATCCTTTCGAACTTCACAACAGTCTGGGGACCATGGCCGACATTTTTCCATGGATTTGGGCACCAATCACAGAACGAGGAGGGACGGTAAGACGATGACGCGCTATTTGACATACGGAAGCTTGTAGTTTGTTTAGGGATAAAAAAATAAAAAAATATTTACGGATCCAACATGACAGCAGCAGACGCGATGCCATCTTTCGATCAAGCTTTAGAACGTGATCTAAATAGTTTAGCTCAAAAGTTTACAGCAGGTACGTCATACGTCATCTGATACCATGATACGATTGGCTATGGCTACGTGCAGACGCATGAGAGACATTTGTATCGCCCAATAAACGGCTATGGACAATCGTAAACCACACCTCTCCTACGAGAAAATGAATTGGTGGTCCCCAGACTAAATATCACTTGTGATTTTAGTCTGGCGTTAGCCAGGCTAGTTGAACGCTGTATCTGAACACTATTCCCTATATAGTGACTATATAGTGGTCACATGTTGTAGGGGCGTCCGAATGTCCAGAGAGAAAAAAGGAGTGCACTCAAAATTTCCAACAATTCATTCTGAAAAGTAGTGAGCAGCGGTGGTCACTACACGGGTCAGTATAGACCACAATGCATTGCGAGAGTCGGAGAAGAACGGCCGACAGCCACAGGTCTTTGAACTAAACAACACGACTGAATGAAATCATCTGTTTCAATCGTGTGTTGTGTATTTATCATGAATAAACGACTTAAATATAAACGGTTACGGTGAAAAATGCTAACGTTAGCTGCTAACCTTTAGCTCGAGCTGTTAAATGACCGATAGCTTCCTCTCGAATAATCCAAGCCATTCATGTAAAATCCATGTGAAATAAAACGTATCTGACTCGTATTTATCCAGTGCCAAAACTGTCGTTCTGTTTCATAAAATAAACGTTTGTAACAATAAATAAATTCAGAAAAAAAAAAAAGTCTGCACGCCGCAGCACGCGTGACGTCACGCAGCTCGGAGAAAGTAGTGGCTTCTGTCCGAATCGCCAACAGAATCAGTGACTATAGAGTCTAGTATATAGTGCGGGCCTATGTAGTGAATGAGGGGTTAGGGACTAGGGTGAACATTCGGACACAGCCGAAATGTTTTGGGGAAAAAAGGAAAATTGTACAGATAAATGTCCTCCAACATGTCTGTGTAAGTTCTCAGTCGTACAGGAGTTGTCCATCTTCAATGAAGGTACTTGAGTCATCTTCTGTACACGGTAGTTAAATTTTATATAGCGCCTTTCTCCCTGCTTTAGGCACTCAAAGCGCTTTACATCAAGGAACCAGTCACCCATTCACACACCAGTGTACGCAGACACTGGAGGCAAGGTGGGTGAAGTGTCTTGCCCAAGGACACAATGACAGTGGGCACCTGCGGGATTCGAACCGCCGACCCTTTGGTCACAAGACGACCCGCTCTACTCTCTGCACCACCGTCGCCCCGACGGTAGTTGAGGTCTCCAAACGTTTCGCCTCTCATCCAAAAGGCTTCGTCAGTGAACAAAGTTACGCTCAGCACGCAGGGAGCGACACATGTCTGTGGCTCCCTGGTCTTTCCCACGCTCATTCATTCACAAATACTGACATGTTTGGTATCCACGTGTAGAAGGAAAGGCTGTGACCGAGATGACGCTGTAATCCAAATATGGTCGTTTCCTTTGTGGGAGACAGCAGCGGCTAAAGACGGGAGGAATATACACATGTGCAGACAAAGGGACTAAACTTTAACAACATCTGCACTTTAGTCGCTCCATAAGACTCTACACTTTACAGTAGTTTAACCTCTTGAGCCTCGGCTTTACCCAAATCTAAAAGCTTCTTCAACAAAGTCTCAAAAGAGCGACAAAAACGTGACAAAAAGTGATGACAACGTGGCAACAATGTGAGGAAAAAGATCAGTTTAGATGAGGTTTGTAGGTCTTAGCTTTCAAATGAGGCGTTAACACTGGCCTATAGGCTGTCACCTTTTAGATTTAGGTAAAGAGTTTTTAGATTTGGGTAAAGAGTTTTTAGATTTGGGTAAAGAGTTTTTAGATTTGGGTAAAGCCAAACGGGAGTAAATGCGCTCAGTTCAGGTGGGGGTTAAGAGATTAAACAGTAAAGCTCCAGCGTTTAACGAAGATGAAAGATTGAAAGGCTTTCTACGCCAGGCGGATTTGAAATGCCATTTGAATGCACAGATACTAGATCCTCAAATGTCACAAACAGCTACAACATTCCACACACAGCGATTTGTGGGAATGTTGCCCCGAGTTACAGAAACAGGGCCTTAAATCTGGTCTGGAAAGCTGTGTGAGCTGAATGACACCAATGACGCTGCTGGTTTTGCACAGTTGAGCGTGTTTTAGACCAAGGGTTCCCAAACCTGTCAGGCCACGACCCCCAAAATCACTCAACAAACAACTCAGGACCCCTTCTGTAAAATGTGAACAGCATTTATAATTATTTCACCTCCAACCCCAGCCTTAAAGTGCATATGACAGAGTTTAATGCTCTTGAAAATATGACTTATTTAGATGGATTACATCAGTTGCATAGTTTTCATTTTTTTTCAGTGAAGCAGCAATTTTAATGAAGAAATGTTGGGCAGAAAAGTTATTTTTATTTGAATTTTTAAGCTGCTGACAGGAAGTGACATAAAAGAAGGAAACATTCCATAGCAGTTTGACTCATTCATTCATTTTGCTTAATATTGCACTGTTCTATGTACTTTTTTTCCTACTCAACCGAATGTGCCTTGAAAGGCTGTGAACTGTTAAGAGCCTTACAGTTTGTAAATGTTAAATAAAAAAAAATTAAAAAAATGTTTGACTCATTCATTTCCCATTGACTTAACATGGTCGGCACGGCAACAGTTTACAATTGTTTACCTTCTTCGATGGCACTTCCTGTCGGTGTCCAATAAGGAAGTGAAAACATAAACATCACAAAAATGGTCAAACTAAAGAAAACTGGGAATAATCTTTAGCAAAATCTTAAATATAATCGTGTTAACTGTGTTTTAGCAAAAATTGCACTTTAAAGCTTCTCGGCTGGAGCCTATAGGCCAGTGCAGCCATTCCCAAAGTCCGGGACATCGCGGGCCCCTTATTGTTCCAAAATTCTCCCGGTGCCCCCAATAATAATAGACTCTATTCAAAGGAATTTGTAAATATTTTGCAGCTAAAATTACATAAAGCAACATCTAGCTATGACGGTATAGGCTAAATACTGGTTTAAAGTAGTACACTTTAGCAAATAAGTGTATTTTTCCATTTAAAATATATTGTTTTTCAATGTACTTGTTTTGCAGACAACCTTTGGGGGGCCCCCTGCAGTGCCTCTGAGGCTGGACCCCACTTTGGGAACCACTGGGCCAGTGTAATGTCTCATTTGAAAGCTCAGACCTACAAAATTGATCTTTTTGCTGTGTGGTCATCGTTTATTTGTGTTCATTATTTCTCAAGGCTATTTTGTCGCTTTTTTGTCCAATTTTTGTAACTTTTTTGTCGTGTTTTCATTGTCGTGTTTTCATTGCTTTTTTTTCCGAGTTTGAATCACATTTTCGTTGCTATTTTGATGCTTTTTTGTTGTTGTTGAAGCTTTTAGATTTGGGTAAAGCCAAAGTGAGTAAGAGGTAAATGGTTTCCTGCTCTTCCTCCTCCTTTCAGAGCACAGTTGTTTTTCTCTCTCTCGTCTCTCGGGTTTGTTTTTCTCGGCGCTGACCTTCACAGACCTCGGCGACCTTGGACACGACGCCCGCTGCACAAACACAAACAAACTATAACGTGAACTCTCCCAGCGGCGCCGCCTCCCTCGCCCTCCCTCCCTCGCCCTCCCTCCCTCCCTCCCTCCCGCTCGCCCCGACGCCCTAATCCAAGATAATCCCACAAATGACATCACCTGCACCTGGAGCGCAGACAAAATCACCGCCTTCTGATCAGATTCTTACGTTCAGAGCTGCAGGAGAGACACGACCTACAGACCAGAGTTTACACATGTTTAACAAGAAGAAGAAGAAGAAGAAGAAGAAGAAGAAGAAGAAGAAGAAGAAGAAGAAGAAGAAGAAGAAGAAGAAGAAGAAGAAGAAGAGCGAGTCGGGCCACGAGAGGGGAGGAGTTTACAGAGCCTTTTCCACAAAACCTTTCTTTTAACTCATTGAGCCATTTTCAAATCAGAGAGCTCCCACTGCCAGAGGTTTTTCAGGATTTTGACTGTTTTTCCAAGACCCACACAAATTGAGTTCTAGGTCTATGTCAACACCAAACCCACAAATAGAAAGACTAGACTCTCTTCTTTCATCTAAAAACAAGAGTTTGTTTGTACCTCTTTCCATTCTTTAGTAACTGTCTGTAGAAAATAGGTGACATTTAGAGATATTAAAGTAAGTACTAAGTAACTTGTTTACCATAACCACCATTTTTGCTAAAACACAGTTAACACGATTATATTTCAGATTTTGCTAAAGATTATTCCCAGTTTTCTTTAGTTTGACCATTTTTGTGATGTTTATGTTTTCACTTCCTTATTGGACACCGACAGGAAGTGACATCGAAGGAGGTAAACAATTTTAAACTGTTGCCGTGCCGACCATGTTAAGTCAATACGTTTGTTAAGTGGTGACGTCACGACTTCCGCTTCCGGGTCCTGGCAGACGGGCAAATATGCGAGAAAAAAACATAAAAAATTCTTAAAAACAACCATCAATATTTGTGAAACTCAACAGAGAGTTACTGAAGCTACTTATTTCTCAGACTCATTAGCCAAAAATGCTGCACCTACTGCTAAAAAAGTCATATTTACTAAAGTCGCTACTTCCGGGGTTAGCGTAGCTGCTGCACCGTTAGCATTTTTCTCGGCTAACCCAGAAGTACCGATTTTGGTAAATATGACTTTTATAGCAGTAGGTGCAGCATTTTTGGCTAATGGGCCTGATAAATAAGTATGTTCAGTAACTCTCTGTTGAGTTTCAGAAATATTGATTGTGGTATTAAAGAGTTTTTTGTAGTTTCTCGCACATCTGCGGACCCGGAAGTAGAGCTGTGACGTCACCACTTAACAAACGTATGGGAAGTGAATGAGTCAAACTGCTATGGAATGTTTCCTTCTTTTATGTCACTTCCTGTCAGCAGCTTAAAAATTCAAATAAAAATAACTTTTCTGCCCAACATTTCTTCATTAAAATTGCTGCTTCACTGAAGAAAATGATAACTTTGCAACTGATGTAATCCATCTAAATAAGTCATATTTTCAAGAGCATTAAAATCTGTCATATGCACTTTAACCCCCACCTGAACCAAGCACATTTTCCACTTTACCCAAATCTAAAGCTTCTTGAAGTGTGAAAATAGCGACAAAAAGAGACGAAAACGAGGATGAAAATGCAATGAAAGAGTGAAAAAAGTGATGTAAATGTGTGACAAAAATATGATGAAAACCAAACAAAAACGTCAAAAGAGCAACAGAAAAGTGACAAAAATTTCACAAAAAAGTGACAAAAAGCTAGGGCTGAACGATATGGACAAAATTTCATATCTCAATATTCATGCCACATATCTCGATATCGATACGATACGATATAACTATGGGTGAAAAACAAGCATTTTTCAGAAAAATAAAAACATAATAACAAAGAGTGCAGTTTTATTGATGAAAATCTATATCGTTTATATCTTGCTTTTTCCGATTTTAATGTTTTGAAAGTTCATATCTCGATATCAATACGGTAACGATATATCTTTCAGCCCTACAAAAAGCAATGAAAATGTGGCTAAAATATGACGGAAACCCGAGGAAAGAGCTCCATCTAGATACATATTGTAGATCTTAGCTTTCAAATGAGGCGTTAAACTTGCCTTATGGATTTGGGTAAAGCTGAACTAGAGAAATTACACCCGGTTAAGGCGGGGGTTAAAAACTTAATAAATCTTTTCCGTAGTCCCTCTGGGGCTAATACAAGTGTTAATGGGATGATTGGAGGGTCTTTCATCTCCCCCTAGTGTCTCTGGACAGAAAACCATAATTACAACTTTCCTGCCACCGGGTCGGAGTCACCAATACACACTAATGGAATCACGAAGAAGAAGCTAACAGGCTAACGGGCAAAGCTAACTGCGGGCTAGCGCCACTTAAACAGTATTTACAGCCAAGTTTGAGTAAAAAAAAAAAAAAAATTCCATTGTGTAACTGGATGAACAATATCCCTCTGTCCCTTTGTCTTTTCTGTCAGCGTAGTATTTACTCTCACGGACAATTAATGAGTAAAAAATATAAAATGCTACGACACCTGCAGTGACGCTCATGGCCTCTAGGGGCAAGAGTTACTTAGTACCGCTTTAAATTGAATCTTCTGCAAGTTTTTTTCATTTTATGTTTACATGATGAAAATAAGGTGTTTTATTTTGTGACATATTAGTTACAGAGACTTTAACAGCGGGATCATGTTTAGTTTGAAAAGAAACAGTTTTAGTGGAAAAACCTGTAAACAAAAAGAAATAATAATCAAATTTCTCCTTCAGTTATTAAAAAATCCCAAAGAGACCAAACTGGCCCAAAACCTAAAATATCGAGTTTTGCTGCAGTGTCTCGCCTTAAAGGGATATTTCAGGATTTTTGACATTGGGCCTCATTTCCTAGTTATCCAGAGTGTTGTTGATGTCTGGAGATATTTTTTTCTTAAATTCATGCAGTTCTTATATTTGAAGAGTCTAGTGGCGCTAGGCTAGGGCAAGGCTAAAGCATTTCTATGGTATCAGTTAGCCTGCATTAAAAACAGTCTGACCCACTCCACAGTGCACCTGAGGTAAATCACTTATAACACCAGACTAACCATATAAATGTCTGTGTTAATAGAATAATGTTTGAAATATAACTGACCTTGTATCACATGAATTACTGCATTTTGAGGGACTATTTTCTCGCAGATCACTCCGCCGCTGCGTTAGCTTACAGCCACGAAGCTGATGCTGCTCAAATATAAGTTATTTTAAATGATTCTATTAACACAGACATTTATATGGTTAGTCTGGTGTTATAAGTGATTTACCTCAGGTGCACTGTGGAGTGGGTCACACTGTTTTAATGCAGGCTAACTGATACCATAGAAATGCTTTAGCCTTGCCCTAGCCTAGCGCCACTAGACTCTTCAAATATAAGAACTGCATGAATTTAAGAAAAAAATATCTCCAGACATCAACAACACTCTGGATAACTAGGAAATGAGGCCCAATGTCACGTTACGCCGGTGATCTACAGGCTTCAAACTGACAAATGTAAAAATAATATTCCCGTTCACTCGCTGCGTCTGTTTGAATTACGAAACACGTTTTCTCTCGTGATTCCAGACTTTGTGTGAAATAAGCGTTTTTCTTTCTTTCTCCGTTTCCTTGTTTCCGCGGCGATATTGTCTCCTCAGAGTCTCTTTCTAATAGAACCAAACATTTCATTACGCGACAAACGCCGTCTCTTTCTGCCTTTTTTTCCCCCGTCTTCAATAAAGCGGCAGCGAAATAAATAAAGGCACAATCAAAATCGCAATTACCTGGCGCGTGGTAAACACGGCGGCGGCTCGTTAGCATCCGCCGCCCGTACAGTCGCATCCAAAGCAATTTCCGCTTATTTATCTTAGCCGCCGCCGCGCGTAAATAACGGCCGGGGCATGCAGGCAATTAGCATAATTAGCCGGCGTGCGCGGCTCTCGGACCTCGGCGCTCTGGAGCTCAGGGCAGAGAGAGAGAGAGAGAGGTTTAATTCATCTGCGCCTTTTGTTTGTGTCTCTGTGTTTTCCGACGCTGTGTCCTTGGTCCGAGAATTAACAGGCGGAACGCACACGAGCGGCGTCCGCGCAGCGCAGGGAGAGCGGAGCGGGCGAGGCGGTTATTAATATGGAAATGAGAGAGAGAGGGGGGAGAGAGAGGGGGGAGAGAGAGGAGTGAGAGGAGAGAGAGGAGAGAGAGAGGAGTGAGAGGGAGGGGAGGAGAGAGAGGAGAGAGAGAGGAGAGAAGGAGAGAGAAGGAGAGAGAGAGAGGAGAGGGGGGAGAGAGAAGGAGAGAGGAGGGAGAGAGGGGGGAGAGGGGGAGGAGAGAGAGGAGAGAGAGAGGGAGAGGAGGGAGAGAGAGGGGGAGAGAGGGGGGAGAGAGGGAGAGAGAGGGAGAGAGAGGAGTGAGTGAAAGAGGAGGGAGAGAGGAGAGAGAGGAGAGAGAGGGGGGGAGAGAGGAGAGAGGGGGGAGGAGGGAGAGGAGGGAGAGAGAGGGGGAGAGAGGGAGAGAGAGGAGCGAGTGAAAGAGGGGGGAGAGAGGGAGAGAGAGGAGCGAGTGAAAGAGGAGGGAGAGAGAGAGAGAAGGGAGAGAGAGGAGTGAGTGAAAGAGGAGGGAGAGAGAAAAGGAGAGGGAGCAGCAGGTCGGAGGTGGACTCGGAGGAGGATGTGGTGGATCTGTGGATCGCTGTGAGGCTTAAGTGGGATTTCATCACAAACAAACGGCTCTGATTGAATCAGAGGAAACTCAGACGAGGCGGATCCTGCTCCGGAGCTCAGACGCTGAACACTGTACGCCCGGGACAGACCGTGATCTGAAGCTGAACACGGTCTGTCCCGGGACGACAGGGATAAAAAAAAAACTTCAGGACAGAAGCGTTCACATAACCGCCGCAGACATCAGGGGTCACCTTAACCCTAACCCACCCACAACTTTCCTAAAACTCCATTACAAATAAATATATTTTCATCTTTTTTTGTCGTATTTCATGTTTGTTCAACAACAAGAAAAGACATTACTTCACAAATCTAAGTCGTAGTTTGGTCGTGGCTTGTCACCGCTGCTGCTGTAAATAGTTTGCTGTAATAAAGTAACAAAAAAGTCCTCCTCTCCTCTCAGTGAAGCTCCAAAAGTAGAAATCTGAAGAGGAATATTTGAGCTTAAGGCGAGACACTGCAGGTGAATCAGGGAAAACAAATACATGTAGAGATATCGATTTGAAACTTTTTCTGAACATTACTGATGTAAATATGAGAAAAAATGTATTGCAATTTTATGTTTTCATATAAAAATAATGTTGTGCATGAAAATGGCCAATATTGCCTGTATTTTGGGCAACGAAATCTAAATGGACAGACCCAGATTAAAATGTATGGTTTTATTTTATTGACATTTTAGTAACAAACTTTTTTTTAGATGGATTTTGGATATTGTTTAGTTTTTCAATTAAAAAAATCTGTAAAAACTCAACTTCAGCCTTGTTTTTTGGGGGTTCATTAAAAAGATATTAAAAAATCCCTCTGAAAAAAACTTGAAATATTGTTAAGTCCAAGACTGGAAAGTTTGGAGTCTGTCTGAGCGACTATAAGGGCTCACGAGTTGCATGAGTGGAGCAAAAGCCTAATTTAGAGAAAACTGGCCTCTTCGCTCTTCTGTATCTGGCGTCTCCCAGGAGGAAACATACCATATTTGGGTGATAGCGTCATCGCGGAGCCTTCAGGACACGTGGATGTAAAATCTGTCAATATTTATGAATGAATATCCGTGGGAAAGACGGCTTTTCATAGAGGCGGAGCTGCTACTTCCGGGTTATCTCTGCCTCACTCGCGACAAAACTTCATAAAATAAGCATCATGTGGGGTAAGTTTTTTCATTTTTATTCTCTGACATGAAAACTATTAGGGCTGAACGATAAATCGCATTTGCAATTTTATCGCGATATTACACTACGTGATTTGGGCCCATGCAGCTGATGGCCGCGGCCTATAGAAGTGAATGTAGCTCCACCGCAGGCTTTTGTTTACTTCTCAGTCTACTTAAGGTGCGCGGTAGATCGTGGATGTGAACATATCAGCGTTTATAATGCAGTAGAAGGACTATTGCTTTTTCCTCCGTTAGCATCGCGTTAGCTGCAGCGCTAATCCTCTGATGCACTGATCTCAGAAACTCTCCTCCGGATTCACACGTCTGTGCCTCCACAGAGATGAAGCTGAGCCTGTGCTGCTTGTTAAGAGTAAAGAGTCCTTTGTGACTCACTTTTGGAGGCTTATGTTTGGGAATGTTTTGGATAAAGATAAGAACTTATCTCACAACTACTGACTAATACACAAGAGCAAATAGCAAGAAATTATTTGGGCTATTTACAAAAAAAATCAGTATAAGCTTATTGTAAATTATGTAAATGGCTATGTGGACTATTTTGAATTATATTCCATATGATTATAAAGGACTTAAGAGTAAGTAATACTTTATTAAGTCAGTTGTAAATATTTAAAGGAATAGGCCACCGTTTTTACATACTGAGATATGTTCTTACCTGAGCTTAGTTCATCTGTACCTGTCTGGTCTCCACGTGTGCCTTCAGTAACGTAAACACAGCACAGACGGCGTTAGCATTTAGCCTCTCTCTTCTCCTCTATAGCTCCAAACGAGGTGAAGATAGAAGCTACCAAACTCTTCCACGTTTTCCCTATTTAAATATGGTTACGTGAAGTGTTACACTATAAAGTATAATTACACAAAATTAAACAATGTGGATTTTCTAAGCGGATAAAAAGGGGAACTATATTGTAAGGCGTAATAATACCAGGAGTAATTCGACATCCGCACAGTAAAGTGAAGATATCACTGCGCGGATGTCGAACTATACCTGGTATTATTACGCCTTACAATATAGTTCCCCTTTTTATCCGCTTAGAAAATCCACATTGTTTAATTTTGTGTAATTATACTTTATAGTGTAACACTTCACGTAACCATATTTAAATAGGGAAAATGTGGAAGAGTTTGGTAGCTTCTATCTTCACCTCGTTTGGAGCTATAGAGGAGAAGAGAGAGGCTAAATGCTAACGCCGTCTGTGCTGTGTTTACGTGACTGAAGGCACACGTGGAGACCAGACAGGTACAGATGAACTCGTCTAAGCTCAGGTAAGAACATATCTCAGTATGTAAAAACGGTGGCCTATTCCTTTAATTGTATTGCAACAAAAAGTCATTAGTGGAAAATCGCAATAAATCGAAATCGCAATATTGATTGAAAAAAATCGCAATATTGATTTTTGGCAACATCATTCAGCCCTAAACACTTTGTAAAGGGAAGAAACTAGATCTCGCCTTAAGTTATCAAAGCCTTCTACGTTTTCTCCTTAACATCTTAGTTTTAACTCTGTCAGAGTAAAAAACAGCCCAAACTCTCTCTTTACGATCTTTATTCTCTGTCAGAGATTTATCCAGGAAGTAACTCCAACATGGCGCTTATTTATTCACAAATACTGACGTGTTTGGTATCCACGTGTAGCAGGAAAGGCTGTGACCGAGATGACGCTGTAATCCAAATATGGTCATTTCCTTTGTGGGAGACAGGACAAAGGAAATATCGAATTACAAAGTTTTTTCTACAGGGATTTTTCAATGGAGCTTCGAACCCAGTAAAACACACTAAAGTAGATATTTTAACAGATTTTTTCACTCATAAACAGCTTCTAAACACGCTCCAAAACCCCTCAGAGCAAACCTTAGCACTAATATCTAAAGAACACAGTAACCGCAGTAAAGTGAACCCGGTTTAGTCCCGGTTTCGGCCTCATTAGCCTCCCCTCTCCCTCACGTCCCTAATATCAGATTGCGGTGTGAAGTTTACTGCTCTCTAAGCGCCGCGCGGAAAATCCATTCGATAAAAATGAAAATATCTCCTGAGAGAGAGAGCGAGAGAGGGAGCTCGCCCTCTTACCGGCGCGGACGTCTAAATCCGAGCGTTCAGACACTAAAAGAAAGAATTGCAATTGATTACCGCGCCGTTCCCGCCTCCGTGAGATTACTCTTTCGATCCGCGGGCCCCAAACATCGATTCTCCGGCGCCACAACAAGCTCTCAGCACCGCGGACAGCGCCCCCGCCTCTAAACGCCGCCGAGAGGACTTAATGAGGGGGAGAGGGGGGAGAGAGGGGGGAGAGAGGGGGGGAGGCGCTGTCCGCGGTGCTGAAAGTGTTGTTTGGTAAAGTTTCATCTATTTAGAGCTAATTTAGTGGTAGCTTTGGCTGCAGCTCGATTCAAAAGCCGATAACCGTGATGAACCACAGAGACGTCTCCAAACGGCTGTAACCAGGAGACCGTGTACAATTACAGCGCAATTACAGGCGGCATGGTAGCACAGTGGTTAGTGCTTGTGCTTCACAGCTAGAAGGTCCCTGGTTCGATTCCCACCTGGACGGGGCCTTTCTGTGCGGAGTTTGCATGTTCTCCCCGTGTCTGCGTAGGTTTCCTCCGGGTACTCCAGTTTCCCCTACCACTAAAACATGTACAATAGGTCAGGATGAATGAGAGTGTGTTTGAGAGTGCGAATGGGGGACGACGGATGGAAATTAGCCCAAGGCTACAATCCGGTGTGGCTTGTTTACATGCATGATACCCATGTATGTTCATTAACATGCACTGTCCCGACCAAATAAACCAATAAATAAATATAATCACCATGACAACACGAGTGTGGAATTCTTTTAAGTCTTGGGTTTGTGATTGACGTCTTTATTTGACTTTCTTTTAAAGGTCCTATATCATGCAAAATCGACTTTTGGAGCTTGTAACCATGTTGTTTTGCTATTTCCTGATCAAAAACACCCCAGAGCGGTTTTTGGCTTCATTCACACAGTTCTAAGTAATCCTCCTGAATCCTGCTCTCTGAGCAGCTGCTCCACCCTCTCCTGGTAAACCACTGAGCTGTTCAGTTGTGTCGTCACAAAGGAACGGAAGTGCTCTACGTCTGTAATGTAATGCCTTACGGCCTGGTTTTAATTTATAAAACAGCTTTTTCATTATTTTTGTTGTAAGAGAGAAATAAAAAATAAAAAATAAAAAAAAAGTCTCTGGAGAGTAAACAAACGCACCCCCGGAGGATCCGAACAGAAGTCATGTTTGTGGAGACTGAGCTCTTTCTAACCTACTCTGGACACGCCTGTTCTTTTTTCTTACCCAACGATAATGTCACGGGTTCGCATTTGGCTACGAGAGGAACAGTACTATTCAACCTTCCTAAAGAAGAGTGCACTCGCCAGAAGTTGGAATTTCTTTCCGGGATTCAGCGACGATATCAACCAACCTGATGGATGCTTGGTGAACCTTGGCCAGAATCAAAGTGGATTCACTTTTATAACCAACGCGATCTCATAACCCGATGGGGAGGCCAGACTGAGCGGTGAGTCAATCAAAACACGTGTTAGCATGTGTGTGTTAGCGTGTGTGTTAGCGTGTGTTAGCATGTGTGTTAGCATGTGTGTTAGCCATTTATGAAACTGTGTTGCACATGTCAACTCCTTATAACTGCATTATGTAAAGTAACTTTTACTTTTACTTTACAAGGCGGCACCGTAGTACAGCGGTTAGCGCTCGTGCTTCACAGCTAGAAGGTCTGGGTTTGATTCCCACCAAGGCCGGGGCCTTTCTGTGTGGAGTTTGCATGTTCTCCCCGTGTCTGCGTAGGTTTCCTCCTGGTACTCCGGTTTCCCCTACCACTTAAAACATGTACAATAGGCCAGGATGAATGAGAGTGTGTTTGAGAGTGCGCATGGGGGACGACGGATGGAAATTAGCCCAAGGCTACAATCCGGTGTGGCTTGTTCATTAACTTGCACTGTCCCTACCAAATAAAACCAATAATAAACTTCACTTTTTGCAGCGACATTTATATTCATAATACTGCAAATGTGGAATGAGTGGACAGAGGGGCGGAGTTAACTGAATCAAAGCGTCTTGTCTTCCGGGTTTGGAAAATACCTCCAGAAAATACTTATATTTCTCTCAAAAATGAGTACTCCATAGTGATAGAGGTACAATATATCATATAAATGCCTATACTTTACTTTGGAATGGCTAAAATAGCAGGATACAGGTCCTTTAATTTAAAAGATTTTGAAAAGGAGCAGGAGGAAGTTAAGCTCAAGCCTTCCCACTCTTACTCTCAGGCCTTGTGTACGAAATGCGCGGTATAAATAAAGTTGCCTTGCCTTACTAGGGATGCACCGATATCCGATATTGGTATCAGATATCGCAGCCGATACTGGAAAAAAATCTGTTATTGGGTATTGGCTACAAATATAAATACTGAACCAATCCTGTATTTTAAAAACACACCGACTAAAGTGAATATGGACATGCACCTCTTTCTGAAGCTCAGAACCTAGAGGATTCAGTCGCTATTTTTGATCGCGGCGCAAAATGCTATGGCTAGCAACAGCATGCTAAAGCTAACTGCAGCTAATCAAGGCTGGGTCAGAAACTATGAAATGCTGTTAAAGAATAACTGATCTAACATATTTGTAATTCTCAGATCACTTCATGAGAGCTGTTTTATTTGTAACCTAAATAGAAATCATAAATAAAAAACACAGTTTACCTTTGTCCCTGTGAAGCTCATAACCAGGTGCTCGACTTTTCACACAAACCAAATCATATAAAATATCCTTTATCCTTCAGCGTTTTCACCTACAAAAACATACTGTATATTTTTGTATTTTCTTATGAATTAGTATAAGAAAGATTTTCAAATCATCATCTCTCAAATCATCATTCATCCTGTTCCGCAAATCAACTACTTTATGAAGATAATCTACAAGCTACTGCTAACAAACACATTTAGTCTCCACTTCGTAAACAGCTGCAGCTGAAGTATCTGCCCCCACCCTTCCTCAAGGATCAGGCAAATGGCTCATTAGACACATTCGCTAATGCTAACACGGATAGTGCTAACACGGATAGTGCTAACACGGATAGTGCTAACACAGATAGTGCTAACACGGATAGTGCTAAACGGATAGTGCTAACACAGGTAGTGCTAACACAGGTAGTGCTAACACAGATAGTGCTAACGCAGCTTGCTAACGTCCACAGCAGCTCACAAACACACTCACACTCGGTCATGAACTTCTCATCACTAGTGTTACTGTCCCTCCTCTTTCCTTTTTCCAGTGAATCAACTCTGACTAGATTTATATTCAAGCTTGATCTGGGTGAAAGGAATTATCTTTTAAAATTCAAACTATAATGTTTTGTAATGACAAATGAACAAAAGGAAAAAATATTATGTCAAAGCAAGAATAGGATTCACCAAGATTTTCCCGAGTTAAAAAAACCTTCCAAAGCCTATTGTAACTTCTTCTTTCCATCGACTAATAACTCCTGCTCTTCGGTCCTGCCCTCCCCCCTGTCTCCCCCTCTCTCCCCTGTCTCCCCTGTCTCCCCCTCTCTCCCCTGTCTCCCCCTCTCCCCCCTGTCTCCCCCCCTCCCCCCTCTCTCTCGTATCGATTGTTTACCCGCCACTTTCCCTCTCGACCTTTTCCTCTCGCTCAGAGTGAGGGGCCTGACCTTTTTATCTCCGATCGTTGTCAGACAGGAAACAGTTCAGCGCGGGCAGGAAGTGCCGTGATGAGGCCCGTGATTGGCAGACGCTGCAGTCACGTGACCAGAAACGAGGGAAGCAGATGGGAAACAGACCGTGACTCTCTCCTTCTCACGGTTCATGGGTTCAAACATTTCCCTTAAAAAGACTCTTTAAACACCAGAATATATGTTTTATCCTTAATCAGGAGCAAAGGGCGGATGTATTCAAGACGTTCATGTTTAGTCGCTGATTCAGAGGGAGCTCGTTTGAAAGAGCAACTAGGTCTCTGGTTCGATTCCCACCTGGACGGGCCTTTCTGAGGAGTTTGCATATTCTCCCTGTGTCTGCGAGTCCTCGGTTTCCCCTACCACTAAAAACATGTACAATAGACCAGGATGAATGACAGTGTGTTGGTGAGAGTGAGAGTGGGACGACGAATGGAAATTAGCCCAAGGCTATAATCCGGTGTACACTGTCCCGACCAAGCCAATCAATAATAATCAATGCCACAGAAAAAGTTACTTAGTTACTTTACTGATTACTTGATTTTAAAAGTAACTTTATTAGTTACATTAATCACATCACATCAGCTCATCCGCCTCAAAATGTAAATGACAAAAGGTTTTGCGTTACTGAAGTGCAGTTTAACATGAACATGATTCAGAACGTGACGTATTTCCATCGAGACTCGTCTTCAGGATGAACATTATGTTTCTCTGAAGGAAAATGACAGAACTTGGAAAGTAACTTTAATCTGACACTGATCTGGAAAAAGGCCCTCTACAACTGGCCCGCTCTACACCTGGCTTTTTAACGCACTAATAAATGTACATAATAATATTCACGGAGTATAATATGTATATTAATCTGTCTTTTTAACATAAAACTAGTGACTTTTGGTAATGCTAACAGTGTTACCATGGTAACCATCTGAAAGAAATGTAATGATCTCCTTTTGTTAATTGCTTTGTACTAGACTTCAAGTAGTAGACTACTTGAAACTAAATTACTTGTTGTAATTGTGCTTCTTTTCTGTTGATGTACGAACACTTCAAACAGTGTTTTGTAAGTTATAGTTCTTTGTAAATAGTTTGTAAGTATGTAGCATTATCATAGTTGTTTTGTAATTAGTTGTTACGTAATCAGTATTGCTCTGTTTTGGGGTATGGTCGGATGCTGTGGGTGTGTAGCGTCTATTTTGTTTTATTTTGTTTTGCTGTTGTTTCCTTGTTGATATTTTGTTCCTTTGTTGTTCCACTATGTTATGATTTTAACTGTATTGATTTTTATTGATTTTTATTATAAGCTCTTGCTTCGGCCCACTCCTTTTGAGCAGTGTTTGCTGCTCAAATAAACAAATAAACTAAACTAAACTAAAAGGAACGATTACTCGTTACTGAATAAAGCAGAGTAACTCGTTACTGGCATCACTGATAATAATCAATAATAATCATAATCAAAACTCTGCAACATAAACTATATGAAATATGATCCAAGGTGCACAAACTTGTGACCAATGTTTCTCAGCCCTGAGGCTCTGACTGAGCTCTTTCCAAAACAACAGAAAGTGTCGATCACTTTCGGTTCCTGAGATATCGGCCGATAATCGATATTGTAAAATAAACGGATATTCCATTGCGGTTGTAGCTTACTCTCTCCAAAAGTCCAAATAAAATAACTGCACTTTATGCTTTGTTGTACAGCACTTTAGCACGTTGGGCAAACGTAGCAGCTTTTAAATGTGCTGTAAATAAAGTTGATAAATAAAGTATGATTTTAAACAAAGCTTCACTCTGGCCTCATGTTTCATGTTTCTTCGTTTTGTTTTTTAAAACCATAACGAAACCTGAGGGGAAAACCAGGACAAACGAGTGTTTCCACCTCAGCAGGACATCACTCCATCTCATGTTTATTTCACCAAAATACTTCTATAATACAAAACCCACCACCTGATGAAAAAGGTTTAGTTTCTTCTAAATCAATTGAAACATGGGCTCGTTTCTCAGACGTAAATCTGTCCTGACAAAGCGGAGCCTAAACCGGAGAGAGGGTTAAACACGGAGCTCACAGAGCGCCAGGAGCACGCCATTCGTCTTCATTTACTCCGACCGCCGCCGTGCATTCTGATACAGCGAGCGCAGGGGACACGGGGGAGACGGGAGAGAGGGGGGAGACGGGGGAGAGACTGGTTTAAATATTTGTCTTGTTTAACGACAGCAGAGCAGCAGGTCCTTAACGTCTTAGTTTTAACGTTAGAGAAAAAAACAAACCAAACTCAGCGACTATAGACACACATACGTTTATTCATCCTGGTGGATTTGTTTGGCCATTTCTCAAAGAATATGAATGAACTCATTTCAAATCCTCAGAACAAAATAAAATTTGTTCTTGCGTCTTGTGGAGAATGAACAGGCCTTAAGGTCTCAGTTTTAGTTCTGCTGGACCTGAGCGCTGCCTTTGACACAGTGGACCACGGGATCTTACTTCACAGGTTAGAAAACTGGGTGGGAATCTCTGGTACTGCTCTAAACTGGTTCAAGTCCTATCTCGAGGATAGGACGTACTTTGTCGAAATTGGCAACTGTGTCTCAGACAAAATCGCCATGACCTGTGGAGTCCCCAGGGGTCAATCTTGGGACCCCTCTTATTCAACCTGTACATGCTTCCATTGGGTCAGCTAATAAACAGCAACAATGACACTCAGATCTACGTGTCACTGACGGCAGGTGAACATGGGCCTGTAGATACACTCTGTCACTGCATCCAACAGATCAGTTTGTGGATGCAAAACAACTTTCTCCAACTAAACTCAGACAAAACTGAGATCATTGTCTTTGGCCCACAGACACAAAGACAAAGTGTTATCAGTCACCTTGAGTCTCTCGCTCTGAAACCAAAAAATCAGGTTAGAAATCTCGGAGTAATCATGGACTCAGACCTGAACTTAAACAGCCACATCAGAGCAATAACATCATCAGCTTTTTACCATCTGAAGAACATTAAGATCAGAGGAATAGTGTCAAAACCAGACTTAGAGAGACTCATCCATGCATTTGTCTCCAGCAGGTTAGACTACTGTAACGGCTGCTCACTGGCCTTTCTAAACGAGCTGTTAGAGCTGCAGAACATCCAGAACGCTGCTGCTCGAGTCCTGACAAGAACCAGGAAATACGACCACATTAGTCCAGTGCTCCGGTCTCTGCACTGGCTTCCTGTCACTCAGAGAATAGAATTTAAAACAGCTCTGCTTGTTACAAGTCTTTTCATGGTTTAGCACCAAAGTCCATCTCTGACATGTTAGAGCCGTATGAACCATCTCGGGCCCTGAGAACTTCAGGGAGGGGTCTCCTGGTGGTTCCCAGAGTCAATAATAAACACGGTGAGGCTGCGTTTCAGTTTCATGCAGCTAAAATCTGGAACAGTCTTCATGAGGATGTGAGACAGGCCTCAACTCTGACAATGTTCAAATCCAGGCTGAAAACAGCTCTTTTTACCCGTGCATATGAAAACTGAAAGTATTTTATCTGCACTCTTGCCTTTTACTGTCATTGATTAACTTTATGTTGATGTTTTACTGATTGATTTTTATCTGTTTTCTTGTAATTTTCTGCAACTGTGAAGCACTTTGAATTGCCTTGTGTGTGAATGGTGCTCTACAAATAAACTTGCCTTGTGTTTTGGATCATTGTCTTGTTGGAACATCCGAGTGGCAACTTTATTTATTACACGAGGCAACATTTCTGGAACAAAATTTCTGGAACAAAATGTAACTTTTTTGGTCACAACCATAAACGTTACGTTTGAAAAGGAGTCAACAAGGCCTGTGATGATCCGTGCACCATTCCTACTGTGACATATGGAGGTGTTTTTCTGATGCCACTGGCTCCTGCAGAATACAGTGAAGGTCCTGTTAGTTTCCATCTCCTTTCCCTCTCTCCTCTCTCCTCTCTCTCCTCTCTCTCTCTCTCTCTCTCCCCTCTCTCTCCTCTCTCTCCTCTCTCTCTCCCTCCCCTCTCTCCCCTCTCTCCCCTCTCTCTCTCTCCCCTCTCTCTCTCCCCTCTCTCTCTCCCGCCTCTCGCTCTAAGCTCCTGATCAGCGGCGGAGGCACGTTCCAAACTGGGGGGAAACAAACGCTCCTGAACTCAGCGCGAGGCGTTGGAGTGTGGCGCCATGACTTCAGTCCACACGGCCGCGGTGCGTTCGAGAACACGCTGAGAGCGGGACGAGTCGGACGCAGCAGGGGAGACACAGGAAGCCACTAAACTCACAATACAACACAAAGACTCCCACCGTCTGCAGCAAGGTCTCATCCTCCAGAACGTCTTACTTTTACTGCGCTATATTTCTATAAAGACTCCAAAGTGAAAAGTCCAAAAGCCTAATAATGGAGCACACTGTGAACAGTAGGTGGCGCTGTGCACATTAAAGTACCAGAATGCAACAGTACCCAGCCCGACGCAGGGAAAACACATGGCCCTTCAACTGCTTTCCAGCTTCCTGTGTAAAGGCGAACCCAGCGCTCGTTGACATTCTGGACTCGTCTCAAGGTCAGACTCTCGTTCTCTCCTGCTGCACACCGGGCGAGCGTGGGGTCTGAGGTCACGGCGCCGCAGTCCCACAGAAGCAGAGACTGACGGCGCTCGAGAACCAGGACTAAACCAGGACTGAAACGCTGTAAAGTAAACCTGAAACTCTGAGAGGACGTTTGAGAGGAAGCTCCTTTTAGTTTTCCTCAATGCGAGACGCTGCAGGAGAAAAGGGGAAAAGAGAAATCACTGTGAAACTTTAGCCGTAGATTCCTGACTTAAATCTGTCACTTTATGCAGAAAAATGACAGAAATTGGTGATATTTTTAGCAACAAAATCTAAATAATGGACAGAGCCAAGTTTAATCTACAGTTACAACACAACTGTAAATTAGCCTTGTATGTTCTGGACCTTTGCTTGACCATTCTTTATTCAGGAACCCTGGTCTACATTAAAGGGATATTTCAGGATTTTTGACATTGGGCCTCATTTCCTAGTTATCCAGAGTGTTGTTGATGTCTGGAGATATTTTTTTCTTAAATTCATGCAGTTCTTATATTTGAAGAGTCTAGTGGCGCTAGGCTAGGGCAAGGCTAAAGCATTTCTATGGTATCAGTTAGCCTGCATTAAAAACAGTCTGACCCACTCCACAGTGCACCTGAGGTAAATCACTTATAACACCAGACTAACCATATAAATGTCTGTGTTAATAGAATCATTTAAAATAACTTATATTGAGCAGCATCAGCTTCGTGGCTGTAAGCTAACGCAGCGGCGGAGTGATCTGCGAGAAAATAGTCCCTCAAAATGCGGTAATTCATGTGATACAAGGTCAGTTATATTTCAAACATTATTCTATTAACACAGACATTTATATGGTTAGTCTGGTGTTATAAGTGATTTACCTCAGGTGCACTGTGGAGTGGGTCAGACTGTTTTTAATGCAGGCTAACTGATACCATAGAAATGCACTAGCCTTGCCCTAGCCTAGCGCCACTAGACTCTTCAAATATAAGAACTGCATGAATTTAAGAAAAAAATATCTCCAGACATCAACAACACTACCAAAATAAACCAATAAACAAACAATAAACAAACCGACCAAAGGAGGAATGACTTGTTTATGTCGCTCATTAACACTGAGCTTCGGCTCCGGTTCAACAGCTGTGACTCCTGAAGTTCATGCAGCAAAGAAAGCACCAGCCCCTCACACAGGGGCGAAAGGAGCGATCTCTATATTTAGTCAGATGAAGCCTATCGCCAAATAAAGACCCAGGAGCAGAGAAACGAAACTCAGACAGAGCGAAAGGAGCTCGCTGTAAAGTCAGACGGAGGTGAGTGAGAGGAGGCGGAGCTTCAGGCTGAATGACTTAAACCTTCCTTTATTGATGTCACAATGGAGAAATTCACTTGTTACACTCAGCTCTCAGAGACACTCAGGGTGTGCAGGATAGACAGGAAATGAGCAAACTATTAAACAGTAAATAGACGTCTCTTGTATACAAGGAATACAAAAAAACTTTAAAGGTCAAAAAGCATAAACAACAAAAAATAAACATAAACATACTATAATAAGAAACATGTCAGTATTGGCAGTGCAGGTTTACAGTCATAGTGCAAGTGGCTGATAAAGTGACGCAGATAAACAAGTAATGGATTTAACTGATCAGAAAATCACTTTAGTTGCGGGAAAGTTCCAAGGTTGTGGAATGGTTGCAATGCTGCACTGAGTTCTTAAAGCAGTACTAATGGCTCGTTTCCACCAGCCCTATCCTACTCTACTCTACTTGGTTTGGTCCTACTCTACTATACTAAGCCTTGTTGTGTTTCCATTACTCTGTAGTATCTGATACTGTATCCACGGTTACCAGGGCATATCCATGGATATGGCTTTGCTTTTGGCTGTATCCATGGAAACAGCACCTGCTTGGCCTGGTTAGTACCAGGGCCAAGCAGGTACTAAAAAAAGTACCAGTTAACTGTAAAATGAGCTGGTGGAAACATTTAAAATGCAGGTAGAGTATGGTAGGTGGAACCGAGCCATAAGTAACTCTTGCCCCTAGAGGCCATCAGCGCCACTGCAGGTGTCGTAGCATGTTGTGTTTTTTTACTCATTAATTGTCCGTGAGAGTAAATACTACGCTGACAGAAAAGACAAAGGGACAGAGGGATATTGTTCATCCAGTTACACAATGGAGATCATTGTTTTCACTCAAACTTGGCTGTAAATACTGTTTAAGTGGCGCTAGCCCACAGTTAGCTTTGCCCGTTAGCCTGTTAGCTTCTTCTTCGTGATTCCATTAGTGTGTATTGGTGACTCTGACCCGGTGACAGGAAAGCTGCAATTGGTTTTCTGGCCAGAGACACCAGGGGGAGATGAAACACTCCCCAATCCTCCCATTAACACTTGTATTACGTGAGGAAAAGTGTAAAAACTATGACGACTGCTCTAAAAGAGTTCCTGGTCTGGGGGTAAATGCTCTGACGAAACGAGGCCTAAATGTTGGCGGTAAACTTGTGGACTTGGGAGCGTTTGATTGGGCGCCGTCTGTCCGTCGCTCTTCATCTTCACAAACAACACGCCGTCTCTTTCTCCTCCGCAAAAATAACAAACCACAACAAAAGCCGCGCCTCTCATCAGCGCCCGAACTCCTGACCTCACGGCGTTTAAACGAGCGCTTCAGAAGAGCAGGTTTTTTGTTTTAAATAACGGGTCGAAGCGCGGCGTTTCAAACCCTCGACAGACGCGGCGCCATCTGTGCGGATGAAACAGCAGCCGCGCGTTTTAACTCCCACACTTTTGTTTCACAGTTTCCCCGTGGCAGAGTGGTTAGCTCACAGCTGCGTCACTAACTAAACCCTGCAGCTGTTCGCCCCGGTCACGAGGAACGGAAACAAGCGGAGATTTATCAAGGTTTCACTTTTGCTTAAGGCCAGACGCTGCATTTGTGTTTTCATCACTTTGCTCAGAGGCTTTTATGAATAGTCGGTAAAAGAAAATCAAATTTCCTTCCTTCTTTTTTAGGTTCGAAGCTCAAAGAATCAGGCAGGAGTCCGTTGTGTTGACGCCATTCGGTCGCGATAATGTGAGACGGAGCGGACGCCGATTTAACTCAACGGGAGAGACACAGTTTTGGAAAGAAATGTCCAAATGTTTTCCCTGATTGTAATTTCAAAGTGACTGGATTCACAAACTCGTCTTATGGCTCAAAGTCCTTTCATTGTCTCCACTTTCGAACGCCTTTATGAGACAGCAGTGTTGGTTTTCTCTCTCTTGCTGCAAGAACTAAATGAAGTCAATTTGTGCCTCGTCACCATGACGTGTGACGAGGCACAAAGGTGGCCGTCCCGCCTTAGCTCTGCCCAATCCCGTCAGATCTTGGAAGCTAAGCAGGAAGGGCCTGGTCAGTACTTGGATGGGAGACCGTTTGGTAACACCAGGAAGCCTAGCGAATGTAGTAAGTGAGTGAGTGAGTGGTTGGTGGTGGTCGGAGGGGCCGATGGTGCAGACTGGCTGCCTCGCTTCCTTCAGTCTACCCCAGGGCAGCTGTGGCTACAATAGTAGTTTACCACCACCGAGTATGGAGTGAATGAATAATGACGACAGTGTGGCGCTTTGAGAAACTTGGTAATTCAGGCTTGTAAAGCGCAATACAAGTGTAAGGCATTATTATTATTATTATTATTATGTCTTCAGATTCAGATTTATTTTTATTCAGACATTTAAACATTTAACAGATGACGACATAAATAAACATAAAGTCTGAAATGGAATAGGCAGAAGCTGAAGCTTATTGCGCCTATCCCAGTGTATTTACAAAACATACACAGTAAAAGCTGCCAATGTCTTATGCAAGCAGTTATACAAAGAAGAAAGAAAAAATCTATCATCTTAATTTTGCGGGGAACAGGTACGGGACTACAAGCGCTAAAAAGCATCTCACAAAGCACCAAACTGTAAGTTTAGTATCTTTTTGTTACTTTGGATTTTGCGTTTGGGTTGATCTCTGCCTGTCTCTGGAAATACGTCACTTTCTAAATCTGTGGAGCTTTGTTGATGTTACATAAGGTTTTGATGCTGTTGGTCATTGAGGACAAAATAGAGGGGGGAATAGGGACAACATTTATAAGATAAAAGGGAAATTTGGAAAAAATTGGGGGAAATTTGGGGCAACATGTGGATAGTTGTTGTTTTTTTTCTGCCCTTTTGTCGTTAGAGTTCGTTTCTTGGTTGTTTCACCTCAAATAAATGATACAAATGTAAAAGAATATATCGTTCAGGTATTGGTACCAAAACAGAGTATCGTTAAAGTACCAGAATCGTACCCAGCCCTAGATATGTCCGAACTTAAACGCAGAAATCTCTCTTTAATGTTTGTGATCATGTCCCGGACGCCGCAGCTCATTAACCGTCTTCCTCCTGATTGGTCGATGTCACGGCACAAAGCCAGTGTCTAATCCCCTCAGTTCATTCATTACCGTCGACACAAACCCACAGTCCCAAAGTTTTAACCCCCGGACCCGCGTTAACTCCGGCAGACGAGGGAAACACGCCGATCCATCACCGCGAGAGCCTCCGCCGCCGCATCGCCAAATGTCACGACACACGCAATCAATTAACGGGAGATTAACGAGGCGACGGGACAGCGGCCGCGAGAACACATGACGACACATGTAGAACACGCTCACGAGGTCGACTCAGGAAAAAGGAAACGACACAGAAGAAGAGAGAGAAACGGAGCAGCAGCAAAAGAAAACGTCACATTTAAAGGGATATTTCAGGATTTTTGACATTGGGCCTCATTTCCTAGTTATCCAGAGTGTTGTTGATGTCTGGAGATATTTTTTCTTAAATTCATGCAGTTCTTATATTTGAAGAGTCTAGTGGCGCTAGGCTAGGGCAAGGCTAAAGCATTTCTATGGTATCAGTTAGCCTGCATTAAAAACAGTGTGACCCACTCCACAGTGCACCTGAGGTAAATCACTTATAACACCAGACTAACCATATAAATGTCTGTGTTAACAGAATCATGTTAAATATAACTGACCTTGTATCACATGAATTACCGCATTTTGAGGGACTATTTTCTCGCAGATCACTCCGCCGCTGCGTTAGCTTACAGCCACGAAGCTGATGCTGCTCAAATATAAGTTATTTAAATGCAAAATGGTTAAAATTTACTGAACTGACACTTTCAAAATGATCTAATATGGCATTTCCTTTGAGTTATCAAATGAATAGAGTCACTGTAGGTGCTGTAGATACTGGTGTTGATGTTTTTTTTTTACATTTTGCACTATATTGCTACAACTGTTGATTTTGTTCAACTAAAACTAGGCGTTTTGCCTTAGTTAACACTTGTTTTAATATAGCATGTTATTTGCATAGATATAATCAAATGCAAATATATGCCGAAAAATAAAATAAAGTAACTATTATTATTTGCAGTTATGTGTGTTTCACGCTTGACATCGCCGTGTTTGACCCACGACCCACAGTCACCTTTTCATTTTGGCCCTCGGAGACAAAAGGTTTGGGCCCCTGATCTAACGCGTTACCTTTATAATAAAGTAACACAGTAACGTAACAGGCGACTTTTCCAGAGGAGAAACGAGAAACTAACCAGAAACGAGAAACTGGGTAATGTTACTTTTAAAAGTAACGTTACCCAGTTTTGGGTTCAAAAGTGAATAAATCAGGCTGGGAATAAGATTTTTTTTTTAAATCCCACTGAAAAAACTACAAAATACTGTTAAGTCCAAGCCTGTAAAGTTTGGAGTCTGTGGGAGATGTTTCTCAGTGATGGGATTTACGGCTCTTTTCTGGGAGCCGAGTCTTTGGGATCCGTTCATTTCAAAGAGTCGTTCAAACAAACTGGCTCTTTTTCATATAACATTAAATAACTGCAGCCAGAAAACTCACAATATCTGCGACGCCATCCATAAAATGCACTTATTTGATTTAAATCGTCTGGGTGCCCAAAGTGCGGCCCCGGGCCAAATGCGGCCCTCCGACCAATTATTAGTGGCCCTCAGGCTCCTAGAGATGGTACTTTTTACTCCAGGTTTCTTAATTCTACACAACTCTAACCTCAAAAGCAAACTTTATATTGTGGGAATTCGCTGGTTTTAAGGTCCCTAGCCTAAATGCCTAAATAAAATGTGTCAGACAAGGGTTAAAACTGCATTGACCACCGATCTGTGGCCCTCCACTCTGTAAACACTTCCTTATGAAAAAGGTTAGGACACCTCTGATCTACTGCTTTGAAAAACCTGTTTGTGAATCAAATCTTGCGCCACGACTAATAAAAAGAGGCTGTAACTGTCGGACAAATCAGTTTTAGCGCACTTGGCTTTGACTTCAGAGCAGAAAGCGTTCACTCGTGTGGCCTGCTCCGCTGTCGAGCTGATTCTTGTGTTTGTTCGGGGAGAAAAACTTTCCAGGGAAAAAGATCCAGCTCTTTTCACAATTGAGATCGAACCGTTCACTTTAAAGAGCCGTTCAAAAGAGCCACTCGTAAAAGCACTAACTTCCTTCTAACCTGTTGTGTTGATGCCTTACTTGCATTATAAAGACACCTGACCTGACACATGCAGTAAGAAAATGTCAAAGTCGTTCCATCTGATGCTTTTAAACCCTGGAAATACAACTATTCCAAAAAAACTTCCCTCATCCCCTAAGGGCGATTTAAAAAATCACACAGAGCAGTTTGCACACGATAAAAGCCGCAGCGTTAAGTCATGATAAATGTAATTATAACTTCGCTCCCGAGATCAAACGAGTTATAAAATTAGCGTTGGTTGGATCAGGGCAGGAGGGCAATTAGTGTTAAGGGGCTGAGGAGCTCGGGAACAAATGTAGCTCTTTCTCCTTTGGGAAATACTGTAGAAGCTCACACTGAATAAGGCCGTGGAGGGAAAAGCTCATGTGGAGAAAACGGCACTACAGTTTTGTAATTTAACACACCACAGGCCACTTTTATGCTGGTGTTGTATCAATAGAGTGAGAAAACATGACAACGTTTCACTCTCCATCCACAGAGCTTCCTCAAGGCGTCATTTACAGGGTCACGTGGCAGAGGAGAAGGGTCTTGTTTAGTCTCCACCGGAGGATTTAAAAAGAACTAACTATATTTGTCGTGTTTTTAGAGAAAAACCTTTACATGTTTGTTATGTGGCCAGAGCCGGCGCTGGCCCTTCAGGGGCCTCAAGTAAAGATTAGGAACATCATCTACAAAATCAGCTGTTAGGGCAGCTGGGTGGGGGTTTGTTGATGGGGAGTGTTGAATATTTCTATATATGTTTTTTGTCATAATAGGCTTTAATGATTATATATGAAACTGTGTTGATGTAAGCTATGCTTTAAGGTTCATTTGCAACTGGGGTTGTCTTATTGTTGCCTTTACTCTTGGAATCCACTGGGGGGCAGTGTGTTAGAATTAGGAGTCAGATGACGCAGAAGAAGTGCCGATAAGGAGACGCCTACTTCCTGTTTCTATAAAGTACTCATGCACGGAAGGCCACTACATCACCATGTAGCCTTCTGCATAGCTTTTGTTTTAGATTGTAATGTTAGGGAATAAACAATGATTTTGATTTTAATAGAACGAGTCTCCATCTTCTCTCCATATAAAGAACACAACAGGAGTTACTGCCCTCTTGAACTGGCCCACTCTACACCCTGGCTTTTTAATACACCACACTATGCAGGGCTTACATCATACTTCACATATAACTCAATTAAACAAATATATAATAATAATAATAATAATTAAAGCCGCAAGCGGCATTTAGAGGCCCTCGAGGGTCTCGTTTGGCCGGTTGACGCCAGTGGCCGCACACCGCCCCAATAACCGGGAGGCGCTGCCGCGCCCTACCTGCCACACTAGGTCGAGATTGTAAAAGAGCAAAGGCAAGAAATGGCGCCTTCGGCGCCAGATCACTCGATTTTTCCCAAAATGGCCGACCTCCTGTTGGTTGCCTAGCAACCATGTAATGTACTTTTTTGTTCAGACTGTCATGACGCACGCGTGTACCAACTTTGGTGTGGCTGCGCCAAAGTTGGCATCGGTTCGTTGCCATGGCAACACGGTGGGAAAAGGGGCGTGGCCTCAATGACTTTTTTGTTGGGGGTCACGTGACGGATGTCTGTGCCAAATTTCTTCTGTCTACGACAAAGTTCGATTTTATTCATTTTTATTTGGTGCTCTGCAGGAGGCGCTATCGCGCCCATTTTCAAATGTCCTAAATCACAACATACGGGGTCGAGGACTCGACCAACAATTAAAGTTTCACTCAAATCGGCCACAGTATGTGCGAGTTATGACACTTCGAATGCGTTGGCGAGCGCTGAAAATGGACGCCGAATTCATGGCGTTGCTATGACAACACCGTTAATCCTATTAGAAAGTTTTTAATAACTTTTGATGTCCCACTTGTGTAGATGATCTGGAGCGAACGGGGAGTCGCTGCGTTCAACGCCCTAGGAGTAGTTCGTTCAAATGCGAGGGCATGAAATGGCGCCTTTGGCGCCAGATTACTACATTTTTCCCAAAATGGCCGCCCTCCTGTTGGTTGCCTAGCAACCATGTAATGTACTTTTTTGTTCGGACTGTCATGACGCACGCGTGTACCAATTTTGGTTTGGCTGCGCCAAAGTTGACATCGGGTCGTTGCCATGGCAACACGGTGGGGAAAGGGGCGTGGCCTCAATGCATTTTTTGTTCGGGGTCATGTGACGTATGTCTGTGCCAAATTTCTTTTTTCTACGACAAAATTCAAATTTTTTCCTCATTTATTTTTATTTGGTGCTCTGCAGGGGGCGCTATCGCGCCCATTTTCAAATTTCATATATCAAAACATCCGGGGTCGAGGACTCGACCAACGATTCAAGTTTCGCTCAAATCGGCCAGAGTATGTGCGAGTTATGACTGTTTGAAGTCGGTGGCGAGCGCTGAAAATGGACGCCGAATTCATGGCGTTGCCATGACAACACCGTTAATCCTATTAGAAAGTTTTTAATAACTTTTGATGTCCCACTTGTGTAGATGATCTGGAGCGAACGGGGAGTCGCTGCGTTAAAAGCCCTAGGACGAGTTCGTTAAAATGCGAGGGCACGAAATGGCGCCTTCGGCGCCAGATCGCTCTTCTGGCCAATATGGCCGCCCTCCTGATGGTTGCCTAGCAACCGCGTAATATGTGTTTTTGTTTGGCTTCACATGAACAATCACTGTGCCGAATTTTTTTCGTCTACGACGAAGTCAAGTTTTCGGGCATCTCCATAGGCGCAATGTAATTTTGATTTTCCAGGGGGCGCTGGCGCGCCATTTTTTGGATTTTTTATATTTTTTAAATGTGAAGAATTTTGTTTTCACGTGTTTGAATTTTGTGCAAAAAATCAGGACTTTTCGTCAGTGGGAAAGTGGACTTTGAGGGGGAGAAGAAAATAATAATAATAATAATAATAATAATAAGAAAAACCCGTACAATAACAATATAGCGCCGCCTTCGGCGGCGCATATTTATATATTCGGAAAGGTCTCACGTCCAGTAATCCAACCGTGGGGTTTATAATCAAGTACGAGCGCGTTGCGCTCGTCTTTTACCTGTTCTTTTTCAATATTTCCCAATGGGTTTTTTTTTGGTATTTTTGTGCGAGCAGAAGCAAATATGCCGCTTTCGCGGCAAAGACCTATGTTATCGGATAGGCCTCGATGCCCTGAGTCACTCTAACAGTGTTTTGAGTGCTGGTGAGTGGCCATGGTCGATGACGAGCGCGTTGCGCTCGTCATCGACTGCTTTCTTGTCCATGTTGCGCCTTGCCTGTGGTTTTCACCTTTTTTTCTTCGAGCAGCAACAAATGTGCCGCTTTCGCGGCACGCGCTTATATCACCGGACAGGTCGGGGTGCCGGGAGTGTCGTTATTACTGTGTAATGCATGGGGAGCGCTCCGCGCTCTGTTTCTTGAGCGCTCCGCGCTCTTTTAGGGACGTGCGCTACGCGCACGTCTTTCGTCAGTGCGCTCCGCGCACTGCTTGTAGAATAACAACAGGCCCGGACCCTGTCAGGCTCTCGGGCCTAATAATAATGATAATTAAACCCAAATTAAATTATAATGTAATGACAACTGGGAAGCAGCAAGATCTTGGAGTATAATATGTATTAATGTACATAAAAGTACATACATAAAAGTAACATAAAAGTAACTCTCAGTAATGTTTGGCACGGGTAACAATCTGAAAGAAATATATTAATGATCACATTTTGTTACTTGCTTTGTATTAGACATCGTACATGAAACAAGATCGTTGTTGTAGTTGTAGTTTGTAAGTTGGTCTGTGCTAATGTAGCTGCTTGAAATGTATCAAATTCTCTTTGGATGACGTCTTGTTGATGTTTTGTTCTTTCTGTACCTTTGTGTGAAATGTACTTTATTGCACTGAATTTGGGGGTAGGCGCTCATAAGCTTCTTGCTTCAGCCCACTCCTTTTGAGCAGAATGTTTACTGCTCAAATAAACAAATAAACTAAACTAAACTATCCACATGGGGGCCCTACAGGTCGCATCCCAAGGCTATTTGACAAAGAGCGAACCCATTTATGGTCAAAAACAGTTCCACAGTAGTGTAGGGCAGAAGTGGAACATAATGGCCCTGCCCCACTAAGCACTAAGCCACTGTCAGACTGGGGTTTAGGACGACACTAGTCTATTTCCCCCACTTTTTAAAATGGTAAATTTTAGAGAAATAACAATGATGTTCGAGAGGATTGATGAAGAACAGGCAGCAGTCAGGATGTCTTATACAGGAGAAGTTTATTTACCATCGTTACGGGACCCGGAGACATGAACTCGAGACATTGCGCTAGTCCTGCCATTCAAGTCTGTATGTTTCCACAGAAGAGGGATAAATACCGTCTAAGAGCGTCATACTGATATGCAAGCAAAACATTCAGTGGCTGAGAGTCTGAGCACCACAGTCAAGGCTATGACAGAGATAGTACGACTGTACAGCTTGACCCAGTATGATAAATAGCACTTTAATCTTATCCTCTAACAGTAAATGGCAAATGGTCACATTCTCTCACCTCTGGTCCCTGACCCAGTTTGGGAACCACTGACTTAAAACTAACTGACACCTGCACCTGACGGTTATATGTTTACCTTACCACTGAGAATAAGCCTGATATTGTAATCACTTAGGTAGAAAGTGTAACATAACATTCATGCAAAAAAGTCAGTAATTTAGCATCTCCTATTATCTTGATTGCTTGGTCATTTTGAACACTAATTTTGTAAAGACAATTGTACTATTCAAAATGGCATTTTATTTACCCCAGAGCGCTAGCTTGTTGATGATTTTTGATGATTTTATATGTTTTTTGACTCAAAGCTCAGTAAATCAGGCCGGTAGGAGCGGCTAAAGTGGAGATGTTGCTGCAAGAGTGGAAGGAAAACAGCCCTAAAGTGTTGAACTATAATGAGCTTTCAGCTGATGATCCCGGACTTTTGAATTTGGTTTATCCCACAAAGGAACTGACTGTATTTGGATTACAGATGAGAGCTTTACGCTGGTGCCAGGCATGTCGTGGTTTTGGTGGAATGTGGCTAATATATATATATAAACGTTTAGTGATTTCAGAGACAAAATCATGTCGTAAATAAAACGTCCTAAATAAAACCTCTCAAAGGAAGAGTTTGTTTCTTTTACTCTGACATTGAAACTCAGACGTTGTGGGTTTGTGAGCGGGTCTGCAGTCGGGGTCAGGACGCGGAAGAGCAGCCCCACACCTGCGCAGGTATAATCTCCGGTCGTCACGGCGACGGCGGGGGGATTACAGACAGGTGTGGTTATTATAGGATGTTTTGAGTCAACATCGCGCCAAGGAGCCGCGAGCTCATGAGCAGAGCCGCGGAAACAGAGGCTTAGGAGGAAATGCACTCTGCACGGGTTTGTATCAGGAAACATCTGCTGGACTTTAGTTTGATTCACACATGTTTCAGAAATTTCTGTCACAGCGTCTCGTCCACAGAGCTCCTCTGTGTTCTCAGGACGCTTTCATCAGCGACCACGATCGTTAGCTTCAATGTTTCATTTGCATTTTTTCTCACTCTGACATGAAACCAGAATTTACTTTTACTTTTTAGGTCAATTAGAATTTTCAAAATTATTTCTATTTGCTAAATGCCAGAAGAATGAGAGATAGAATTTTTTGTTACTTTCTACAAAATCAGAAGTTTACATACACTAAGATTCCTATACCTTTAAACAGTTTGGGAAAGCACAGATGATGATGTCATGATCTTGAAAGCACAAGTCTGGTTCATCCTTGGATGTAATTTCAAGACACTTAAAGGTTCAATTTCATTGGTTAAAACAATGATGGAAATGTCCAGTCATCAAACAAATCAGAAAGAAGGCGGGTTCTGTGTCCCAGAGATGAACGTGCTGTGTCTGAAATGTGAAGATCAACCCAAGAACAAACACAAAAGACCTGAAGATGCTGAACCTGGTAAGAGTTTGTCATTATCCAGAGTGAAGTCCTGTCCCGACATGGGCTGAGAGGGAACTCTGCCAGGAAGAAGCTCTGACTCCAAAAGAAACACAAGGATAAAGACTTTAATGTTTGGAGACATATCCTGTGTCTGTTTGTCCATAATGACCATGGTCACGTTTGGAGGAAAAAGCCTGAGAACACCATCCCAACACATTTGTTAAGTGTGACGTCACGACTTCCGCTTCCGGGTCCTGGCAGACGGGCAAATATGTGAGAAAAAAACATTAAAAAACTCTTAAAAACAACCATCAATATTTCAACAGAGAGTTACTGAAGCTACTTATTTCTCAGACTCATTAGCCAAAAATGCCGCACCTTCTGCTAAAAAAGTAATATTTACTAAAGTCGCTACTTCCAGGGTTAGCGTAGCTGCTGCTCCGTTAGCATTTTTCTCCGCTAACCCAGATGTAGCGATTTTGGTAAATATGACTTTTATAGCAGTAGGTGCAGCATTTTTGGCTAATGGGAGTTTCAGAAATATTGATTGTGGTATTAAAGAGTTTTTTGTAGTTTCTTGCACATCTGCGGAACCGGAAGTAGAGCTGTGACGTCACCACTTAACATACGTATTGTGAAATACGGGGGGCAGCATCATGCTGTGGGGTTGTTTTGCTACGGGAGGGACTGGTGCACTAGATGACATCATGAAGAAAGAACTCTATGTGGAAATATTGGAGCAACATCTCAAGATCAGGAAGTTAAAGCTTGGGCGCAGATGGGTAAATAATGGTCTGTCCATGAAGTACTGCCAGCTTTAAATGTGTGGTTTGGGACATATTAGTCACAAAGATTTGCTCAGAGGGATTTTGGATCATGAAATAGAAATTGGTGACAACAGTGTGAGAAAATGGATTTTACAGATTGAATTTCTCGTATAAATCTTTGGAGAAACAATGAATCTGTGCAATGTGTATACACTTGTGAGGATTAGAAAAGAAAAACTTTGGTTTGTAAGAGAAGGCACATAAAAGCCAAACGTAGAATATGAACTAAATCTCCCGAACCCCATCTTTCCATTTCAGCCAGTGGCTTCAGGCAAATCAGAGACGATCAGGTGCTTTATTTGTTTCCACGTGAATGATTAGACTGGCCCAAAAAACCCCAAACTGAAATGTTTTTTCTGCAGCGTCTGGCATTGACAAGAGGAAAAGCTCCGCCCCAGAGTCTTACCTGCAGGATGTGGCTGCCCAGGTGAGGTTCGAACACGTCCGACGCCACGACGCTGGGGCTCCGCCTCCTCTGCGCTCCGATGGCTTCAGACCAACATCCAAACAAGACGACACACGAAAAAGAGAGAGAGAGAGAGACAGGACACAGACAGGTGAGACGAGTGCGGGACAGAGGCGAGACACGCAAGCACGACAGCACGGCCTGGACCGGGGGAGGGAGGGGGAGGCCTGACAGCATGGCCTGGACCGGGGGAAGGGAGGGGGAGGAGGGTGGGGGAGGCCTGACCGCACGGCCTGGACCGGGGAGGGAGGGGGAGGCCTGTCCGCACGGCCTGGATCGGGGAAGGGAGGGGGAGGCCTGTCCGCACGGCCTGGACCGGGGAAGGGAGGGGGAGGCCTGTCCGCACGGCCTGGACTGGGACAGGAAGGGGGAGGAGGGGGAGGCCCGACAGCACGGCCTGGACTGGGACAGGGGGAGGAGGGAGGGAGGGGAGGACCTGGTGGGACAGAGAGACACAGCAGCCTAGTGCACAGACAACACGGCACAAGACAAGAGCACCATCAGGTCAGAGTCAGGGTTAGCATGGTTAGCATTGGTTAGCATTGGTTAGCAGGACGCATTCAACAACACTGTCAGAGTTAGCATCGGGCTAAATCTGTAAACATGGGCGTTTGAGTGTAAAGTTAAGGAGTGTGAGTGTGTGTGTGAGGGCAGAGGGCGGGGCTCGGAGGCGTCTGGGGAGATGAAAGTCCTGTTCTGTGGGAGACACTGACTGGATTCACAAACCTGCAACATCCGTCTTATTCCTCATTCTGAATATCGTCTCCACTTTTGGACGCCTTTCTGAGACAGTCATGTGACCTCAGTTCATTTGTGCTGAGAGAGAAGACGCTGGACTTTGGGACAGTTTATGTTTCATGTGGACAGGTCCAGATATTAACCGTAAACCAAGTCCAAAATCAAAATGTGGGGAAAATGCGGAAATAAGACTGAGAGAGTGACAGAATTGAAAAAAACAATAATAATTGGTTTGATTGAAGAGCAGCGCCGACTTCAACCGGAGATACCGAGCAATAAAGTAGTTCTTGGTTACTTCAATGTTTTGTTAATTTTTAGAAGATGCAAAGATTTAAAAGCCGAGGAACCAGATAAAATGGCTGTTGGAAAGTTTTTAGTCCTGCCATATCTGTTTCAGAAGTTCGCACATGCTCAGTACGTCAGCAATGGTGAAAAACCAGGATACTGTGTTTACATGAACCAGACAAAACCAGCAAACTTAAAATCCCCATTATTAACCGGGATACTCGAGTGCATGTAAACACACTCGGCTCATTACAAATTAAGAACGATTAATGAATAAAAATGTAATACAAATACAATTAAATGAAATAGAAAAAAATACAAAAAAATACAACTAAATGTTAGATGAAAATCAAATATTGAAATAAAATTAAATTAAATTAAAAAATATAAAATGGAAAAACAGAATAGAAATAAAATAATAAAAAATAAACAATAAATGTACTACTAAATAAAATATCAATTAAATTATAAATATTAAATTAAATAAAAACAAAAATAGCCGAACAGAATAGAGAAGGTTCGGAAACAGGTTGGTGTGAGGCAGAGGGGGGTCATACGGTGCAGAGACAGTCACACGGTGCAGAGACAGTCATACAGTGCAGAGACAGTCATACAGTGTAGAGACAGTCATACAGTGCAGAGACAGTCATACAGTGTAGAGACAGTCACACAGTGCAGAGACAGTCATACAGTGCAGAGACAGTCACACGGTGCAGAGACAGTCACACAGTGCAGAGACAGTCATACGGTGCAGAGACAGTCACACAGTGCAGAGACAGTCATACAGTGTAGAGACAGTCACACGGTGCAGAGACAGTCACACGATGCAGAGACAGTCATACAGTGCAGAGACAGTCATACAGTGCAGAGACAGTCATACAGTGTAGAGACAGTCACACAGTGCAGAGACAGTCATACAGTGCAGAGACAGTCACACGGTGCAGAACAGTCACACAGTGCAGAGACAGTCATACGGTGCAGAGACAGTCACACAGTGCAGAGACAGTCATACAGTGTAGAGACAGTCACACGGTGCAGAGACAGTCACACGGTGCAGAGACAGTCACACGGTGCAGAGACAGTCACACGGTGCAGAGACAGTCACACGGTGCAGAGACAGTCATACAGTGTAGAGACAGTCACACAGTGTAGAGACAGTCACACAGTGTAGAGACAGTCACACGGTGTAGAGACAGTCACACGGTGCAGAGACAGTCACACGGTGCAGAGACAGTCATACAGTGCAGAGACAGTCACACAGTGTAGAGACAGTCATACAGTGCAGAGACAGTCACACAGTGTAGAGACAGTCACACGGTGCAGAGACAGTCACACGGTGCAGAGACAGTCACACAGTGCAGAGACAGTCACACGGTGCAGAGACAGTCACACGGTGCAGAGACAGTCACACGGTGCAGAGACAGTCACACAGTGCAGAGACAGTCACACGGTGCAGAGACAGTCACACAGTACAGAGACAGTCACACAGTACAGAGACAGTCACACAGTGCAGAGACAGTCACACGGTGCAGAGACAGTCACACGGTGCAGAGACAGTCACACGGTGCAGAGACAGTCACACAGTGCAGAGACAGTCACACGGTGCAGAGACAGTCACACAGTACAGAGACAGTCACACAGTGCAGAGACAGTCACACAGTGCAGAGACAGTCACACAGTGTAGAGACAGTCATACAGTGCAGAGACAGTCACACAGTGTAGAGACAGTCACACGGTGTAGAGACAGTCACACGGTGCAGAGACAGTCACACAGTGCAGAGACAGTCACACAGTGCAGAGACAGTCACACAGTGTAGAGACAGTCACACGGTGCAGAGACAGTCATACAGTGCAGAGACAGTCACACAGTGCAGAGACAGTCACACAGTGCAGAGACAGTCACACAGTGCAGAGACAGTCACACGGTGCAGAGACAGTCACACGGTGCAGTACAGTGCAGAGACAGTCATACAGTGCAGAGACAGTCACACAGTGTAGAGACAGTCATACAGTGTAGAGACAGTCACACGGTGCAGAGACAGTCACACGGTGCAGAGACAGTCACACGGTGCAGAGACAGTCATACAGTGCAGAGACAGTCATACAGTGCAGAGACAGTCACACAGTGCAGAGACAGTCATACAGTGCAGAGACAGTCACACAGTGTAGAGACAGTCATACAGTGCAGAGACAGTCACACAGTGCAGAGACAGTCACACGGTGCAGAGACAGTCACACGGTGCAGAGACAGTCATACAGTGCAGAGACAGTCATACAGTGCAGAGACAGTCACACAGTGCAGAGACAGTCACACAGTACAGAGACAGTCATACAGTGTAGAGACAGTCATACAGTGCAGAGACAGTCACACAGTGCAGAGACAGTCACACAGTGTAGAGACAGTCAACAGTGCAGAGACAGTCACACAGTGTAGAGACAGTCACACAGTGCAGAGACAGTCACACAGTGCAGAGACAGTCACACAGTGTAGAGACAGTCATACAGTGCAGAGACAGTCACACAGTGTAGAGACAGTCACACAGTGCAGAGACAGTCACACAGTGCAGAGACAGTCATACAGTGCAGAGACAGTCACACAGTGTAGAGACAGTCACACAGTGCAGAGACAGTCACACAGTGCAGAGACAGTCACACAGTGTAGAGACAGTCATACAGTGCAGAGACAGTCACACAGTGTAGAGACAGTCACACAGTGCAGAGACAGTCACACAGTGCAGAGACAGTCACACAGTGTAGAGACAGTCACACAGTGCAGAGACAGTCACACAGTGCAGAGACAGTCACACAGTGCAGAGACAGTCACACAGTGCAGAGACAGTCACACAGTGCAGAGACAGTCACACAGTGCAGAGACAGTCATACAGTGCAGAGACAGTCAAGACAGTCACACAGTGCAGAGACAGTCACACAGTGCAGAGACAGTCATACAGTGCAGAGACAGTCATACAGTGCAGAGACAGTCACACAGTGTAGAGACAGTCACACAGTGTAGAGACAGTCACACAGTGTAGAGACAGTCACACAGTGTAGAGACAGTCACACAGTGTAGAGACAGTCACACGGTGCAGAGACAGTCACACGGTGCAGAGACAGTCACACGGTGCAGAGACAGTCACACAGTGCAGAGACAGTCACACAGTGTAGAGACAGTCACACAGAGCAGAGACAGTCACACAGTGCAGAGACAGTCACATGATGCAGAGACAGTCACACGGTGCAGAGACAGTCACACAGTGCAGAGACAGTCACACAGTGCAGAGACAGTCACACAGTGCAGAGACAGTCACACGGTGCAGAGACAGTCACACAGTGCAGAGACAGTCACACGGTGCAGAGACAGTCATACAGTGTAGAGACAGTCACACAGTGCAGAGACAGTCACACGGTGCAGAGACAGTCATACAGTGCAGAGACAGTCATACAGTGCAGAGACAGTCACACAGTGTAGAGACAGTCATACAGTGTAGAGACAGTCACACGGTGCAGAGACAGTCATACAGTGCAGAGACAGTCATACAGTGCAGAGACAGTCACACAGTGTAGAGACAGTCACACAGTGTAGAGACAGTCACACGGTGCAGAGACAGTCATACAGTGCAGAGACAGTCATACAGTGCAGAGACAGTCATACAGTGTAGAGACAGTCACACAGTGCAGAGACAGTCATACAGTGTAGAGACAGTCACACGGTGCAGAGACAGTCATACAGTGCAGAGACAGTCATACAGTGCAGAGACAGTCACACAGTGTAGAGACAGTCACACAGTGTAGAGACAGTCACACAGTGTAGAGACAGTCACACAGTGCAGAGACAGTCACACGGTGCAGAGACAGTCACACGGTGCAGAGACAGTCACACGGTGCAGAGACAGTCATACAGTGCAGAGACAGTCATACAGTGCAGAGACAGTCACACAGTGCAGAGACAGTCACACAGTGCAGAGACAGTCACACGGTGCAGAGACAGTCATACAGTGCAGAGACAGTCATACAGTGCAGAGACAGTCATACAGTGCAGAGACAGTCATACAGTGTAGAGACAGTCACACAGTGCAGAGACAGTCACACAGTGCAGAGACAGTCACACGGTGCAGAGACAGTCATACAGTGCAGAGACAGTCATACAGTGCAGAGACAGTCATACAGTGCAGAGACAGTCACACAGTGCAGAGACAGTCACACAGTGCAGAGACAGTCACACGGTGCAGAGACAGTCATACAGTGCAGAGACAGTCATACAGTGCAGAGACAGTCATACAGTGCAGAGACAGTCATACAGTGTAGAGACAGTCACACAGTGCAGAGACAGTCATACAGTGTAGAGACAGTCACACAGTGCAGAGACAGTCACACGGTGCAGAGACAGTCACACAGTGCAGAGACAGTCACACGGTGCAGAGACAGTCATACAGTGCAGAGACAGTCATACAGTGCAGAGACAGTCACACAGTGTAGAGACAGCCACACAGTGCAGAGACAGTCATACAGTGCAGAGACAGTCACACAGTGTAGAGACAGTCACACGGTGCAGAGACAGTCATACAGTGCAGAGACAGTCATACAGTGCAGAGACAGTCACACAGTGTAGAGACAGCCACACAGTGCAGAGACAGTCACACAGTGCAGAGACAGTCACACAAGGTAGAGACAGTCACACGGTGCAGAGACAGTCATACAGTGCAGAGACAGTCACACAGTGCAGAGACAGTCACACAGTGCAGAGACAGTCACACAAGGTAGAGACAGTCACACGGTGCAGAGACAGTCATACAGTGCAGAGACAGTCATACGGTGCAGAGACAGTCATACAGTGCAGAGACAGTCATACAGTGCAGAGACAGTCATACAGTGCAGAGACAGTCACACAGTGCAGAGACAGTCACACGGTGCAGAGACAGTCACACGGTGCAGAGACAGTCACACGGTGCAGAGACAGTCACACGGTGCAGAGACAGTCATACGGTGCAGAGACAGTCATACAGTGCAGAGACAGTCACACAGTGTAGAGACAGTCATACAGTGCAGAGACAGTCACACAGTGTAGAGACAGTCACACAGTGTAGAGACAGTCACACAGTGCAGAGACAGTCACACGGTGCAGAGACAGTCATACAGTGCAGAGACAGTCATACAGTGCAGAGACAGTCATACAGTGCAGAGACAGTCACACAGTGTAGAGACAGTCACACAGTGCAGAGACAGTCACACGGTGCAGAGACAGTCATACAGAGCAGAGACAGTCACACGATGCAGAGACAGTCACACAGTGCAGAGACAGTCACACGGTGCAGAGACAGTCACACAGAGGGACTGGTGTTTTTGTTTGTATTCGAGGGCCACAGCTGAAGGCCTGGAGCAGAGCTGGAGGCAGTTTCACCCTTTACTCTCCTCACGAACAAACAAACAAACAAAGCCTCCCCCTCAGTCCCAGCCCGCACACATTATTAAAGGAACGCTGCCAAAATTAAGGCCTTAAATGTCATTAGAATTTACTCTAGGAGGCATTCACTCAACAGTTCTCGGAAAATAACGAGTGAACTTTCGTCTACTCCACAGGTTTAACAAACAAATACTCAAATGTTTTCTGTTCTGTTATTAAGAAGCAGTAGACAGAGAACTAAAGGTGCGTGTAATACTGTATAAAATAACACATGAGTGAATGGAGGACACTGGTCTGAAACACGTGTCATCGTAGAGACTTCCTGTCAGACTTGTGTCTCCCTCGTCTCCGCTGATATAAAACTCTAATGATCTTATTGTGAGTCTGGGCCGAAGCCAAGACTGAGACGGGACAAGGACAAACATGAGGAGGACGATAAAACCAAGGCTAAACCGGGATCAAACCAGGATTAAGGCGAGACGCTGCAGGTGAATAGGGGAAAAATAAATGTAGAGATATCAATTATGTTTTCATATAAAAATAAGACATTTTGTGCATGAAAATTGACAAAATTGCCTATATTTTGGGCAACGAAATAAAAATAATGGATTGAGCCAGATTAAAATGTATGGTTTCCGAGGGGATTTTGGATATATTGCTTAGTTTTTCAGTTAACTAATCATAAGTGAAATAATCTGTAAAAACTCAAATTCCGCCTGTTTCTTTGGGTTCAAAGCTGAATAAATCAGGCTAGGAATTAGATATTAAATCAAAATCTTGTTAAGTCCAAGACTGTAAAGTGTGGAGTCTGTGTGAGCGACTATAAAGGCTGGTTTATACTTCAGCGTCAGCTCCGCGTTTACGTGCTGAACGCACGTGGGAGCCAATCGGGGAGTTCGCGACAGCTGCACCTGCCGCTGATGTGCACCTGCCGCGCAAGGTGACTCCGCGGCAAGTGCTGCAGAACGCAAGTGAGGTGATTGGTTGATCCTTTCGCAAAACAAGGAAACACACAACAAACTCCTTCAGTCTCCCTCTTTGAAGTTATTTTCCATGAATATATTGTTCCTATGATTTAGTGCTTTTGTGTTTTCACTTTTTATGCTATTAAAAAAAATATTTAAAATAGACATAACAACGTGAACGCAGAGGAGCTACGCGGAGGTTCGAACGATTCTGGCTTGCGTGAAGCGGACGGGGCTGCGGTGGGCGGGACCGGCCGCTCGACTATAAAACAGCCTTAAGGGCTCACCCGCTGCCCGAGTGGGGCCTTCTCTCATTCAGAGAAAACCAGCCCTGAAGTTTTGTAGCGAGTGGAACCTTCTTTGGCTCTTCCGCACCAGGCGTCTTGTAGGAGGAAAAATACCATATTTGGGTGATAGCGTCATCACGGGGACCCTTCACAGGACACGTGGATGTAAAATCTGTCAATATTTGTGAATGAATACCCGCGGGAAAGTCGGTCTTTCGACGCCGCAGCTGCTACTTCCGGGTTACCTCCACGTCGCAGGCGACAAATCATCATAAAATAAGCATCATGCTTTTTATTCTCTGACATGAAAACTAAGATGTAAAGGAGGGAAATAGATACAAATCTCCACTTCGACCACTGCGTGAAAAATCAATACTTTCACCTGCCGTGTCTCGCCTTAAACCAGGACTAAACCTGGATCCAGATGTTTTCATGTTTTCATGAATGAATGTACAGACAACACATGCATCTTTTTGACAACAAACCTAATTGTGATTATTATGTGATTATATTATTATTGTTCACATCGGGAGCTGAACTCCGTCCTTTTGTTTTCACATATGAAGTATCCATGTGAGCTCGTGATCACAGCTGTTTGACTCGATTCTGCCACAGTCTGACTCTGCTCTAAAGGCCACATGTTTGCACTGTAAAGGTGAGTCTTTCCTCACAATAATGCTGTTTCAGCGGGTGCAGAACCTCCTCAGGCAGTGGATTTATGAGCTGCAGTGGACGTTAGCATTAGCCGCATTAGCATTAGCGAATCAGTCAAAATAACAACACGTCGCCAATATTAGCCTCAACACACACGATTGATACCATGTTATATAATCGTGTGTGATATACAGTACTGTATTAGCGCCCTCTGGTGACGTGTTTGACCGATGTGTTGTTATTAACCTATTTTTTTATTATGGAATCATGACTGTGCTACAGAGATGTTTTACCAGGCGAGCTACTTTTGCTCCGAAAACACTTGTGCAAATGTGACTTGGATGAGTTCCCTCAGGAGAATAAGTCGCCAATTTGGTATTTAAAAGAAAACTACTTAAGTTTTGTACTTATACTTTATGATACTGACCCAACTGATTGTGTTCAGCATGTTCAGAACAAACAGAAAATGCATCTAAAGTTTGAGTTATCAAGTGTGCAGAGACGTAGAAAGTCATTTGGCTACTGGTTGGAGATATGATAAATATCTTGAGATGTTTTTAGACTGTGATTCCCGTCATATTAATATTTCTACAGTTCTGACTCATTGACACCTGTCCCAACCATGTCCCAACCATGTCCCAACCATGTCCTAACCATGTCCCAACCATGTCCCAACCATGTCCCAACCATGTCCCAACCATGTCCCAACGTCCGGCCGTTCTCTCTTGTTTGAGGCTATAGCTGCATAAAGTGACCGAAAGCGTATTCAAGAAATGAGGAATTCCGTGACCCAATCCTATAAGTGTTGTAAAGTGTTATATAAATTGAACCAAGGCACTTCACATAAGCCGTCATTCCTCATAGCGCGAACCGGCCGCGCACGCCACGACCTACGTGCACGTATCGACACTACCCCGCAGACCTTTCTGTTTCCACCACACACACACATGCATTTGTTGTGGGCGGAGCCGCACAGAGGAGCTGCTGTACAGATCGTCATTAAAAGTTTTTAGAGCCGCGATGAGAACAAATGTGGACAAATGCTGCCATCTGGTGGGAGTTATGGAATCAATCAGAGGAGCTAAGCTGTATTAAAACAGAAAATAAACTGCTAAACTACGAACTATGAAGGTAAGCTACATGCAAATGTTATGCTAACACCAGCTAAAGCTGCGCTAACAGCGGCTAAATGCTAATATCAGCAAAATCCCCTTTTAGCACAGCGGTATGATGTTGTGAAATATTAAATCCGTATGACCTGCGTGTCAATAGTGAGGGCTGTCCACTCTCTCGTTGGCCAATCAGAGGCCAGAGTCTGTTCACGTCACATCAGACACGGGTCAGCGCTTTGGCCACAGCCAGAGGTCGGTCCCAAAACCTATACCTGGTCAGACCAGTTTGGCCTTTGTTATGGAAAAGCTCGACAAAGCGGGTGAAAGAGCCATTCGGCTGACACGCCTGCATGTGGAAAAGAGCCTTTAGTGTTGGAGATTTTTCCCACATAACAATGAGCGTTTAAAAGTGTCCTTTGAGCTAAAGCTACATCAAAGTCAGTCCAGTTTCTGCTTATTGTCGGATACACATCCAGTGACCACTAAACATCGCCTTATATTGAGTTAATGATGGAGAAACCATGTATGTCACACCTCACCGTACTTTAACATAGGGACTGAACCCGATTCAATAAACAGATCAAAATGCTGAATATGTATCAGCGGCTCTGAAAGTGCAGTACAGTACGGTCTCCCGGCGTCCTCGTCTCCTCGCGTCCTCTGGCGCCCGTTGTTCATAAACTCACTGACTTTGAGGCGTCTGGACAGTTTTAAAGCTCTTCCAGGAAACGGCCAATGAAATCACAGCGTCGCTCGGAGCCAAAAAGGCTTGGTCCGGCTGCCAGGTCTGCGCCCATTCATCAGAGAGGACGCGGGGATAACCACTCTGCCACCGGGACAAAGGCAGGACGGCAGAGAAGGACATTTTAGAATGTGCTTTACAATGACGAGCGAGGAGCTACAGTGGCCTTTTCTGCTTTATACTGTACATGTGAAGTGTAAAACTCTTCATGCTGTTTGTACATGTGAACACGTTTTAAAGCTGTATTTGAGTGAACAGGGACTTGAAGGGCGAGGATTACACATGAGGGAATTATTATTAAATGAGCCCTTTACAACTCCCTGCACAAAACAACTATAATCAAGCAAGAAAAGAAAAACAACAGATATTTTCTTTTTTTCATTACTATTATAAGCTTATATAGTGGTCTGTGTTGTTGTCTTCAAGCATCAATGCATTATGAGGTGGTGGAGCCATTGTTTATTCTAGCAACACACACACTTTTATAGTTTTTATATCTGTGGCCGTCCCGCCTTTGCTCTGCCCGATCCCGTCAGACCTTGGAAGCTAAACAGGAAGGGCCTGGTCGGTACTTGGATGGGAGACCGTTTATTTATATTTTTCCCTCAAAGTGAGAGCTGTGGAATGGAATGTTAAGTCACAGTCAAGGCCAAATACGAGTAGTTTTAATGAAAACTCACTGTAAAATGTAACTTAAACACTGTATAACACAGCATAAAAAAATGTCTTTAACTTATCTTAAAAATCGCCTATAAAAACGTATTACAACTATATCAATATATGCTTATGCAGTCTAATTCCATATCTCATTACAAACTATATCGATATATCTTAAATATCGCCTTAGTTTCATGTGTGTACTTTTATATCTACAGTCAAAAGTTAGTGTTAGTGTTTCCCCTGTGCTGCCTGTGTCCTCTCCTGTCCCGTATGTGCCTGTACTTATGTTGCTTTGCTTATTGTTTGGGTACTGTGGCATTGTGTGTGTATTTTATTCTGTCTTCTTCTTTTCTTTCTTTTTTTTTAAACTGCATAAATAAATAAACAAGCAACCTGCAAAAAAAAAAAAAAATAAACGTCTAAACGTTGGCGAGCGACCCGTCACTATTGGATTCACAAACCTGCCACATTCGTCTCATGGCTGAAAGTCTTTTCATCATTTGGAATATCGTCATGTGACCTGAGTTCATCTGTGCTGAGAGAGAAGACGCTGGACTTTGTGACGGTTTTTGTTTCATGTGGACATGTCCAGCCGCTACGGAGAGGCATAAATCAAGCCCAAAATTCAAGTCCAAGAAAAAAGAAGAGCCTCGACTCCTTTTTAACACACATCACTGAGATTATCTTATCATGAGCATCAATCAGTCTGTTATTATTGTACCTTGTGGAGTATATTACGTATCATTCAAGCACTTTGATACAGAGCAATGCTATATGGGCTGGAATGATGATGATGTAATACCAACATGGTAATAAAATAGGTATAGGAAACAAAATTATACACTTGTTATAAAGTGTAACATACTGTAAATGTTGACTTAATGTAACGCATTGTTGCATGTGTTGTAAATAGTAAGACAATAAGGACTAAACATTGTTATTGTTGCAACCACATTATTATTTAAGTATATAAACGGGGTGGGAGTCAATAAGCTCGTCTTCTTCCCACTCCTTTTCGAGCTAGAATGCCATTTTTTTTAAATAAAAAAAAACAGAAGGTAGGAGTGCTGCTTGGAACTCTTTTACTTATCTTATTTCTTGTTAAACGATGGTGCTCTTTGGTAAAGGGCTAAGTCCATAGGCAACAAAAGGGAAAAAATGCCAAGGCACTCATCTAGAAATATTAAAAAGCCTTTATTGAATCACATGGCTAGAAAAGGTAAAAAGTGCTCCAACGCGTTTAAGGCTAGGGGCCTTCATCAGGGAGTGTAACCTGAATGATAAAGAAAACCAAGCAATTAAAAGAACCTGTGAGACGAGGTACCAGGTGCTGGCGCCTAATTCATCAGCACACAGAAAAAACTAAAACAAAAAGACAGAAAAAGGAGGCCATATCCAAAGTCCAACAGGAGGCCAAAAAAGAAGGAGGGTCACAAGCACAGACAACAGCTCAATCACAAACAAAGCCATAGAAAAGAATTACAAATCCAATGTCGACAACTCTTACAAAAAATGATGATACTCTAAATCCTCATTAAGTCCTGGATATTGTGTTGCTTTTAGCTCAAAGAGGGGGTATTATGCTTTTTTCAATCACATAGCACCAGTCTATAGCATACTACAATGATGACGTAACCTTCTGTTGGTCTGTATATGCAGTAAATTAAAATAACTGCCTTGAATAAAATTGCTCTCTCAAAATGGCTGTACTGAACGTCTTGAAATAGGCCTCTGTCTCTTTAAGAAGCTTTCCGACACGCCCCCTTCAGCACACTGCTGTGGCATCTAAACAACACTACTGTGCGAGGAGGGGGCTCTGCTGAGCTGAGGAGCAGTGGTTGGTGGCTTGGCTGGTGACGAAAGGTCCAGAGGCGTCTCCAGGAGGTGGGGGCGTTCCTAGGAGGACTGAGGCATAGCTACACCTAAAATGGCTGCCGTCTAAGTTTTTACTGATTACTCAAAAATATGTGAATGAGCCAAGGCAACACTCCAGGCATGTGTTTAATGAGGCAATGACATAATAACATGATATAAAGCTTGAAAAAGTCCATTTTACATAATACCCCCCTTTAAAACTCCAAAAACTCTCCCGTTGGTTGAGTTGCTTTTGCCTATCACCTCCCCTTAAGGTGTGGGGTATATGATCAATACCTATAGCCCTAAGGATGGAGGGATCGCTGTTGTGTTGGGTAGTTATCATTTTTTGTTCTGATTGCATACTTGTGTTCAGAGAGTCTTGTAATCGCCGTTTGGTTCTGCCAACATAAAACACCTCACACAGAGGGCATTCCAGCTTATATATTACAAAAGTAGTTTTAAAATTGAATGTTATTTATTTTATTATTTTTTTCTCTTATTTTTTCTGGCTTTTGTGCCTGCTCGAAATAAAAAATATCAATCAAAAAATTCATCATTTTGACTGTGACCATAATAGTATTTTAAACTAAAGGCTGTTTACGATGTCATTGTCAGGTCCATCTGTTTGTGGCTCTGCTCACACAAAGATACTGGAGGGTTTTCCACAGACACCGTCATAAATTTGCCAAATTCTGCTAAACAAATGTTCCTCAAACGCGTGTTCTTGGACTCCTGCTCCGTCTCCATCTTCCTCCCGTCACACTCTGCTCTCTTCTGTGTGAAACTCCAAATGTATTTTACTCGGACCCGTGTGTCGCGGTGAAACGGTTCCCCCTCTGAATCCCGGACTGCATTTCCCAGCGGACCCGTCAGCGCTCGGGGGGAGGCGGCTAATGCCTCACACGTGTCGGCGCTAATCGATTAGCGCCGCGGCCGCCGCTGACGCCGCGCTCTCATCACGGCTCCGGGATTGTGACGTTACGGGAATTAGAATTTACATTTGTGACTCGGACGTCGCGCTTCGAGTCACAGCGAGCGAGGATTTACGCTTTACAGTCGGAGGAGGAAGAAGAACCAAAACTCAGACGCAAAAGCAGCTCCTACAGGACGACTCTTACGATTACTGATTAATGTAGAGACGTCACTTTGAATCTTCTAATGTAGAGATTACTGACAAACATGTGACAAGAATGTACTGAAACTGTTTTTGTTTAACCTCTTAAAGGGATATTTCAGGATTTTTGACATTGGGCCTCATTTCCTAGTTATCCAGAGTGTTGTTGATGTCTGGAGATATTTTTTTCTTAAATTCATGCAGTTCTTATATTTGAAGAGTCTAGTGGCGCTAGGCTAGGGCAAGGCTAAAGCATTTCTATGGTATCAGTTAGCCTGCATTAAAAACAGTGTGACCCACTCCACAGTGCACCTGAGGTAAATCACTTATAACACCAGACTAACCATATAAATGTCTGTTAATAGAATAATGTTTGAAATATAACTGACCTTGTATCACATGAATTACTGCATTCTGAGGGACTATTTTCTCGCAGATCACTCCGCCGCTGCGTTAGCTTACAGCCACGAAGCTGATGCTGCTCAAATATAAGTTATTTTAAATGATTCTATTAACACAGACATTTATATGGTTAGTCTGGTGTTATAAGTGATTTACCTCAGGTGCACTGTGGAGTGGGTCAGACTGTTTTTAATGCAGGCTAACTGATACCATAGAAATGCTTTAGCCTTGCCCTAGCCTAGCGCCACTAGACTCTTCAAATATAAGAACTGCATGAATTTAAGAAAAAAATATCTCCAGACATCAACAACACTCTGGATAACTAGGAAATGAGGCCCAATGGCAAACATCCTGAACTATCCCTTTAATTTATTTTATACTAAACGACTTAACATTTAAAATAAGACCAAAACACTTGAAATGAGACCCAAAAAAATTGAATATTCATCCTTGTTTTTCTGGTTCAAAGCTCAATAAATCTGTCAGGAATTAGATTAGATTAATTGCGATTAATTAATTACATGAGGTTTAGTGCGATTAAAAATATTAATCGAAATTAATCACACTTTGCTTTCCACACTTCAGTTTCCTTTTTTCCTGCAGACGCACAATTAATGGCAATATTGCACTGGTCTGTTGGACTTGGTTGAACAAAAATAAACAATATTTTGTTGCTTAAGCTTATGTATTCAGTCATTATTCAATGGTATACTAAAAATCCTTATGAACAAACTTACTTCTCACTGTTCTAAGGTCAAATATTTATATGCGATTAATTTCGATTAATTAATTACAAAGCCTCTAATTAATTAGATTATTTTTTTTAATCGAGTCCCGGCCCTAGTAAAAATGTGTGTGAATAAAAACCTTCTGAATGTGGTTGAGTGGAGCCTGTAAAGTGTGGAGTCTTATGGATTGGATTACAGCGTCATCTCGGTCACAGCCTTTCCTGCTATACGTGGATACCAAACAGTATTTGAGAGTTTGGGCTGTTTTAAAACTGTTTAGGTTGAAAACTATAAGTAAAAAATCTCAACATTGTGTGAAAAATATACGCCTCCGCTCGTGGCTTTTACGGGGAAGAATCCACAAATCTGAGTAAAGTTCCCTTATCGGTGTTTGGTGCATTACGATCTGCTCCCGGATCCGTCTGCGATAACGAGCACTACAGTAAAAACCCCGGGTCTGGTCCTCGAGCGAGTCCCGCTTCAGACCTGGTCCTGGAGCTGTTCCCACTGAATTATGATGCAGAGGAGATAAAAACTGTGGGGAAATAAATCACAGGGATCGCTCTGATTGTGGAGAAGCAGCGGCTTGGAGAAAGTTCAGCTGTGTGGAAACAACGTGAAGAAGAAGAAGAAGAAGAAGAAGAAGAAGAAGAAGAAGAAGAAGAAGAAGAAGAAAGAAGAAGAAGAAGAAAAGAAGAAGAACTTTATTTCTATAGCGCCTTTCACAGACATGGTCACAAAGTGCTTTACATGAGAGCATTTTACAAGAGGAAACTAGGACTAAATGAAAGTATCTGTCGCTGTCCGTGGTCCTGAAACCCAGATCAACGCTGTTATTTTACACGATGTTGTGTCTTTTCACAATTGTCTACTTTTACGAATGACTGAGGGCAAAACAAAGTTCACTCCACTGCTAGGAAGTGTTTGTGTGTTATTTTGCCTTTAGATTAAAATCTGAAAATAATTCCAACGTTTGTCACAATGTCCTTGAATTACAAGTCTCAAGTGACATTTCTTGCAAATATTTAAGTTGTGAATATCTTGAAAGGGAAAAGTCAGGGCGGCGGCTCCGTAGGCAGGAGCGGACCATCGCGGACAGGGGAACGACAGGACCTGGGATCAGCCCGACACAGACACCCTCACTTTTTAAATCATTTGAATTCGTCTTGTAATCACAGGGAAAAGTTCCAAAACGGTGTTGATGTTAAATATAGTGGGTACATTTCCGTCTGTCAGATTAGCGACCGATTAGCTCTGTTGTTCCATCAGATCACTCGTAACAAAATAAAAATAAAGTACATTTAGATGGCAGAGCCTATGTGTGTATGTGGATCTCTCTGGTCACAATTAAGAAAAAGATTTCGTCTACTGTCCACCTCCTTATTGACAAAAAAAGAGGGATTCTATGTTTTTATTTCTCATTTCAGTTTAAATGTTGTGAATATCGGCGACATGAGGCCACAGTTTCAGACCCTGGACTTTGTCCAACAGTCGCCTTCAAGGGTCACAAATGTTTTTCTCACATAGTTATTCCATAGTTATTCCAACTATATGAACAAGGACTGGTCGTCACTTTTGAAGCATCTCTTCGTATGAATGGCAGTTTGGTTTCTGTCTATCTCCGTACTTTAAGACTTTAAGCTAATATTGTAACAGGCTCCATGGCCACGACAAAAACACTTTAAATCATCAACTTTCCAGCGGTTAAAACGCTCCAAATCAGAGCTTTCTTCATTGCTTTACGCTAACTATCATTATTGTTTGGCCAAAAGACATTCCATTACCCATAATGCAACGGGCGAGCCGAAATGGGCATTGGGCTTATTCATTCACAAATACTGACATGTTCAGTATCCACATGTAGCAGGAAAGGCTGTGACCGAGATGACGCTGTAATCCAAATATGGTCATTTCCTTTGTGGGAGACAGCAGTGGCTAAAGACAAAGAGACTAAACTTTAGGGCCGTTTTCATTCCACTCTTTATTTCGTTAATATATATATCCTTGTTTTCGTCTTGTTCTTGTCGCTTTTTTGACACTTTTTTCAAGAAGCTTTTAGATTTGGGTAAAGCCAAACTGGAGAAACTGTGTTCGGTTCAGGAGGGGGTTAAGAATGTAAGGTCTTTGCTTTAAAGCCGCACTGTGTAAAGTGTCCGGCTCCGCTCTGAAGCAGGAGAAGCCGCTCACAGCAAAGGCACTTCATAATAAACACTCGTATTATTCTCTTATTTATTTGTTGAACTGTTTGAGATCAGACTGAGCTCCTCTGTCTCGAGGAACATGTCGCTTCCATCTTTCATCTTCCATTTCGAGTCTGATCAGAGAGACTTTGATGAGCGAGCGCCGAGAGGGGAGTGTCCGCCGTGGACGCTTTAATTTCTCAGACGTGGATTTGAAAAGCGCAGATTAGGAGAAACACGGGGTTGTGTGATCTTTGAAGAGCTCTCGGGAGAAGAGCCTCCGCGTTTCCAGAGCTTTCATCACCGGGTTTAATTGGTTTCACAAATGAAGCCTTAAATACTGAACGTCTGACTCTCATTAGAGGGTTAAGACGGAGAGGCAGGAGCGGCCGCAGGATTATGGTTCTTATGAGAAGTCGCCAGCGCCGCATCACGAGAAGAACCAGCACAAAGCAACAAGATGAACCAGCACAAGAAGAAGGAACCCAGGCACAAAGAAGAACCAACAACAACCAACACACAAGATGAACCAGCAACAAGAGAACCAGCACAAGAAGAACCAGCCACAAGAGAATAACCAACACACAAGAAGAACCAGCACAAGACTGAACCGGCACCAAGAAGCATAGAGAACCAGCACAAGAAACCAGACACAAAGAAGAACCAGCACAAGAAGAAAACCAGCACACAAGAAGAACCAGACAGCCACCAAGATGAACCACACAAGAGAAACCACACAAGAAGAACCAGCACAAGAAGAACCAGCACAAGAAAACATCACAAGAAGAACCAACACACAAGAAGAACCAGCACAAGAAGAACCAGGAACCACAAGAAGAACCAGCACAAGAGAACCAGCACAAGATGAACCATCCACCAAGAAGAAAAGAAGAACCAGCACAAGAGAATAACGAAACCAAAAAAAACACAAGAAGAACCACACAAGAAGAACCAGCACAAGAAGAACCATCACAAGAAGAACCATCAAAGAAGAACCAGCACAAGGAAAGAACCACCACAAGATGAACCATCACAAGAAGAACCATCACAAGAAAACCAACACAAGAGAACCAGCCACAAGAAGAACCAGCACAAGAAGAACCATCACAAGATGACCATCACAAGAAGAACCATCACAAGATGGAACCATCACAAGAGAACCAGCACAAGAAGAACCATCACAAGATGAACCATCACAAGAAGAACCACACAAGAAGAACCAGCACAAGATGAACCATCACAAGATGAACCATCACAAGAAGAACCATCACAAGAAGAACCATCACAAGAAGAACCAGCACAAGAAGAACCATCACAAGATGAACCATCACAAGAAGAACCATCACAAGAAGAACCAACACACAAGAAGACCAGCACAAGAAGAACCATCACAAGAAGAACCACACAAAGAAGAACCATCACAAGATGAACCATCACAAGAAGAACCATCACAAGAAGAACCAACACACAAGAGAACCAGCACAAGAAGAACCAACACAAGAAGAACCAGCACAAGAAGAAACCATCACAAGGAAGAACCATCACAAGAGAAGGAACCAGCCACAAAGAAGAACCATCACAAGATGAACCATCACAAGAAGAACCATCACAAGAATAACCAAACACACCAAGAAAACCAGCACAAGAAGAACCAGCACAAGAAGAACATCACAAGATGACCAGCACAAGAAGACCACACAAGAATAACCAACACACAAGAAGAACCAGCACAGAAGAACCAGACAAGAAACCCACAAGAAGAACCAGCACAAGGAAAGAACAGCACAAGAAGAACCATCACAGATGAACCATCAACAAGAAGAACCAGCACAAGAAGAACCATCACAAAAGAACCATCACAAGGGATGAACCATCACAAGAAGAACCAGCACAAGAAGAACATCACAAGAAGAACCAAGCACAAGATGACCTGGCAGGAAGCAAGAACCAACAAGAAGAACCCAGCACAAGAAGACCAGCACAGATAAGAAAACCAGCACAAGAGAATAAAATCGCAACCACACAAGAAACAACCAGCAAAGAAAGAACCATCACAAGAAAACCAGCACAAGATGAACCAGCACAAAGAAGAACCAGCACAAGAAGAACAGCAAAGAACCAGCCACAAGATGGCAGCACAAGAGAATACCAACATAACACAAGAAGAAATCCAGCAAACGAGAACAGCCAAGAAGAACCATCACAAATATGAACCATCACTAAGAGAACCAGCACAAATGACCATCACAAGAAGAACCAGTCACAAGAAGAACCCAGCACAAGATGAACCATCACAAATGAACCAGCACAAAGAAGAAACCCAGCACAAGAATAACCAACACAGCAAGAAGAAAACCATGAAAAGGAAAGAAGACCATGCACAGAAGAACATCACAGAAGAACCGCAAAGCAAGAACCAGCACAAGAAGAACCACACAAGAGAAAAAACCAGCACAAGAAGAACCAGCACAAGATGAACCAGCACAAGAAGAACCAGACAAGATGAACCATCACAAGATGAACCAACACACAAAATCACAAAGGCAGAAGAGACGTTTAGCAAAGAAGAAGCGAGCAACAGAAAGAACATCAAATGAAGAACCAAACAAGAAGAACCATCAAAGAGAACCAGCAAAGATGAACCAGTCACAAGAAGAAACACAACACAAGAAGAACCAACACAAGAATAACCAACACACAAGAAGACCAGCACAAGTAGAAGACACCAGCACAAGAAGAACCAAACACAAGAAGAACCAACACAAAGGATGAACCATCACTAAGAAGAACCAGCACAAGATGAACCAGCACAAGAAAGAACCAGCACAAAAGAAGACAGCAAGAAGAACCAAGCACAAAGAAAGAACCAGCACAAGATAACCCGACAAGAAGAACCAACACAAGAAGAACCAACACACAAGAAGAACCACACAGAAGACCAAGCACAAGATAACCATCAACAAAGATGAACCAGCCACAGAAGAACCAGCAACAAGAATAAGCCAAACACAAGAAGAACGCAGCACAAGATGAACCATCGGGACAAATGTTAATCCCCAGTCACAAAGAAGAACAGACAAGAAACCAACACACAAGAGAGAAACCGCACAAGATGAACCATTCAAAGATAGAACCAACACAAGAAGAACCGAACACAAGAATAACCAACACACAAGAAGGAAACCAGCACAAGAAACCAGCACAAGAAGAACCAACCAAAAGATGAACCAATCACGATGAACCAGCACAAAGTAAGAAACAGCAACAAGAAATAACCAACAACACAAGAAGAACAGCACAAGATGGAACCTCACAAAGATGAACCATCACAAGATGAACCATCACAAGAAGAACACAGCACAAGATGAACCAGCACAAGAAGAACCAACACAAGAAGAACCACACAAGAAAACGAACCACAGAGAACAGCCAACAAGAAGAACAGACACCAGATTAACAACACACAAGAAGAACCAACACAAGAATTAACCAGACACACAATAGATGAACCATCACCAAGAAGAACAGCCAAAGAATTGAACCAGCACAAGATAGGGAACACATCAGCAAAGAAGAACCAGACACAGAGATGAACACCAGGACAAGAAAACCATCACACAGAAAATACCAGGCACAAGAAAAGAACCATCACAAGATGAAACGAGGCACAAGAAGAACCACAAGAGAAACATCACAAGAAGAGGCACAGCACATACCAAGCACAAGAAGAACCCAGCACACAAAGATGACCAAGCACAAGATGAACCATCACAAGATGAAACCATCACAAGATGAACCACACAAGATGAACCGCACAAGAAGAACCAGCACAAGAAGCACAATGCGACATTAGAAGAACAATCACAAGATGAGTTAGGCGCAGCACACAGAAAGAAACCATCACAAGAAAGAACCAGCACAAGAAGAACCATCACAAGATGAACCATCAACAAGAAGAACCAGCACAAGAAGGAACATCACAAGAAAGAACAACACAAGAAGAACCAAAGCACAAGAAGAACAAGCACAAGAGAATAACACAACAAGAAAGAACAAGCACAGAAGAACTCAAGAATTTAGGAAGAACATACTAGAAGTAACCAAACACAAGAAGAACGCATCACAGAAGAACCAGCACAAGATGAACGCAGCACAAAGAGAAGAAACCAACACAAGAAGAACCATACAACACACAAGAAGAACCAGCACAAGAAGAACCACGCACAAGAAGAACCACACACAGAAGAACCAACACAAGAAGAGAACCAGCACAAGGAAGAACCAGCACAAGAAGAACCAACACAAGAAGAAACCAACACAAGAAGAACCAGCACAAGAAGAACCAGTCACAAGAAGAAACCAACACCAAGAAGAACCACAGGCAACAAGATAACCAACAAGAAGAACCAAAGAAGAAAACCACACACACAGAAGAACCAGCACAGAGAACCAGAAGAACCAACACACCAAGAAGAACCAACACAAGAAGAACCAGCACAAGAAGAACCAACACAAGGAAGAACCAGCACACAAGAAGAACCAACACAAGAAGAACCAGCACAAGAAGAACCAACACAAGAAGAACCAGCACAAGATGAACCAGCACAAGAAGAACCAACACAAGAAGAACCAACACACAAGAAGAACGCACAAGAAGAACCAGCACAAGATGAAACCATCACAAGATGAACCAGCACAAGAAGAACCATGCAACAAGAATAACCAACCACCAAGAAGAACCAGCACAAATGAAACCATCAAAGATGAACCAGCACAAGAAGGAACCAGCACAAGAATAACCAACACACAAGAAGAACCAGCACAAGATGAACCATGCACAAGATGAACCAGCACAAGAAGAACCGCACAAGAATAACCAACACACAAGAAGAACCAAGCACCAGAAGAACCAACACACAAGAAGAAGCAACACAAGATGAACCATCACAAGATGACCAGCACAAGAAGAAGCACAACGAATAACCAACACACAAGAAGAACCGCACAAGATGAACCATGCACAAGAAGAACCATCAACAAGATGAACCATCACAAGAAGAACCAGCACAAGAAGAACCATCACAAGAAGAACCAACACAAGAAGAACCACACAAGAAGAACCATCCAATCGAAGAACCAGCCACAGAGAACGCAGCACAAGAATAACCAACACACAAGAAGACAACACAAGATGACCAGCAACAAGATAACCATCACAAGAAGAAACCAGCACAAGAAGAACCAGCACAAGAAAGAACCATCCACAAGAAGAACCAGGCACAAGATGAACCAGACAAGAAGAACCATCACAAGAAGACCCAAGCACACACAACCAGCACAAGAAGAACCATCACAAGAAGAGCACGCACAAAAGAACCAGCCACAAGAAGAAAGCACAAGATGACGCAGCACAAGATGAACCAATCACAAGATGAATACGTATCACAAGTAATAGGACCAGACACAAAGATGAACCAGCACAAGAAGATACCGACACTTAAAGAAGAACCAAGCTACCAAGAAGAACCAGCACAAGATGAACCAGCACAAGAAGAACCAGCACAAGATGAACCAGCACAAGAAGAACCATCACAGAAACATCACATAGAAGAACCAACTACATTAGTAATAACCATTTCACTTAGAGAAACAGCACAAGATGAACCAATCACAAGGAAGAACCACACACAAGAAAGAATCACAAGGAAGACGCAACACAAGAAGAAACCATCACAAGAAGAACCAACACAAGAAGAACCATCCACAAGAAGAACCACGCAACAAGATGAACCATCACAAGAAGAACCACACAAGAAGAAACCCATCACAAGAAGAACAAGCACAAGATGAAACCAGCACAAGAATGAACCATCACAGAAGAACAACACAAGAAGAAAACCATCACAAAGAGAGACGCAGCCACAAGAAAAAACCAGACACAAGGAAAAACCAGCACAAGCATGATACCAGCACAAGATGAACCATCACAAGAAGAACCAACACAAGATGAACATACAAGAGAACCAACACCAAGAAAGAACCATCACAAGAAGAACCCTAACACAAGAAGAAGCAATCACAAGAAGAACCAGCAACAAGTATGGAGTCACAAGATGACCATCACAAAGAAGAACCAACACAAGAAGAACGCCATCACGTAGATTAGAACCAGCACACAGAAAAAAACACAAGAAGAACCAGCAACAAGAATGAACCAGCACAGATGAACCAGTCACAAGAAGACCAACACAAGAAGAATCCTAAGAAGAACCACACAAGAAGCAACCAGTGCGAGCAAGAAGAACCAGCACAAAGAAGAACCATTCACAAGAGAACCAGCACAAGAAGGAACCAACACAAGAAGAACCAACACAAGAGGAACCATCACAAGAAGAACCAGCACAAGAATGAACCAGCACAAGAAGAACCACACAAGAATGAACCACACAGAGACAGCACAGAAAACAAGAAGAACCAGCACAAGAGAACCAGCACAAGAAGAACCAACACAAGAAGAACCATCACAAGAAGAAACCAATCACCAAGAAGAACCAACACAAGAAGAACCAACACAAGAAGAACCAGCACAAGAGAACAACAGCAAAAGAAGAACAAGCCACAAGATGAACCAGCACAAGATGAACCAGCACAAGAAGAACCAGCACAAGATGAACCAGCACCAAGAAGAACCAGGCACAAGATGAACCAGCACAAGAAGAACCAGCACAAGATGAACCAGCACAAGAAGAACCATCACAAGAAGAACCATCACAAGAGAACCAGCACAAGAAGAAACACAAAAACCACACAGAAGAACCAACACAAGAAGAACCATCACAAGAAGAACCAGCACAAGATGAACCAGCACAAGAAGAACCAGCACAAGAAGAACCAGCACAAGATGAACCAGCACAAGAAGAACCACACAAGAAGAACCAACACAAGAAGAACCAACACAAGAAGAACCACACAAGATAGAGAACCAGCACAAGATGAACCAGCACAAGAAGAACCAGCACAAGATGAACCAGCACAAGAAGAACCAGCACAAGATGAACCAGCACAAGAAGAACCAGCAAACAGAAGAACCCAGCACAAAGACAAGAAACCAGCACAAGAAGAACCACACAAGAAGAACGCATCACAGAGACACACAAGAAGAACCAACACAAGAAGAACCATCACAAGAAGAACCAGCACAAGAGAACCAACACAAGAAGAACCATCACAAGAAGAACCAGCACAAGAAGAACCATCACAAGATGAACCATCACAAGAAGAACCAGCACAAGAAGAACCATCACAAGAAGAACCAACACAAGAAGAACCAACACAAGAAGAACCATCACAATATGAACGAGCACAAAAGAACCAGCACAAGAAGAACCAGCACAAGAAGAACCAGCACAGATAACCAGCACAGAAGAACCAGCACAAGAAGAACCATCACAAGATGAACCATCACAAGAAGAACCAACACAAGAAGAACCATCACAAGAAGAACCATCACAATATGAACCAGCACAAGAAGAACCAGCACAAGAAGAACCATCACAAGAAGAACCATCACAAGAGAAGAAGCAACACAAGAGAAGAAGCACACGAAAGAAACCAGACACAAGGAAGAAACCAACACAAGAAGAACCAACACAGAAGAACCAACACAAGAAGAACCAACACACAAGATGAACCAGCACAAGAAGAACCAACACAAGATGAACCAGCACAAGAAGAACAAGCACAAGAAGAACCAGTGTAAGAAGAAGAACCATGGCATGAAGAAATATCGCAAGAAGTAACATTGTGAAAAGAAACAGTATATAAAAAACACCCTGAAATCTGAACAATGTTGTTGCTAAATCTCCATGAAACAAATACACGTTGGACCTTAAAGGGGAGTTTTATGCAAATGTTACTTTTCAAGGTTTTTTCCATGTTGTAATGTCTCATAAAAAAGACCTGGAACATGTTTGGAACATCTTTGAGGACTCTTTAGTCTGGTTAGAGCTGCAGCACTTATGTAGAATGTTGCTCCATCTCAGACTTTGGGATCGAGTCCCAGCTTGAAATATTTACCGAAATGTCTCCACAGCTCTTTTCCTTACATCCTTATTCAAAGTTAAAGTTTGTGCTATTTGTATCTTTACTTTACTGCGATCACGACAATTATGAAGAAAAGTTTACGAGGTTTGAACCATAGGGCGAGGAAAGCCTTCTCTATGGTCCTCATGGCGGGGAGCGGACGTTACTGTAATACCACCCCTGGTGGCCGGGGTCGACACTTGGTAAACAGCGTTCTTATGAGCACTTTGACTCTCCCTTGAACGGCTTAAAAGCTTGGCTCCAAAGAGTTTTTCTTTTTCTAAAAAGTACAGCATGAATAAAAAGTTAAAGCCTAAATCTAGGACTGACAGGCTCTGGAGCTCTGTGGAGGCTCGTCTGTTTATTGGTTTATTTGGTAAGATAAGATAAGATAAGATAAGATAAGATAATCCTATATTGATCTCACAATGGAGAAATTCACTTGTTACATTCGGCACTCGATAAGATCACTCAGGGTGGGCAGGATAGACAGGAAATGTGCAAACAGTTAGATATTTAAGAAAAGGTATCTTATGTACAATAAGTAAAAGTAAAAATCTTAAGGGGTGGAGTTATAACAATTAGGAAATAAGAATAAATAAAATAGAATCAAAGTTAGAACAGACTATAAAAGGTCAAGGTCAAGTTTATTTATTATTTATTATATTTTACAACATTGCTGTACACAAAAATACATATATATAAATACACTATTTAAATATAAAGAATATAAGAAAAAAATTAAAAGTAGAATATCGAGGTGCAAAGTTTACAGTCCTAGTGCAGGTTGTCAATAAGTGATGCTGATATAGGGATTATTGCACATGTTACTTTACAGTCTTGTCTGACAGCAGTGGGGATGAAGGACCTGCTCCTTCTTGCACTGAGGGTGTCTCAGTCTTCCACTGAAGAGCTGCTCAGCTCCTCTACAGTCCCGTGCAGTGGGTGGGAGGTGTTGCTAATACCCTCCTGTCCCTGACCTCCTCCTGGTAAGTACATATTAATGAACGAGCCTTGGGCTAATTTCCACTCCGTTAAAAATCCCAAACTGCTCTGGCTCATGTAGAACCCAGAGTTTTGGATAATCAGATATAAACACATCAGATCTGATTACTCAAGTTGTCTGATTTTTCTGACCATGTAAACGTAGCCAATGTTAATGTTATTGGCATTAACTGTTTTTTACTACTTAACTGTTTGCACATTTCCTGTCTATCCTGCCCACCCTGAGGGATCTTATTAAGTGCTGAATGTGACAAGAGAATTTCTCCATTGTGAGATGAATTAAGGTTTATCTCATCGTATCTTATTAGTAAACTACTGCAAAGTAAAGTTACAGTAGTTACTAAACAGAGCTGGAAAAATGAGCTAAGACTGAACGTTCTTCCCCAACAGAGCTGAGTGTCATTCTGGTGCTTCCACTAGAACTTCCCCTCCTCCTCCCTCGCGTTATATCAGCCGCAGACTTTATTGCCTGACTGTTATCGGCGCCGGGGATCAGGAGGTTGCCGGTTGTATCTCCGAGTGTCTGGGGCCGAGATGAGGTCCATACATCATCTCCGTACTGTACTCCTCCTCCTGCGCTTATCGCACGCCCGCAAACTCCAAAACAGCCTTTTATTTACTCTCCTCCACACTTTTGTTTGCACCAGCGCCAAACACAGAAGAAACGCTGCAGGTGAACCGGGGAACGTGTGAAATTATTAGAGATTATTAGAGATTATTAGTGGAAAAAAGTCTACAAATTCAAATGTTTCCTTATTTTTTTTGTGTTCAAAGCTTAATGAATCTGTCAGGAATTAGATATGTAAACATCCTTGTTAAAAAAAAGCTCCTAAATGTTGTTGCACGGGATTAGAATGTAAAAAGTGATAATGACTGACGTCCTCGTAGATTCTATTCCCGTGCGAATCTGCTGTCAGTGATTTGGAAGATAAAAAAATCCCCGATTTTTACTTTCAGGGTAATTCTCCAAACTCCTCAGTCCTCAGGTGATTCTAGTCCGCGTGAATCGACGCGTCAGAGTTTGGAAAGTTTTTAACCTGTGTAATAAAGTATAAGTATGGGATATTTCAGGATTGTTGACATTGGGCCTCATTTCCTAGTTATCCAGAGTGTTGTTGATGTCTGGAGATATTTTTTTCTTAAATTCATGCAGTTCTTATATTTGAAGAGTCTAGTGGCGCTAGGCTAGGGCAAGGCTAAAGCATTTCTATGGTATCAGTTAGCCTGCATTAAAAACAGTCTGACCCACTCCACAGTGCACCTGAGGTAAATCACTTATAACACCAGACTAACCATATAAATGTCTGTGTTAATAGAATCATTTAAAATAACTTATATTTGAGCAGCATCAGCTTCGTGGCTGTAAGCTAACGCAGCGGCGGAGTGATCTGCGAGAAAATAGTCCTCAAAATGCGGTAATTCATGTGATACAAGGTCAGTTATATTTCAAACATTATTCTATTAACACAGACATTTATATGGTTAGTCTGGTGTTATAAGTGATTTACCTCAGGTGCACTGTGGAGTGGGTCACACTGTTTTTAATGCAGGCTAACTGATACCATAGACATGCACTAGCCTTGCCCTAGCCTAGCGCCACTAGACTCTTCAAATATAAGAACTGCATGAATTTAAGAAAAAATATCTCCAGACATCAACAACACTCTGGATAACTAGGAAATGAGGCCGAATGTCAAAAATCCTGAAATATCCCTTTAAGTTACACTGGAGGCATAATATCATTCTATCAAAGTATTTCTCTGACCTAAATGCTGTTTGTTCATCCATTTTAAAAGTATAAAAGAGGAAAAACTACGACGTTACACAGACGTGAACCGGAAGTACATCCCCGTTGTCATGGCAACGTTAGACAAACTGAGGGAAAGTTTGGATGTGTTTGGTGCAAAGTTTAGAAGCTGCGCGGATTCAAAGTTGCTTTATGAGAAGAGCTCATGTCGTAGCGTTAGAAATAGCCTCTCGCTATATTGTCATCATTCAGTGTCATTATCTGTCCGTCATTTCCAGGAAAAAAATCTGTCAAAAAATGTATTATTTACTGACATGAGGTCGTTCTAATGCTGTAAAGTGTGGAGTCTGTGGGATCTACTAAAGTGGAGATGTTGTTGCAAGTGGAGTGGAATGAAAACCTCATTTGGAGAAAATGTTTGTTTGTTTGTTTGTTAGGCCCCTTCGCCAGCCCTTGTAATCGTATAGAGTGCGGGGAGTGCACAAAACGAGCGCGAAGCGCTCCCCTCCTCTCAAACATGCACTAAGTGAAGTGTCCGTCAGTGACCCAGGACCTCTACCATGAGGTAGGAATGCGCGAGCGCTTTCCAAAAAGTTTATGGTACCCGCGTAAGCGGGAACATTGTTTTCGTATGGGAATATTATTCTTTCTTTCTTTCTTTCTTTCGCACCGTCGCAATTTTCACCCAGTAAACATTGACGAAAAGTCACAGATTTTGGTCCAAAATAAACTCCATAATTCAGCGAGAAGTGAGGAACCAAAGGTTCCAAAGTACTTGGATAACCTATGTGGATGTTCTGCGGCGCAGCCGCAGCCCTAAGTAAAATGTAAAAATATGCTTCAGTTTGCAGATATAGTGTGATACACATTCATACAAATTTTTCTCTGTATAATGTCTAAATTGAGCGCGTTAGCGCATTCCAAAAATCCTAAAACTAAGACCCTTGGGTTAAAAACAAACATAAAGGCAGTAGCAATACCATAATTTTAGATTGAGGGAGACAAAGGGGGCGAAGCGCCCCCTTGCTGTAGGCAGGGCGGTCGGCGAGGGCCGATAATCGCCGCTTTGCGGCTATATTTTACTTTATTGTCCCGTAGGGAAATGTGTCCTCTGCATTTGACCCATCCTTCGATGCCGCTGGGGTGACCCGTAAGGAGCAGTGGGCGACGGGAACCCAACTCCATCATGTGGAGCCAGGCTGATGGTCAGAATAAACCTGGCTGGTTAGTTCACCTATTATACATGTTTTTAGTGGTAGGGGAAATCGGAGTACCCGGAGGAAACCTACGCAGACACAAGGAGAAAGAATAGACACGAGGAGAACATGCTAACTCCACACAGAAAGAATAAAATTAAAATAAAAATTAAAATAAAAAATCCCGTGCCGTGATTTGGATCACAGCCTTTCGTGCTACACGTGGACACCAAACATGTCAGTATTTGTGAATGAATAAGTGTGGGAAAGAGCAGGAAGTGCCGCCATATTTTCCAAACTTTTCCAACATTTAAAAAAAAAATTTCAACAACAAACTGCGGAGTCGTCCTTAGTTACGAACAACAAACATTTTACCTTTTTTTTCACATATTTAAAAAAATAATAATTCTCGACATTTTCAAAACTGTTACATAATTTGCTAACTTTTACCAACTTTAGAAAATGTTCTAAACTTTTCCAAACTGTCCCACAAAGCGTCATCTCGGTCACAGCCTTTCCTGCTACACGTGGATACCAAACATGTCAGTATTTGTGAATGAATAAGTGTGGGAAAGACCAGGCAGCCACACAGCCATGATGGAGTCACTTCCTGGATAAACATCGTAACATCGTTTTTACTCTGACGTTAAAACTTAGACGGAAACTAGACACAAATCTTATAGACAACTAAGTGAGAAGTGGATGTTTTCACCTGCAGCGTCTCTGAGATGAACCGCAGCTCGCTCTTTAAAGACGCTCCCTAACTCGGCCTCGTGTTGGTCGGGGCTCGCTGGTTGTTCTGGTTTTGGAGTTTTGCCGCTGAACTGAAATAACTCGGTTCACTCCGGTTTCTCTGAGTCCTGTGGTTTTTAATGACGCTCCCTGACTGAGTTTAATCACAGATTGCTCTTTAGAGACGCTCCCTACAGAGAGACCAAATGTTCCTGACACAGTTACTCACAAATACACTGATTAAACCAAACCATCGGATCTATACGCGACACTGGGAATAAGGAACTAATTGGACCTACACAAAGGAAATAAGTCTTAGGGATCTTATCTGTTGTCTTTCACTTTAATTTTACTGATTCATCACATTTGTATTCATGAGGGTGTAACGGTCCGGCAAGTACAATATAAAAATAATAAGTTGGTTTTAAAATAGCCAACATGTTCATTATTAGGCTGTATTTATTGTTAGAATAGAACTGCAAATGCTTTCTAATTTTTCAAAGTTGCTTTAGAATAAATTATGCCCCAGGGCTCATATACAAAACTAAATAGAAAATACAAATCTAGTTCTCTAAAGTAAATAAAGAAAACAACAACAGTGTTTGGGCTGTTCCTGGACAACAATGTGCTTGGACTTTTTAGGAAACAAAGTTACTGAGGCGGATTAAGATCAGGACCTTAAGCATTTGTCGGTGCCTTTGATAATGGCCAGTGCACCGGATCTATCATTTACCGCAGCCTGACCTGAACATCAGCAGGAGAAACCTTTTCAAAGCCACGCAGGTTAGTGATGATCAAATCAAAATCAATTCAAACTTTATTTATAAAGCGCTTTTCATACTGAAACTTATCACAAAGTGCTTTACAGATTAAAGCATTTAAAACAATACACCTGACACTCCCTCCCACCCCCCGAATACAAACAGAGCTCTCAATCACACACTCAAACTTTTACACCACCGTCTACGCACACACACACACACGCACACGCACACGCACACGCACACGCACACACACACACTTATCAACTCACACACACACACACACACACATGACACACACACAGGTTCACAGAACAGGTTCACAAACTAGGAATTTTTCTCGGTGCAAACGTGCGACATAGAACATATAACACAGTTAAGATAAAAATAAGCTAAAAAACTTTAAAACTATAAGGCTATTAAGGGCATGCGTGAAAAATATTAAATAAATAAGATAAAATAAAGTGACATATGACATATAGACAACAACAATTTGACATTGAACAACAGCGTGATTGTATTAACAGATGTGTAGGCATATAAAGTGATAAAGTGATTTAGTGATAAGTGATAGCAGTGGGTCTAAGTGTGGACACACCACACAGTGCAAGTGCAGATACATTTATGATACATTTATCATACAGTAGGCAGGTTTATTTGTATGGCACATTTCATGTACATGACAACTCAATGTGCCAGATTAAAAACATTAAAAATACTATAAAGTTAAATTAAAAGAGTCGCCTCCTTTATTTTCTATGAGAGAACACGCACCGAGGCTGCAGTGACGCGCTGGACCCAGCGCCATAGTTCTGCTGAATCCAGACGCGGCGGCGCGGAGGAAAACTCAGGCTTTTAAACCTCCTGCAGAGGCGGGTCTGGCCATGACAGACAGGGGGCGCCGTGAACATTGTGAGAAGCGGCGGAGACAGAGAAACCATCGTCAGGGCTCAGGCATCAGGGGAAACATGTTAAACTCGCTATTAACCTACAAAACAGAGCCATGTTTGCTCTCTCTCTCTCTTACAACACGCACACACGTGTTTTCTTTTATTCATGACACATGTATAAATCACGTGTGTAAAGCCCCGCACGGTTTGAGAAAAGCCTCTGAAGTGCTGTGACGCGGCGCGCTGTGTTCTGGTGTGTGTGGGCCTCTACACTTCCACATCTACACTGGACATTTCTGCCTTTTTTACGCGTTTATCACTAACATCCCGCCGGCCTCCCTCTGCCTAAGGTGCGCTTAATTGGCCAAAATTTACGGTATATATTAAAAAAAAAAAAAAAAATACAATCAATTACCATGAGCAGCAGTAAAAAGGTGTCCTTTCAGCCTGGACTTAAACACAGTCAGGGTTGAGGCCTGTTTCACGTCCTCACTGAGGCTGTTCCAGACTGTGTGAAACTGAAACACAGCCTCAGTGTGTTTAGTCCTGACTCTGGAACCACCAGGAGACCCCTCCCTGAGATGGTTCATACGGCTCTAACATGTCAGAGATGGACTTTGGTGCTAAACCATGAAAAGACTTGTAACAAGCAGAGCTGTTTTAAAGTCTATTCTCTGAGTGACAGGAAGCCAGTGCAGAGACCGGAGCACTGGACTAATGTGGTGGTATTTCCTGGTTCTTGTCAGGACTCGAGCAGCAGCGTTCTGGATGTTCTGCAGCTCTAACAGCTGGTTTAGAAAGGCCAGTGAGCAGCCGTTACAGTAGTCTAACCTGCTGGAGACAAATGCATGGATGAGTCTCTCCAAGTCTGGTTTAGACACTATGTTTTTTATTCCCATTGAAGATGTTAAACTCTGAATGAACACATGTGATTATGGAGGAAACAAAAAAGGGTGAAATAAGTCCCTTTAAATATGGTCATTGGGCTAATACGGCTTCATAAGGCGGAGAAGAACCTTTGGATTTATAAAATATAATACACATAAGTAAATGTCTGCAGAGAAAAGGGGAAATGTTCCATAGTGCGGTTTTATAGTCGTAATTATCAAAAGACGGCACTAAATGTCACATCAGCCTCAAAATGTCCAAATCCAAAAGTGTTTTCTTTCACTTTTACAAAAGATAAAAAGTTACAGGAACTCGACGTATCTCTGAAAATACGAACGCCGTGTTTTCCTTTCCCTGTTTACCGTCGCCGTTACAAACATGAGCGTTTGAGATAAGGCTGGGTTCAGCGGAGGGCCCTGAATGCAGCGCTCTGATCCCGGCGCCGTTAATGCCGTTTCCCGGGGGCCTTTAAACGCAGCGCGCAGATAAAACGCACACGTTCTGAAGAGCAATATCCCGAAAGTTTCTCCCCCGAAGCGCATTATTGTCCGACGCCGGGAAATAATGTGTTTGTGTTTGAAAGAGTCGAAACAAAATGGATCTGTTTCCGTAGAACGCAGAGATGGACGGATTGTGCAGGGTAGAAGGCGGCGGGAAATACGTGCGGCCCCTGAACTGTACATGCACTGAGAGGAGTGTGGTTTTATGAATGGGTGAAATACTCACACAGGAAGTCGGGAAAATATAAAAGTGACAGAAGAACGAAAGGCGAGACGCTGCAGGAGGAAAGATGCTCAATGTGGAGATTTTTAACGCCTTAACATCTTAGTTTTAACTGTCAGAGTAAAAACAGCCCAAACTCTCTTTACGATGTTTATTCTCTGACGTTTATCCAGGAAGTGACTCCGACATGTCTGTGTGGCTCCCTGGTCTTTCCCACGCTTACTCATTCACAAATACTGACATGTTTGGTATCCACGTGTAGCACGAAAGGCTTTGTGGGAGACAGTTAGGAATAGTTTGGAAAAGTTTGAAAAAAAAAAATGAAATGTTTTGAATTTTTTTGAATTTTTTGAAAATTATGGAAACGTTTTTAAATTATGAAACCGTTTGGAAAACTATGGAAAAGTTTGGAAATTTTGAATTTTTTTTTTTTAATGTTGAAAAAAACACACATTAAAAAAAAAATTTAAACAAATTTGAAAAATTACTGTTTTGCTTTTTTAGTCAGACAGAAGGTTTGTTTATCTGCTTTACTAGTTTCGATCACTTCCTATGATCTTCCTCAGAAGCGCCCCCTGGTGGTGGAGGTGACGTGTCGTAGGCATAGACTGTATAAATAATAGACTCCTCCTCCTCACTCCTCCCCGTTTACCATAATGACCACGTTCGAGGGGGAAATCATGGGGGATTTACAGGCTCCTCCTCCCCAGCTCTGACGAAGCATGTTCCTAATAAGGGCATAAGGGCGGGATCTTCACTGTAGACTCCGCCCTTGCGTGACGTGTAGCTCGCGCAGCTCCAATGCTAACAGTCCGACCCTCATTAAGTACGAGATTTCTAAAATGTTTCCTACGATAACCAGCCCGGTGCCTCTGATTGTGTCTAACCCAGCGTAATCACAGGAGGAATATCGAGCTGTAGACAGTTCCAAAACATTAGGCACCGGCATTAAAGCTGTTTTTAACGTGTCTAAAGTGCAATGGATTCCAATGGGGGACTAGCGGCTATATGGAGGTACTACAGCAATGGCGGCCTCCAGCGTCGTCATAACAAAGCAGAGCAGCCAGCGGCCATTGGTCGTAGGCAGCTTATATCCTGGGAAAATCCATATAAGCTGTCTACGACACTTCACCTCCACCACCAGGGGGCGCCAATAAGACAGTATGAACCTTTTTCAAAATTTTTCACATTTTTACTTTTATATTTATGTTTTTTTTTAATTTTGGAAAATTATGGTAAATTTTTAAATAATGACACAGTTTTGAAAAAATTTAAATTCTAAACATTTTTGAACATTTTGTAAAATGTCGCTCTCTGGTCTTTCCCACACTTATTCATTCACAAATACTGACATGTTTGGTATCCACGTGTAGCACAAACCACACACACTTTTTATGTGACAAACAAATATGATATTTGTGTGTATTTGACCTTGTAGTGACCCAGTGGCTGTATGAGTGGTCAGCATGGCGCCTTTACTCTCCATCACAGTGGACTCTAAGACGCTCCAGGATCAACTGTTTGGAAGCTTTTAGGTCAAATACACACAGATATCAACTTTATACCCAATAAACAAAAATGACAGAAAATGTGCAATACATTTCCCCCTCATAATCATGTGAGTAATCTACAGCAGAAGTTTCAAACTGATCTCTCTACATTTAATTTATTTCCCTATTCACCAGCAGGGTTTATCCTTCAAACGTAGTGGAGTCAATGTCAATGTCAACTTTATTTATATAGCACATTTCAAAACAGCTACAACTGCCCTTGAAGAGTAAAAACAGTCACAAAATACACAACATGAAACAATAATAATGAAATTCATCTGCTCAGTTTGTGTTGAAGGCCAAAGCGAGGATCTCAATGAGTAAAAGTAGAAAGTTCCAAACCAAAACACCACTCGAGTAAAGAAAAGAAAGCGCTAATTATGAAAATCCCACCCTCGTCATAAACAGCCTTTTAATAACGAGCGTGATTCAAACGGCGTGGGACAAATCCCCACGGACGCCTTACACTTGTTCTCGTGGTCTCGGGAACATTTCTCCGTCTCCGTGCCCCGCGGAGCCGCTCGGTCGGAGAGAGAACGCGGGGAAATTAAAAAAAGGAAACGTCCCAGGATTTGTGGAAACACGGTGTTGTGACAGCGTCTGAGTGAGTGAGGCGCCCAGAGCGGGGCTAAATTTAAACACGGCGGCCCTGAAGGCATCATCAGCCCTGGTAATGAGTTTAGTAATTACTGAGAGAGCAGGAGAAGGAGAGAAGGAAGAGGCCGCAGGACGCCGGGCCGAAAGTGACGTCTGACGAGTTTATTATTGAGGAACAGATGGAGACTTCAGGGACGAATCAGAAAACACAGACTTTTACTGAACAGTCTCTTTATCATCGGACAAGTGTGTCTAAAACTAAGAACCTTTAAACAGGATTAAAACAGGATTAAATCAGCCCTAACAAGGAACTATGGGCCTTTAAAGCTGCTGCATACAGACAGAACACAATGATGTCCATATTAGTTATAACTATGGGATGATCTTAGTCCAGCGGCTCCTCATTGACCACAGGGGAAGAAAAACTTACCCCAAAATTTCACAAAAGAAAATGCCAAATGACATGAATTTTATTCAAAAAAGACCTTTTTTTAGGAAACATATTGGTTTCCTCTTATTGTCATTGTAACAATACACAATGACTTAGGCAATTATGCTATGTGGCTAACGAAATGTTAGAATTAAATGTCATGATAAATTCACAAGAGTGAGTTAAATTGTGTGAGAAAGTCAGTTGTTGCCTCTTAACCAATGGGTAAGGAACATGCTTCTCTATGGTCCTCATGGCAGGAAGCTGTCATTGCTGTAATACCACCCCCTTGTGGCCAGGGGCGACTCCAAGAGACACTTGGAAGCATTGATTCTAATGAGACTTCAAACGTCCCAAGAACAGCTTAAAAGCCTGGCTCCAAAGAGGTTTTCTCTTTCTAAAATCGCTATGACCCATGTGACCACGCTGGGGTGAAATATTTTTAACCACGCTGGTTTTTGTTTAAAAGCCCGAACATTTTCAGTGCATTGTCACCAATCCATTCTCGCCTCTTTCTACAAATGCTTCATTGAATCCATCCTCACATTCAACATCACTGTCTGGTTTGGTTCACTCACTCTCACCCACCGCAACATGCTCAATAAAATTATCGGTCAGGAGCAGGATTCACTCAGTAGCATCTATAACTCCAGAGTTCTGAAGAAAGGGAAGAAAGGAACCCAGATGTCCACAGACGCCTCACACACTCTGCACTCTCACTACGCACTGTTGCCGTCAGGGCGCAGATTCAGGTCCTCCCTCTGGGGACAAAGAGGGCGATCTCCACTTTCCTCCCTACCTCCATCCCCCTGCTGAATAAATGACTGTGCGGACCTGGTCTATCACAGACCCACTATATTGTTTTAATGTATTTATTATTGCACATGTTGATTGTGTTGTATGTCTGTGGATGTGCTGTTTTTATCGGGCCCGTACTGGCACTTCCTCTGCAAATGAAGTTCCTAACGGATAAATAAAGTGAATTTGAATTTGAATTGTCAATCAAGCTCTGCAGCTCTGTGGAGACAGAGCGGCCATTACGGTTCACACAGGACTCGGGACCTTTTCTATGAATGGGGCTGACCCGCTCATCTTTATTATATTATATCTATGCCCTTAACCGAGCGCATTTTCTCCCATTCGGTTTTACCCAAATTTAAAAACTTCTCAATTGGAGGCTACAGCTTATAGGCCAGAGTAATGCCTCATTTGAAAGCTAAGACCCGCAAAAATAATCGTAACGTTGTCAAGTTGTCGCCGTGTTTAGTCATGTTTTCATTTTTTTTTCATTGGGTTTTTTTGTTGCTTTCTCATCGCTTTTTTTCATTGCTTTACAGGTAACAGTGGATTTTCCCAAACTCCATATGCCAGTGTGATCCTCATTTGAAAGCTAAGATCTACAAAAGTGATCGTACCTTTACTCGTCACTGCGCTTTTGTCACATTTTTTAAGCGTTTTTGTCGTATTTTTTGGCTTTTCCGGCACGTTTTGTGGCTTTGTTGTCGTGTTTTTCCATTGCGGGTTTTCATAATGTTTTTGTAGCTCTTTTGTTGTTGTTTTTTAATGCTTTTTTCCAAGAAGCTTTTAGATTTGGGTAAAGCCAAACTGGAGGACATGTGCTCGGTTCAGGTGGGGGTTAAGAGGTTAACAGTAGCAGAGGGACGGGCTTCAGTCCTGACCCTCTGAGCCTGGGCCTGAGCTGAAGCAGAGAGTCCGCCCGGCGACAGAGGGAGGTTTATGTGGCGCAGACACAGTCACTTATAAATGTTATTAAAGCGGGATGTGGAGTCGCTGAAGCGGAGAGAACAGTTTTCACCCTCACTCTGCTGCACTCCCTCTCCTTTCTCTC